>OW285238.1:102825689-103425689 GCA_935421215.2 Melolontha melolontha
TCCCTGAAAAGAGCTACTCTCAATGGTGCTTTTCTGAAAACTTTTTTAAAAGCTGATACAAGTCTATCAACTTCCGGAAAAGTGTCTCTGATATATTCACAGATTCTGTGGAGAGCATGTGCTACACAAGTAATATGCAGCATATTAGGATATGTTTTCTTCAATAGTCTGCCTGTTTTTAACATATACGCAGCACTATCACTGACAAATAAAAGTATTTTTTCTTTGTGCGTGGCATCCGAATGAAGCATTTTTTGCATATTCTCGTTAATGGTTTCAGCAACTGTTTCCGCATCAACTCTATTTATAACACTTGTTGTTATTACATATGAGTTATAGGGAATAGTTGGATGTAGTACACCAGCTACAACATTTACCACACAGCGTCCTAACATATCCACCGTTTCGTCGGCGCTTATCCATATGTATTGATTTAAAAGATGACTTCTAATGCGTTCTACTGTTCTCGTATAGCACCTAGAAACATAATATTTGCGAAAAGTTGACTCATCAGGAACATTTCGACCAGTATATTTTTTCAGAAATATTTTTAAAGTGGGATTGCTAAGTTTATTTAATGGAATATTAGCCGCCATAAAAGTTTTACAGAGTTCAGATGTGTTTGCGATCCTAAGTGACGAATTTTTGACGATATTTTACGGATTTTGTAATAAATTTCGGAATCACTGACAATGGACATACAATCAGTATGACCGTCAATCCAACTCGCCATTGTTTTACAATGCTGTTCTCGACATTCTTCCATATCATGTCTGAAAAAGTAACTTAAACAATGCTCTAGATCTAAATAAATGAAAACTAAAAATGTGTGCGTAAGTTATTGAAACTGAACGAAATTCAATGCACACTCTTACGTCGAAATAATTGGTAGAAATAGATTCAATCAAACGATATTAAACAGGATCTATCACAAAAATTACGATGTAATTAACAGTTAAAACTATGAAAGCAAGAAACTTACTCACAGCACTTTATTTATCTTAGGAAATATAAACTAATAAATAAAATACATTATAAAAACCCCGCTTCTATCTACGCTCATGAAAGCACTTTAAAAAACACTATATTCTTCGAATACAATAGCTGGCTTGTCCATTGTTATCGCGGCGAGACCAGGTGTCCGAGTAAGTCAAACAAATACTTCATTGAATTACGCCGGGATGTACTGAGCGACGTTATACACAATTCCAATTGCCGATTGCGTTTTATGGAAATTGCGTTCGTTCTCTAATTATAACGAGCGATCAAATAAATCCGGAGTCGCAGTAGGTTTTGCACGAAACAACGTATTTTCTAACTTAAGCATTTGTAATATCAACATACTTAATTGTCAATTTATAAATTTTGTTCATTCAAAAGTCAAATATCATCTAACGAAGTAAAACGTTTATATTGTGACACAATAGGTACTTATTTATAAACTAGAAAATTAGATATGCAATTTTAAGACTTAATAAACACATTTTACAAAGCACGCCGGAATTTTCCACCGGCTTGCTCAATACATTTTGCACATCTCCTTTTTACGCTTTGAAAAACACTGGTTTAACATATTATGAGGTTCATTGATTTCATTCATTTTTTTTCATTAGTTTTTGTTATTTGGACTTGAAGGTGTGCCAGATCTGGAATTTGTACGTTGAAAATAGAATTTTTTAAAATATGCCATTAAAATTAATCGCACGCAGTGATATCGCAAGATCTTGGAAGGAATTTGTGATCGCTATTCAGGCTAATCAAACGATTGTCAGAAAATTGACGTAACATGTTAAATGTATTTTGTGCTGTGTGTCCTCTTGCTTCGTCATGCTGAAAATATACTAGTGCTAACTCATTTACATTAATAAGTTGGTCAACAACCTGAAACAAAATTTCTTGTTGATGCATTTCTGGATTTATGGTCCCATTCAAAAAAAATGGACCAATAATTCTTCTTCTACTTATGGCACACCAAACACCAACTTTCTGAGGAAAAGCAGCAGTCTCAACATAAAAATTGTTTTTTTCATCACTCCACATTCTCATACTCTGCGAATTAACATACCAATTAAGATGAGACCATGCTTCATCTGAAAAGAACGTTTTGTCTAGAAGGTCATCGTCGAAATTAATTAAAAACCATTGACAAGATTCTAATCTTCGGGGATAGTCAAATGGATAGATCTCTTGATATCAAGTGAGACGACAAGAAAATAAGTGTAGATACTTTTATCTTTTCTGGCAAGTGCTAAATGAAAGCTTAGTTTGTTGTGACAGTACCCGAATTGAAATTCCTGGAGTTTCATACATTAGTTCTCTTACGTTATCAATCACTACTCGTTACGTTTTTTTGATCGATCACTTCCTTGATTACGCTACACACTATTTTTCTCTCAAAAGAGATTAATCCAGCGCCGAAGATTGTGTTGAAATTCGTTGTAATTGAAAAGCGGAACTGGAAATTTAAGTTGAAATTCCACCAAACTATCGTTAATGGAGGACTACCACTGGCCGTCAATTTTCCGTCTATTTAATCACAGACTAAACAACATCATTTTAATCTAAATAAGACAGTGTAGTTCATATTTTATAATTATCGTACTGTATATGTTACATATTATATTTTAGCAATAAAATAATTCACAAATCCTAGTCAGGTATTTAATCTAAACTAGTTCAGTATACTGCTGATGCATAAAATAATCATAGGTCAGGTATTTAAAATAAACCAGTTCATTATTCTAAACAGTCGTCGCATAAAAATTGTGATATACAAGAATTAATAGAACATCAAAATGCATTATTAGCATCTGTGGAAACAAATAATAAATGTCCTCGATTTTTAATTACGCTTATTTAATGTATTTTATATACATTAAATAAGCGAAAAATTAACATGTTTAGAACCGCTAGAATTAAGTTGTATATAGAATTTGTATACATGCCATAATTTTTATTAAATAAATCATTAAGGAATGTTCTCTTCTTTAATCAATATTCATGGTCCTTCGGGCCGGATTCGTAAATATAATTCAACCATAAAAATCCTATGACTTTTTGCGAAAGCAATTTCAAAATTAAATAACTATGTCACAAAATTAATTTAATTTTACAATCGTTGAAATACGTTTAAAATTATGTGAAATATCAGCGTTGACAACCAAATACCAAATGTTAACATTGACAAATATGTATGCACGTATGTTGATATTAGAAATGCTTAGGTTAGGAAATGCGTTTTATCATGCACAGCCTACTTTAGCTCATTATATGGTTCCATACTAGATATAAGTAGATATTTGATCTACTTTTTACTGCCGAAATCTTATTTTTTTGGTTTATTTTACACGACTATACTATAAATTTCTCTATATCATTATATTTCTTACTATTACGCTATTCAAAAACCATTCCGGAATAATACTGATTCATATATGAGCTTGAAGAAAAATCTGAAGCTACGTTAACAAAAATTACACGTATAATTGGAAACAAAGATTATAGGAATATAGATATTGGTAAATATTCGTATGTTGTCGATATATAAGCAGTTTTTCACATAGCTATCAATAAATAATTGATATATTGTTAAATGCCAACCGAAGATCTCGCATATTTAAATATTTCAGTGCATATTTTGATTCGCAATGTATATAATCATATATTTTTGCTCTTCTTCTATTGCACTAAAGCTCTAGCCTTTTTCAGTTTTTAATTTACTACTATTAAAATAATTTAATTTCTGCTAAATAAGCGAAAAGTCAAAAGTGTCGTTTATATTTCGCATCAAGTTCCACTTGTCTATATGACATTTCTATTTTGTTATTCACTATTAAATAGCTGTGCTACATCTTTTCAGGACATTATTTTGGGTTATTTAGAAACATATAGATATCGTAAATAAACAAAAAAGCCCTATCGTGCAAAAATCATCTATTGTTACGTTGCGATAATTGTCTAAAATATGTCGTGCAATACTTGATTTTGCAGGTTGGTTAAATCTAATGTGTGTGTGTGAGACGTTCTTTATAGGTGGTTAAAATAGGTTAAAGGAAATAAAACTACTGGACTGATTTACGCCCAGTTTTTTTCAAAATTATTTGCATTGGCCTTAGAAGGTTTAAAGCTATTGTAATCCTCAGTCTGACCAGTAGAAAGAAAGTTAGGGGCCTAATAATATAATGTCAATAATTGTAGTACTATTATTTGAATGTAGATGGGATCACGAGACAGTATTTCTCACATTGGAGTTCACGAGGTAAGAAATACAGTTGCGCATGCGTAGAAGTAAGCTCGAGTACTTTTGTTTGAACAATTGGATTTATTTACATTCTTACTGTTATAAAGTGAAAGTTAAACATTGTATAAGAGCATTGCAATGAACTTAAAGTTGAATACAACAGTAATTACAATTTATGTAATCCAAAACACAAAAATAATAATGTATACGGGGTGTGGCAATTAAGTTCCGGGAATTTAGTTATAACTCGCAACTCGCAACACTGCATCGTTCGTAAATATATGTCTTGAAACAGGAGACCTTCCTTTAGTACAAGTCGAAGCTTGAAGTCGATAGCACGTTTGGGTTGTGTTTTATGTATGTTTTTCGAAAGAAACTTTTTTAGTGGCGTCGTGAAAATGAGTGACTCACATTCCAACCAACGTGTTGTGATCTGATTTTTAGTTAAATTTGACGAAAAACTCTCTAAAATCATTCGAAAATTAAATGTGGTGTAAGGAGACGAGTGCATATCGAAAACGCCCGTGTTTGAATGAGCGAAGCGGTTCATGGAGGGGCGTGAATCTGTATACAACGACCCGCGTAATGGAGCTCCCGTCACCTCTCGTACCGACGCGAATGTCGTTCGTCTGCTCGCGCTGGTCATGTCTGACCGGCGTAAGCATTTGTGAGTTGTCTGACGAGTTAAACATCAACAAAGAAACCGTTCGCAAGATGTTGCACGAGAATTTGAACATGCGAAAGATTTGCGCAAAGATGGTGCCAAAACTTCTCACCTATCAACAGAAACACATGCGAAAATCGATCTGCGAGGATTTGTCGTCCCGCCTTCAGAGCGACGGCAGAGATTGGATGAATCATGTAGTCACTGAAAATGAGACCTGGATACTTGAATATGACCCCAAGACCCTTATACAAAATCAGATGTGGGTAGCCAAGGATAGGGAGCGGCCCACGAAAGCGAGGATGTTCAAGTCGCTACTGAAGGCAACGTTGATCGTTTTTTTTATATCCGCGGGATAATTCATCGTGAATATGTTCCTGCCGGACAGACAGTGACTGGATAGTTCTATGTTAGCGTCTTAGAGCGGTTGCCGGGACGCATTTTCCGTGTGCGGGCCGAATTCGTCGAAAACAGCTGAATCATGCACCACGACAACGCGTCGGCCCAAGTGCAAAGGCTTTTGGTGAAAAAAGGCATTTAAACATTGCCGCATCCACCTTATAGCCCCGATATTGCCCCCTGCGGCTTTTTCTTATTCCCCAAGATAAAGTCGCACCTCAAGAGAACTCATCATGGTGGCGTAAAAGGCGAGGTCAAGGAAATTGTAAGCGCGGTGCTGAACGGGTTAGCTTCGGAGGATTATCAAAGATATTTCCAATCATGGAAGCAACGTTGAAATCGTTGTATTGAGATGGAGGGAGACTATTGTGAAGGTCAATAATAAAATTTTGCTTGTAACTTAATTTGCTTGTGTTCTATTGACAAATTCCTGGAACTTAATTGCCACACCTCGTATGTAAATATCTAATTTTAACTAAATATGATAATCGATATATTATTACTGGGTTCAGCTAGTTATCTATAAAAATTACAATAAGACCATGAATTCGGACAATGAAGATCTACCGCACTCAAGTCTATGGGATTTACTGGATTATTAAATATAGGTATTTACATCTTTTGTGATGAAGTCACATTTTATAACTCTCAGGTCAACACACTATTGTAAATAGGCTTAGTTTGTCAGAAATGAATATTGATATGTCGAGTGATATAGAACTGTTCTTTGCTTGTGTAAAGTGTGTATTGGGACTCCAAATGTAATAAGTTTTCCATTGCTGATGATGCCAACTTAGTTGTTAAATACGTGTCCATGATTTAAAGCTATATTGTGGTAAGGTTTCTGATTGATTAATGTATGCTTTTTAATAACACTGAACATGCCTTCTAGAAATTATAGGTAGCTTGTTGAGTTGTAGTCCTTGCCTGCCTTAAAATGAAACACGATATACTCCATCAAAAAATTCAAAATATAACATAGCCTAACAATGTAAACATAATTTAGCACCATAAGTAACGCGCTAACCTCCAATTATTATATTAAGGTGCACGTATTTGTCAAATCAACCACAAAATAAAATAGAATAGAAGAATAGATAGTGTAAGAGCTACATACTAATGAAAATCAACATATTTTCCATAGTTGGAGTTTTAGTTACGTACTACCCTGTATTGTATGTAATAAACAAATAACAAATGCAAGTATTTAGAAGTTATATTTTATGGTAATCATAAATAGCGCAACACACCTTAAGATAAATAAAGATAACAATAATTATTAGCATCGTATACATATATGTATGTATATATCAAAAAACGAAAACAAAACAAATCCGTCTCGCAGTTCGAAATTTATTGTTTAAAGGCAGGCAGTGTTTTCTGCGCTATAAATATTAGAGAAAAGTATATTACATGTTATAAGTGATAACTTAATACCTTATTAAGACGAAGGCACGCAAATCATTGCACTAAGTAGTTACGTACACGCCATCTTTCGGTTCGTTAACGTGACTACGCAAGTCAGCGTTTGTCAATTTTGCTGTTGTATGTGTTTACGTTAATGCTATTTGATTATACTAATGCAATAGAAGATTATAATTAACAAAGGAAAATGAGGTGAATTGGTTTAAATTTTGATTATTTGAATTGTTTGACAGCTCTAATAATAACGCATGCATATCATTGGTTATTCGAAGAAGTAATTTTCAATTACCAGTTGTAGTGTTGTCCAACTTTCCTTCCAAGTGCTGAATTATCTAATACGAAATTTTAATGAGTCATACAAAAATAATCTACACTTAAAGAAATAATCCGTTTGTTGTAAAAATAAATATTCTTATGATTACAATAAAATAACTAGTTTAAACATGCATTGTATTTTAGTTTACTGAAATAATACATTTATCATTTTTACGTTGCATCATATTGGTTTTAATGACTTTTCAATCTGCTTCGAGTATCTATTTCTTATAATTTTCACTAATAGGCTTTAGTATGTACTAATACCTTAGGATAACATACGTAATAACTAATAAGTAATACATGTACATGCTTGGAATATAAGAAGTATATTTAAAATCATGTTAAATTATTATGGATGTAGATGTAGCCTAGTGTTAAACGATGGATTAAATATATATTATTTACTTGCTACTTCAAAGTTAGGAAAGCCGATATTAACGCCTAATAACGTTCGGTTTCAAGCAAAATAAATAATAGTATTTTCAATATAACTTTCCTAAGAAGAATAGGGACGATTATCAGTTATATATCATCGTTACGCAAGCCACAAATGACATCAATAAAACTAAACATAATTTAAAATTTAAAGGATAATCAAAACGGTGAATATATATCTATCTAGCAATGCGAGGCAAGCAATCATCGCGCTTAGGCGGCGAAACATATAGACACTTGTAGATCCATTTTTGGTTAACTGACATTGCTACCGCTGCCTGTCATGTTTATATATTTTAGAACCGAAAGTACAAGATTTTCGAAAAGAGACATTTACTAAAAACAAATTCCGCATATTACCAATATAATACAAAAATTAGACAATATCTGCTTTTGCCCACTGCCATCTAATTTTATATGGAGTTCAACTTTCGTTTATAAATTTTGGAGTATGTATTTGGAATTCTGTTATTCGTAAAAGTGATACTTTATGTAGCGAAGCTGAACGTTTATTTTGCCGAAAGTAGTGAGGCAAATAAATTCAGCTAAGGCACATAAAGACATTTTTACGCCGAATAATATATACTATTTTATCTTCAAATGCAAATATACAGAACAAAATATTTATATTGTGAGTGAAGTGTAATTCATGATAAATCGTAATACATAATACAATTTGTCCGTGGTTGCGATGTAAACAAAAACAAAATTAAATTGAAAAAATCCTAAAAGTGTCATTGATTTTTGTCTTTTATATGATTAGGCACATAAAGTATGCAAGTTTGCTATTATATCTGCTTTGTTTGAAAAAGTGATATTTTTACCTTGTCACTTATGACAAATAAATTGTCACTTTTATGACGTTTGAAGGTAAATATTATTATTATTACAGTACCTTTTCATTGTCCTAAATTTTTGAATGCACTCATATACAAACACGTTTTATTCTTTAGTGTCCAAAATTAATTTAGTGCTAAACACGTATTTTTTCGAGATTGAGAAATATAAAAGTTTTATCAACAGATTCTGTATCCATTCAAGTATATTTCGTCACACGCCGCGTACGTAATTACAAATATTATAAATATTTTTTTACACGAGACGATTTTTTTAAGCTCTTCAAAAGTTCTAACGTCTAAAAAGATGGACAAAAACAATACTAGTAATTTATTTGCCCCAAGCTTTATTACATATCAAATCCGAAGCGCGTGATCTGTCTGATAGTTTTAATTTTCTCATTTTCTATCTCAAGACAGTCCAATTAATATGTAGATGTATTTTGTTTTGTAATAACTATACACTATCACTCACACGAGCGCAACGGGTTAGATATATACGTACATGCGTACGTATATAAGAAAAACCTTCTACAAAAATTTAATACTAATTAATAACATAATCAACATAATAGATAATAAAAATTTCATCTATGTACGTACACGAAGCATGGCTATATCTTATTACATCAAAATAGAGAACTAGTTTTTGGGAAAATGATGAAGGAGATACGTATCAATTACACTTTTGGGAGAGTAAAACTCGATATTAAATATTTGAACCGATTCATTAAACACAGAAGTTGTATGCAGCTTTAGAGGTTATACATTAAAAAATAATAAATAATGTGTCAAATAACAATAAAGGCATAAGTAATGTATTTAACTAGAGGAAAAGAAACATATTTTCCTCCACACTGCATACAAAACATAGCAATATTGATAACCGCTATTATACAATTTTTCGTGAACTATACTATAACATTATATTTATGGCAATTACCTTAAAAAATTACATGGAGATAAGTGTAAACGAGACAATTAATAATGTAATAATACAATCTTCCTACGTGTTTCACCACGTAGTCGTTATAATGATTGACGTTTCGTTGCTGATGCGGTCAGCTTCTTCAGAATTTACTATACGACTAGTTCTCTTCGTTGTCATCCATCTTTATGTATATATTGCAACTTAATTAGTATGCAGCCTCAATGTTTACAATGGTTTCTTTAATAGTTTGTCGATGATAGCTTTTCGAAGTAGACAGTACTTCGACTTCTTAGAAATCTACTGTGTATCTATTTCTATGTTCTGCAACCATCGATTGTCCAATTTTTTTCGTAGTGTGTTATTCTTGTGTATTCTTCGATAGTTTTCCTATCTGTCAGTTATTAATCGATAGATACCTTCTGCTTTTATTTAAGATAGTTTGTCTTAGGTTCGATGATGTTAGGTTGTATTGACGTTGCTACACTAAATTGCAAATCCTTTTTCCTTGACGTTTTTTGCGTATGGTAGATAGACGTATCATTTGAGTGGTTCCTTTTCTTCTAATTACGTCTTACTTCTCAATCTTTTTATAAAACGCTGTATCTCAAAGTGGTTGCTTATTTGCTCCTTTTCTTCTTGTAAATTTACCGTCACTAATTGTTCTTAGTCATGCATTGGTGTATTCATATTTCAAATAATAGTGCGATATTGCATGTAAACATCTGTCTGTATAGTTATTCTATTATGCTGAATGTTGAAATTTTCGTGGCGAAAACATTGCATCTTTCCTGTTCTTTTATTTCCACCGTGAAATTGATTACTACGCGTTGTCCATTGATGAGTTGGGAGATTTTTTCTAATTTTTGTTTTCATTTGGCCAAATCAAGAAGGTGTTATCGTGTTGTAATAAACTATTTACTTTCTAGAAAACAAATTTTTATTGATTAAAATAATTTTATGTATTGAAACATAATTTTGACAACTAATTAGGGTATAATATTTAAAATTCTAAAAAAAAATCTGAAAATTTCGCCGGTAACTTTTTCCTCATTAAGAAATTCTTACTTCATTAAGAAGATAGCCAGATATTATATTTTAAGAAATGATAATTCATTAAGCTTTAAAACTGTTGTCTGTGGCGTATGAGAATCTGCACTCATGTACCAGAATAGGTTTGTGAGAACTGACCCTGTATTTTCAATTTATCGTGCATTTGTTGAATATAATAGACATATTACAGAAGTCTACAAAAAAAATTGCTTTTTTTAATTTTCAACCTAGATATATATAATATGATTGCTCTAAATTCAAATCTGTTTTCAGTTTTCCTCTAGGCTAGGCTAGGTTTTCATACAAAGTCAAATCAAATGTAATAATGAAATTTAAAAATATAAACACATAAGCTAATACAACACTATTTCTGCAGGTTAGTTAACTGAAATATTAATAAATGTATTGAAAAAAGGTAACTATGTGTCGTCAATAATTATAAATTTCTACATTTTTTTCATTACTGGGGAAAGAAAACTTTATTTTTGTCAAGCTCTCATATGTCCTTCACTAGTGTCCTTTTTCAAACACCAACAGTAAATAACAGCCAATATTGTCACATCCCAATGGTTTTGGTAGCGGGTTTCCATTGTTTAATGCTTTTGTGAAATCGCTCACTCTGTTTTTCACTCATTGTACTTTAAAATGTACTTTAACACTCATTCTACACCCTAGATTTCTAAAATTTTGTAACATTTCCTCCACAAATTCCTTATGGTTCTCAGACTTCTTGTTGTTAAAAAAGTTTTCTGTTACTTGTTTGTACGCCAACTATGCTGACTTCTCTAACTTGGACTTCGACTGAGGAAAGGTCTCATCCTGCATAAGTTCACGAATCTGGGCCCCTCGAAAATACGCGCTGCTATCTTAACTTCAGTTTTCTGTGGTAATTTTGTAACACGAAATTTGAAACAATCACTGTTCTATATTTGTAACATTAAGTACATACAATATTACATTATATTTGATTTTGTATGAAAACCTAGCACAATAGAGGAAAACTGACGGAGATTTGAATTTAGAGTATTCATATTATATATATATTAAAAGTAATTATCGACCGTACTATATTAGTTAATAATAAATTAAAAACGGGCAAGCGGTCTTGTTAATTGAATAATTTAAAACATTGTTTTAAATTTAATCAATTTTAATATGTTTGTGTAAGTCACATTGTCTTTTTTTTAAATATATATATATATATATATATATATATATATATATATATACAGGGCAATCCAAATTAAGTGTTCACCATTGGTAACTTTGATATTATTAAAGATACAAGATTGTTTAAATTAGCAAACTAGTAGTACTTTTAACGCTCTTTAAGATGGAAGAATTAAAAAAAAACAAATGAGCAGCACGTTTTCGAGTTTTCCCGAAAAATATGTTTTTTTCAAATGGAAACCCCTGTATATTATATCATTTTCTGTTAGAAATTCAATTTTTAAACAAAAAATCTTATAAGAACTTTTTTACTGGGATTAAAAGCACTTGAGTTATAATGTATAAACAAAAACAGCTAAATAATTTTTATAAACTTTATTTTATACATAAACATATCATTAAAAGAGAATAAAAATCACTGATTTTTTCATAGAAGATGTTCAAAAATACCACCTTGTTGTTCAATACATTTTTGAACACGTTTCTGAACTTGTCGAACCGCTTTTAGTATGGTCCTACCATCTATTTGGTTTATCTTTTCACTAACTGCAATTTTCAGGGCGTTTACGTTTTCGTACCTTTGCTTATAAATCTCTGTCTTTAAATAACCCCATAAAAAAAAATCAAGCGGTGTTAAATCTGGCGATCGGGGAGGCCACTGAATAGGACCATTTGTTCCTATCCATGAATTGTTAAAAATAGTATTTCAAATTTGATGAGTACCTCTTTAGTTGTGCGCAGGTGCGCCATCCTGCTGAAAATGCAGATTCTGTCTACTTATGAGATCAATATCGTCTAAGAAATTATTCAAAATTTCAGTCAAAAATTCTATGTACCTTTCACCAGTAGAGTGCCCTCATAAAAGAAAGGACCAACAATCCTTGAACCAATTAAACCGCACCAAACATTAAAACTGTAACGGACTTGCGGGCGTCTTGGATGTACTAAAAGAAGATTTTCCTTTGACCAGTAATGATGATTTTTTGTATTGTACATTCCAGAATTTGAGAAATTTGATTCATCGGTCCATAAAATATAACGAAAGTTGTTTACATTTTGGCGACAAAAGTTAAGATACCAGTGGCAAAAAAACATTCTTCTCTCTGGATCCCCTGGCAAGAAAACTTGA
The DNA here is from genome assembly GCA_935421215.2 of Melolontha melolontha. Classification (NCBI taxonomy): domain Eukaryota; kingdom Metazoa; phylum Arthropoda; class Insecta; order Coleoptera; family Scarabaeidae; genus Melolontha; species Melolontha melolontha. Next base: position 102,838,287 of record OW285238.1, read on the forward strand.
ACTGGTTTGTACTTATAAGGATTGATTTTTTGTTTCTTCAGAATCCTATGCACAGTACCGTGACTCAAATCAGATATGCAAGAACTAGAATTTCCGTGGCCTCGCTTATTATAAAAGTCCTTCTTGTTCTTGTTTTGGCAAAAACACTCTCATTGCCTCTAAATTTTCGGTACATTGCTCATTTGGTTGTGTTCGGAGTGGATATAATTCAGCGTAGTGTTCTTTTGCCCTTCAAGAGGATTTTCTGCACACTAAATAAGATTCTAACATATCACACTTTTCTGCATGGGTAAAAATCATTTTTTTTGTCAAATTAATAACTAGCAAAATGAAATTTATGAGTGAAAGACTAATAAAACTGTACTAATATTTTTTGACGTTTACTAGAAAGAATTAATGTCGTTATCATAGAAACATAGAAATGCACTTGACTTAGCTGTTTTTGTTTATTCACTATAACTCAAGTATTTTTAATCCCAGTAAAAAATTTCTTATAAGATTTTTGTTTAGAAATTGAATTTCTAACAGAAAATGATATAATATACAGGGGTTTCCATTTGAAAAAAACATATTTTTCGGGAAAACTCGAAAACGCGCTGCTCTTTTTTTTTCTTAATTCTTCCATCTTAAAGAGCGTTAAAAGTACTACTAGTTTGCTAATTTAAACAATCTTGTATCTTTAATAATAACAAAGTTACCAATGGTGAACACTTAATTTGGATTTCCCTGTATATATATGGAGGAAAATTAAAAAGAAGAACACGAATTTTTTTTTTGTAGACTTACATTATTAAAACTGTTAATTTTTATAACAGCGATTTCTGATAAAAATGTAGCCTGATGAAACAAAACTAGCGCTGGTTTGAAAGCTTCCATCAAGTAAGGAATCAGAAAATATCAACAGTAATTTAGCAAAAATTGTATTGACCTATGTTATTGTTGCTTTGCTTCGATCATTTGATAAGAGGAAGTTACAACATGTACATTTCCCCAAATTGTTTTCAGAATATTATAGTAGATAACGAGATGCCTCAGAAACATGTCTTGGAGCTTAAGGAAAAATTGCATCTTCCCAGCGATTGCCATACATTATAGGTACACTATTCATCCTAAAAACATGCATTTAATCAATTCAACTTGTTTTTCTAAAAGAGTTCGTGGCTTAACCTCTTATCCAACTTTTTAACTTTGCCTATGGTACAGAGATTCTAATGTCACAGCATGGTTAATATTAGTCTGTCTGTAAGTTCTCTTGATAATTTGAATTCTCTTCCATTAAAGTCCTTGAAACTTTATTAACTCGTCCCCATCACGGAACTGTTTCCTAGTTTAAATTCATACCGCATTACAATACTTATTTAACTGTTACTAAACTTATATCACTAAAAGTCACTCATTCATTCATGTTAAGAAGATTTATTTTTTTAACACAAATATTGCACAATATTGTAGAATATTTCTGCATGAAAAGAAAAGTCATCATTTTGTGTGCACTGATATAATACTTATCGGAATGTAGACATAAAATTATTATTTTTCATACTAATGTGTTTCCTATCTTGAACTGAAAGTATATATAAATATGCAAGAATATCTTTATTTACAATAATACTCAAATATATTTCCGATGCTGTTATTCTCGCATTAAATTGAAATAGTATCATGAATTCAGAGGTGAGAAAAATTGTTTCTTTTTTTATATTGGGTTACTCGTACATAATAGATAACTTAAGTATCTTGGCAATGTAAATTAGTATTAGTAATTCATAAACGTAGAACAAAATGGCTTTCTCTGCTTCATAATTTTGATATATCTTTAAAAGCAATTTTGTAGAATCATCCAATTTTTTCTATATGTATTTTTAATACAGTCACGAAAATATATACTCTATATTCAATGATCAATGCTCTTTATTAATTCGAGACTAGTTTTTTCTATATAAGACTTTCGTTTGATCAATCAACTCGAATCTGTAACGCCACATGCGTTAAGGAATAAAACTCGATACCGATCTGCCGTTGTGTTCAGATATCTTCTTTCCTCGACATCATCTAACATGAATTTATTCAAAGACAAAATCCGGTTTCAGTCTGAATTCATATGCGTTGGAATTTAAGCCCTTGGGATGTCTTTCTGTTTTCCGACAACTGGATGGACGTTTAATTTTAATAGCTGTAAAAAATACGCTTTGGCGCTATTTGACATGATTATACTTATATATAGTGTGTCCTACAACGAGTGGGATGAGATAATGATGCGACTATTATCTGTAATACAAGACAAATGAAACAAATCAAAAAATTACTTCAACGAAAATATTCTTTCGATTGTAGTTTAATGTGATGTTGCCATTCAACTATTTCAGACATGTATGTCTTTCATCATAACCATAAAGTTGAATGATAAAGATTATGAAAGTTTGTGTACATTTCTGTTCAAAAATATACAGGTTCATCCAAATTAAGTGTTCACCATTGCTATCTTCCATATTGTAGGAGCTACGTCGTCTGTTGAATTAGGTAAGTTGTATTGCTCTTTTTTCCGCTGATTACGATAGTGAAAATAGAAAAACAATTGAAAGTGTAGGTTCCCAGTTATTTTTAAAAATATATATTTTTCTAATGGAACATCCAGTATAATATTATACCAATCGATACTAAATCAATTGCTTAACAAAAGTGTTTATATGACTTTTTTCACAAAAGTTGGAAATAACCGAGATAATTCATATATGCCTGTAAATTCAAATATTAATTTTATCCTTCCATCAAAATCATTATTACATTTAAAATTTAATTAATATAACTGGTTGTAAAAAGTATAAATAAAAATAATTTTTGCTCCATAAACAAAATGTAGTGAACTTTGATGAACATAATTCATTTATAAAGTAAAATTTTAGTATAATAAAAAAAATTCTAAATTGAATTTTCAAAAATATCGTCTTCTACTTTGACATATTTTTGAGCTCTTTTGAAAACATTTCGTGTTGCATTCAAATCAAGTTTCCCATCAACAGAATTAATAACATTGCGAATAACGTATTGGAGTTCAGTTTCGGTGTTTTTTAAATATCCCCAAAAATCTAGAGGTGTATATGTTAAAAGTCTAGAGGTATTATGGTCAGACGAACGAGAGGAAAAACGAACTGGGTCATGTGTGGCTATCCACCAATCTCCAAAGAGTGTGGAAACGGCTCGATAATTATGGGCAGATGCCCCATCCTGTTGGAAATAAACATTTGGCCAAGTCGGTAAATCAACATTGTCTAGAAATTCTTCTAGTAACATTCTCCTGTTAAGGTATATATTAAGCAGTATATACTATAACTTAATTATGTAACGATCTGCAATTTACCATCATAATATATGTTGCTGTTATATAATTATATATCTTAAGTTATTTAAATATCTATACATTTGCTTATCATGCTGACAGTTCCGTGTTTTGATTCCTGTCTGGTTGTCCGAGTAGGTTTTCGTGGTTTTCCTTCTCGTTTACGACGAATGCCGACAGCTTTATATCTTAAGACGCTCCACGGGCGCATTATAATAACTCATGTCTTGCGTTTCCCTGTTTTTGTTGTTTATCTATTTTAGAATACTAAGGCATGATTTATTATTATTCAATTGGAATGTATCTTTGAATAATTTTATCCATAGCAACTCAAATGTATGACATTAATATACTGTCATTTATACTTTATATTCCTTGATAAAGGCAAATGAAACATGTAGGGTTGTTTTAAATATATATGTTTTGAATTAAAACCAGATCTTAAATCGCCAACAAATTGAATTTACCTTATATATATATATATAGTTGTGATACGTACAGCTTGGTTATTTCAGCTAACTGTAAATGAGAAGGTAGAAATTAATATTAGGGAAACATCCTATTGAATAATTGCAACTTGAAAAATTAGTGTCGAAATGTTAATAAATTAATATCACGACAACGTTGTATATTTCAGATTAAATTATATTTATTTCAAAATTTACTTTTTATATTTTTAATTTTCATTTTTGTCATTCAAGTTAATTACGCGAAATTATTTAAAAAGGATATTTAATTTACTTACCTTTGAATTTTATATCGATACTTATTGAACACTTTTCAAACATAGAAAAACCGCGAACAGGTTATATTTCTATTCAAACTTGTAACTTAATCTAACTTATAAAAGTCATTCATATATGCCTGTAAATTCAAATATTAATTTTATCCTTCCATCAAAATCATTATTACATTTAAAATTTAATTAATATAACTGGTTGTAAAAAGTATAAATCAAAATAATTTTTTCTCTCTAATAAGGCTTTGGTAAAAATAAATGAAGGTGAGCGTCAGTATTAGAATTTGCATAGTGTTGTATCGAAAATATAGTTCTCCGTTTTAAAAAAAATATTAAATACAGTGATATAAATTAAATGTTAGTGATATAAATTCAAAAATATATACAAAAAGTGCCCATAATTCTAAAGTAACGTTTGACACAATTTTTACCCCATAAAAATCGGTCACCTGCAAGAAAACTACGATAGCATCTTTTGGTGTGGGTCACCGAACATCGAAGCTACTGAACGTAATAAAATTTTACGTACCTGCATTATTCAATTGTACCATATCCCACATTGAACTATACACCGAAGTACCGGAACTATTCAAGAATATCTTTTCCGTTCCTGCATGGGCGAATACCCTGGTTGGCTGTAGACATCCCGTCACATTGCTGCCTTTTTCTACAAATCACAGGTTCATTTATTATCTTGTAAAAGCATAACAAATAATTTAATTGTTGATCAATTCAGGATTTGCTTAAAATATCTTGATTTTGCTTTGAAAAAAATAACTATCTTGATTAATTTAACGTAAAGAATATTTATCAGAATAATTGAAATATACATGAGTAGGTAAACCCAACCAGTTTTGTATAATATAAAGGTATTTTTAATAATATATAATATTATTAAAAATCTGGTGTGAAGAACACAACTACAGGTTCACTACTAATATTTTTTGTGAACGTGTCCGAACATATCCCTTCCCAGAGACGTAGATACGTATTTCGCCTTTCTACAGGCTCGTCGGTACACCCCTGCCTCGAGCCTGTAGAAAGGCGAAATACGTATCTACGTCTCTGGGGAGGGATATGTTAGGGCGCGTTCACAAAAAATATTAATGGTGAACCTGTATTTGTGTTCTTCACACCAGATTTTTAATAATATTTTATATTATTAAAAATACCTTTGTATTATACAAAACTGGTGGGGTTTACCTACTCATGTATGTTTAAATTATTCTGATACATTACACATGCGGTTAGTCCGTAGTATGAGTGAAGACACAAACAAAATGCAGTTTCTAGAGAGATTGGCTGTGCCACCTTTGGAAGCGCGTCGTTACTTCACATTGGTTATGTGGACGGGGCGAGGTATTTCGGCTGTCTGACAACAGGCAGCGCTGAATTTACTTCTACGCCCGGTCTGGATAATTTCGGTGATGTGGTTCTTTTTTGTGAATGTGTCTGAGAATATCCTTTCTCCAGCAGAGGCGTACCGACGAGCCTGTAGAATGGCGAAATACGTATCTACGTCTCTGGGGAGGGATATGTTCGGACACGTTCACAAGAAATATTAATAGTGAACCTGTATTTGTGTTCTTCACACCAGATTTTTAATAATATTTTATATTATTAAAAATACCTTTGTATTAAAGAATGTTTTCTAGTTAGATTCCTATAGTACTTAAAATTTAACATTATTAACGTATTTATATTATAATAGTCTTTACTTATAAAACAACAACTGGTAAACATAACCACAATTATTCACAAATGTTATTACAAACATAAATTTATAATACCTTACTTTGCCGTTTAGCTAAGTTGCACATTAAAGTGTATAGATATCTTATGTTGAATAAATATTTTATACTTGTTATTTTAAAGAAGTTTTTTTATTATATAAACCTATCTCAATTATATTGTTAATTTATTATTTATCAGCTTCATAAGAGGGTAATTACTTGCGATGATCCAGAGATAGAGTCTAATAAATTCAGTATCTTTGTCATGCTCTAACGACATCTATTTGTAATCGAAGATACTGCATACTATCAGCTGGTAGACCAATATTATAAGTTCAAATAAAGGCGCCCAATATAAGCTATCAGTTGAAGTATTATTATTTAATTGTATTCACTTATTATTATTTCATAACTATATATATATATATATATATATATATATATATATATATATATATATTAAAAATAATAGACTTTTATTGGTTTAGCGACCTTTTATTGAATTTTGATGTTTTATTCTACCAACCCCTAGCCCACAAAAAAAATGTAGTAACAGCGTTAGTAGACAGAGCCTTAAATCTCACTAATCCAGTTTTCAGGCCAACAGTACTAAATAAAGTAAAAACAATTTTGACAGAAAACAATTATCCACCACAATTCATACAACAAATTATAAAACTAAGACTTAATAAAATTTATAACACAACAAACAGCCACAACAAAAACAAAAAAAACCAATGAATTAACATATATCCCCACACCCTATATAACTGGATTATCCGAAAAACTAGACAATATATTTAAACCATTTAATTTTAAAATAGCACACCAAAGCGGTAAAAATCTAAAATTCCTATACACCAAACTTAAAGACTCAACACCTACACTAAAACAAACAATCACACACAATATACAACATACCCTGCAAAGACTGTGACAAAGTATACATAGGCCAAACAAAACAGTTACTACAAGGAAGATTGAAAGGTCACAAATACGCAAAAAATCAAACTGCTTTAAAAAACACCAATTGACACTAAAACATAATTTTGATTTTGATAACACCAAAGTAATAACACAGAAAAAGAATACAAAAGCTAGGGAGGTCTTAGAAATGATCCATATTTTCAAAAACAGCAGAACAATCAAAGACAGAAACGAAATTGATGGACTTTCTAAACTCTATTACCCACTCATTAAACAATAGATTAAATCAACCCCCCCCCCACACACAAACACACAAAAAAAAAATTATCAGTTCTCATTTGTAAATACTTTAACTATATACCCCTAAACACGGTCCTGACCACTTTGCTAATTCCAAAATAGAACAGAAATTAACCTCTCTGAACCAAGACACAGACACTTACAATATTCGAACCAGTGCGTGTCGGTCCTTAATAAAAAAAGGTCTCGGATGTCCCCGATAACATATGTTGCACAGAATGCGTGCTTTTGAAACCCAACAAAAAACGGTGAGTTTATTGTCATTCAATGCTTTCTTTACTGTATTTGTAGTTTAATTCAAATTTCCAATTCATTTATACAGATGTAATCACTTTAATTTTCCTTACTTATCATTAATCTAATTTTAATTTAATTTTAACTTTAATTGTTAATTTAATTGGTAATTCAATTTTTAATCTAATTTTAATTTTAATTGTTAATTTAATTGTTAATTCACTCTCACAAGAGCAAACACAGTTCTCATGTTTTCATTGTATTAATTCTTGTTTCTAGTTACTTGAAAAAGACTGAATAATAATAAAAGTCGAAATGTCGTAGAATAAAACATCAAAATTCAATGAAAGGTCGCTAAACCAATAAAAAGTCTATTATTTTTAATATTAAGACACGGCCAATAAAATAAATAAGAAAAATAAAATTCTTATAAACACTAAATATATATATATATATATATATATATATATATATATATATATATATATCAATTGATAAATTCTTGGAGTTTTTCGGCTTTCATATGAAATATTTACAAATATTATTAAATTAGTACGTAATTGTGAAGTAAATGAGGATGTAAACATTGCTGCTTGCAATATTGATTAACACTTTTTAATTCACAATAAACATACTTTTTAATAGGATTTATTTATATTTCATTATATACTATGAAAACACGTAGGATAATAATATGTTTAACCAATTTTTGTGCCTTTCATCTTGAAAATTTTCTCTAGCTATCATAAATCAATAATAATTTCTGCTCTTCTTTTTATTAATGAAATTCTCAACTACTTTTTTTTATCAATCTCATTAAAAACTATACCTATAACATTTCACAATATCATATTTTTTAACATCTTTTCGACATTTAAACCAAACACATTAATGTTAACAATTCTTATATCTAAGATACTTCATATTAAGTAACTTAAACTTAGGCCTTTTTTCCAATAAAAATATCACAACTTTTATTTAAATAAAAGCTTACAGAATCAAAAATGTTAATGGGTGTATATTGCTAGAAAAATATAGAAGACATTAAAAGCGAAACACAATTTTCGAATTAACTTTAAGACCACGTTCAGTAAATAAATGTGTGCAACACTATAACTTTATAACGATATACTTTCTGTAACAATGGGGAAGTCACGCAAGACTTTAAACTTCCTTTTCTGAATATACCTCATGATCCTTTAATTGTTGTTAAATGTATTTTCTAGCAGTTCATAACTAAAGCATGCTGTGCCATCGTAAGGAAGTTTTTAAGAATTAATGCTAGCTTTTCAATTACCGAGAACTATTTTCTCATTAATTGCTCTATTAACTAATAAGAAATATCATTATGAGGTCATATATAAATTTATAACTACCTAAAATAGAAAATAAATACATTTAAATAATTAAGGTATTTATTAGGAGTATTATATTTTATTTAAATTATTTAAAAATATTGAAATATTTATAATGTGAAGTAAATAAAATTATTAACAATTAACAATCACTACATAGACTACATACTCTATACACTATATAGATTTGCAAAAATTAAGAACCTTTTATATTTCACTTTTTATATAAAGAAATTCCATCATATTGAAATACTATTGTTAAGGACTGTACTTACTGCGGCATCAAGTTTATGCTCACGAATGGGCCTGGCGTATACATGCTAGTGTATTAGTAAGTATGACAGCTATGAAAAATTTATTAAATGATTGGTTTTGGTCGTCTTCTCTATTGACTGTAAATAATTTTGTGATAAATTTATTGCTTTCTTTCTACAGAAATTTTAATTAACGGACGCGACGCGACATTGCTCACGCTTAATTACGGAAATTTTACATGTAATGGCTCTTAAATTCGTTGGTTATTATTATACTATTAAAATATATTATATTCTTGGTATTCTTGGTATAACTTTTACACGCCTTGATGGGACGTGTTATGAGAACCACGATTGTCTTTCTTGAATATTTCCTTTTTTGTTTTTGTTCTCATTTCAGCACGATCTTGTGATATTCTGCTGTTTGTCTGCATTTTTATTTATAGATTAAAAAGTGTACATGATACAGATTATTTATGAGTTAATTAAAAATATTACTAACCATTTGAGATTTAGTTAAGTGTAATTTATTAGAATTAACTCAATTTAATACTGTAATTAATGTCAATAATCGTGCTCTAGATTTAGTATTTTCCAATATTAATACAACTGTGACGTTAACTCGTTAGGATTAACCCCTTATACCGAAAATCCATATGATTCAGCGTTTTGTATTGAGACTGATTGTTATTCCATTCTGCACTTTCCCGTGACTAACATGTCGGCCTATTTGAAGATATACTCCACTTTGTTTGGGGTTTCTTTGATGTTGTTGATCTGTTACTACATGAATTTTACAAAAAATTTGTGATATATTTGTTATATTTGTTTCAAAGTTTGAGTTTTCTGTTTATTCTAATGATCTCTTTTGATTCAATAAGAAACTTATAACAATTCTGAAACTTAAGCAGCAGCATTATAAAAAATGGAAATATTCGAATAACATTACTCATTATTAGGGACCGGACACGAGAGGCTGATGACTCATTGTCCACGGATGTACTATTGGCGTTTATTGGCTAAGAACAATAATAAAAATAAAATTATTACATAATAGAATTATTTGTACATAGATATATGAATATAAAACAAAAATAGATCATAGCCAAAAAAAGTCTATAAACTAATGAATACAGACCGGACACGAGAGGCCGAAGACTCATCGCCCTCGGGCATAATATTGAAAATTTGTATTTTACAGAGTCTTTAATTTTATTTATATAATTAGAAAACAAAAGGGCGGTGATATATAAAATACGAAATACATTTTTATTTGTTCATTATGTAGTTCAAGTTAAGTAAAGGAGTATTAATATTAACTAGCAATACTTTCTCAAGGTTTTCTTCTGTAAAATTTGTTCTCTTTGAATGGCAGATAGAAAACGTCCTCTCTACACCGCAACTGGTTATAGGTGCATACTGGAAATATTCTTTATTTAAGCGTATTTTGCAGTTAGATTTTGAGGCATTGTCCCCATATACAATTGCCGCAATATTATTAAATATGGATTTCTATTAAAAACTGCTTCTAACCCTTGCCGAAGGCCATATCCGAAGTAAATTGGAATATTTTTAAAATTATTAATAGCCACGTATAGTGTGGTCAATCTATCATTTAGTTGTTGTTTAAAGTGTTCCTGAAAAAAGAACAACTGATTTTTTAAATTTGGAATTTAAATTCGTTCCTTGCACTCAGAAATACTTCGACCACCGTCATTTAAACATGTAACGAAATTTCGTAAATTGTCGAAATTCTCTGCATAAAAACTATTAGCTTTCAATCATGTTTCTCGTATAGTTATTACTGGGAGAGGGAGGAAGTTCTTCCCTATAAAGAGCTACTCTCAATGGTGCTTTTCTGAAAACTTTTTTAAAAGCGGATACCAAGTCTATCAACTTCCAGAAAGGTGTCTCTGATATATTCACAGGTTCTGTGGAGAGCATGTGTAACACAAGTAGTATGCTGCATATTAGAATATGTTTCCTTTAATAGTTTACCTGTTTTTAACATATATGGACAAATAAAAGTATTTTTTCTTTGTACCTGTCGTCCAAATGAAGCATTCGGTGATTATCCTCGTAAATGGTTGTAGCCACTGTTTCCGCACCAATTTTATTTATAACTTTTGTTGCTATTACATATGCGTTATATGGAATAGTTGGATGTAGGACACCAGCTACAACAGACAGCGTTTACCACACAGCGTCCTAATATATCGACAGCTTCATCGGCACTTATCTGTAGGTACTGATTTGAAAGATGACTTCTAATGCATTCTACTGCATTCGTGTAGCACTTAGGAACATAATGTTTGCATAAGGTGGGTTTATCCGGAACATTTCGACCAGAATATAATTTTTTAGAAATGTTTTGAAGGTGGGATTGTTAAGTTTATTTAATGGAATATTTATCGCCATAAGCTTCACAGAGTTCTTCGTTAAAATTGTCAGATTCCAACGAGTCTAATTTCTGTGTATGTGTTTGCGATGCTCGTGCGATTTGTTAACGATATTTTACAGACCTTGCAATAAATTTCGGAATCACTGGCAGTGGACATATAATCAGTATGACCCTTAATTCAACTCGCCATTGTTTCACGATGCCATTCTCGACGTTGTTCTATATCTTATCTGAGAAAGTGAATTAAACAATGTTCATAATCTAAATAAATGAAAATTAGAAATGTATGCGGAAGTTATTGAAGCTTAACTAACTCACTGTTATTTATTTATCTTACGAGTTATAAACTAATAAATAAAATAAATTAGAAAAACTCCTCACGCTTCTATCTACGCCCATAAAGAAAGGAATTTAACTGTAATATTGAAGTAATTGCGTCACAATTCAACGACAAAAAACAGATTTGCGGTTAACCGAATGAATAGTGGTATTCAATAACTGCGTGTTGTACTTACCGATGTTATAGTCTATTTATAAGGTTCATCGTAATTTGGACCTGATGCGTTCGATCTCTACTCATTATAATCAATTTAAAAGACTTAGAAGCCTGGATATACTGGAATTTCACAAATTGTATAGTACGACGAATGTCGAGCTACCCATTAAATATGATTCTCATTGCAAATCGTCTTATTTGTAATTAGCAAAGCATTTCCTGGAGTTATGCATAATGAACTGAATGAGATTGGTAATATTGAAGATATTATTGATTCCTTTCCTTAATGTTTCCTTAGTGCATATACAACTCTTTAAATACATATAATACCCTTTGTTATAGAACGCCCCCCTTTTTAAATTTTCAATACTTTCAATAACTATTGATTAGTTGATAGAAATTATGTCCTCCTTCCTGAATAGATATACATCTAAAGGATTCTGCTGTCCCTTTACAAAAGATCATTAATACTCCCAGTCTATCCTTGATTGCAAAAGTAAGCTCGAATTGTCCTGTTTTCAATAAAGACAACAAAACCAATATAACAATGAATCTTTACTATTGCTTTCTTTACAATTTCTCTAAAATATTTGAACGATGTTTATAGAATTGCGTGTTTCATAATATTCGCTCCTGTATTCTAAACGTCAGGATTATTTCCTCCTTGTAATACAAACGGGGGCTTGTGCTGTATATCGGGATGTGGATGTGCCGTGCCAATAATAATGAAATTATTCTAAGATAAATAAAATAATTAGTGGTCCTTATGAAGTTTCTTCAAAGGTCCAGGACGTGCGTAATGATTGTTAATTAAAATATATATATAACTTACTTAATAAATAAATAAAACACATAAGCATTGTCCTTAAAGTTTGTATTTATATTTACATAAGAAAGAAATGAAATTGGTATATTTAAAAGTAATTAAACAAAGTAATATATACACGAGGAGCGGTAATTAAGTAACTGAAAATTAACACAAAAATACTCTGAAACGAAAGTTTAATTGAGCAGTAAATTAAGGGTTAATTGAATACGATTAATATAAAATAATCTCTGTATCGAACAATACAGAGTTACCTTTGATTTGCGGCGATGGGCGGCCACGTGGTGCGTCGTATACCTGCACAGATATGCAGAGCGATGTTTGGCCGGAGGAACAAGCAATTTTGGGTAGATTGGATTATTTTCGGGGTACCATTTGCAAATGTGATCTTCATTCAGTCCGAACATACGATATCTCCCAATGTTAATAAACTTTTAAATGATTATAAAAGTTTATACACAATTGGGCCATAATAACTGAAAATGTTCTTTACTTATGCAAAAAAGTGTACCTATTGTATCTCAGTGAATTCATAGAGTTAAAAAGATAGTGCTTTGGAATTGGTAACAGTGGTGACCTCTTGTTCGGTTATTTAAAAAAGTAGATAATTTAATTCTTTTTTTTTAATTTTACAACTTCGTATTTCCCAGAAAGAGACCGTAGCAGTAATATAAATTGGAAATTTGTTATGTCGGTAAAAATGTATAGGCAGAAGTAAAATTAGTTTTAAAAAGCATTTGATTTCTGATGATTGCAAACAGTTAAAATTTGTAGACCAGTGTTATTAATGATACCATACGTGACGTTAAATATATTTTTTTCTTTTAGAAATCTGTTCATAAGCTAAAATTAATACCCAAAAAAGCCCCTGTATATAATTATATGTAAATAGTGCATATATCTTGACTTAGATGAATGTATTAACCTTCTCAAAGTCTTTGCTTTCTAAACTCTGAGTATTGGACACAGTAGAGTTTTGTAGTTGATGATAAATATGTACTATTTTTCATATTTAATTAGTCTAAATTATTTAGAAACTAATTTTGCCTCACGTTTCTTAATTTGTATGAATGTAGTGGTTATATTAAATAGCTTACATTCTAAATTCTTCATTATACGTAGCAATTAATACAATAAATAAATAATATTTTTATTCACTTTGTCAATACTTGAATTGCGTTTATTCGGCTACTTGGGCTACAGATAATATGTCTCATTTATTTATAAAATTCTCATTGATGTAACAAGTGTGATTCATAGAACATAATATCATTTCCCAACCTGGCGATCACGACCCACAAGAGAGTCGCGTGAGTGATATTAAAAAGGGGTCGCGAAGTAGCGTAAACAATAAGAAAAAATCATTTATTATAAACATTTATTTACAATAAGTACACATGTAAAGAACAGAAATTAATGCTATTATTGCTTTTGTTTTTCATTTAAAAGCTTTTCCAGACGTGGATCTACGTTAAAAACACCAGAAGCAAATTGTTTTCGAGTAATAAAAGACGATTTCTGCATTTAGGTTTTAGCGCAATCGTAGACGAAAGGAATTAATATTTTCGATGCTTCTGTGAGTCAATTTCCATATTCATTTCGACGAGCAAGCCAAAACCTATTTAAATCTTCAGATGTAAATTACAGTTGTAGCGTTTTGTCGGCAGACATGTCGATGAGCTGGTCGTGAATCTCAACTGGTAACTTAGCAGCGGCAAAAACGTTTTCAATAAACGGATTCAGTAGGTACCCATCTCTTCGAGAAATAATTTTTTAATATTCAGGAAATCCCAACTGTGGCGAATAATACTGTCCTATCCATTTTTCAATTTTTCCAATTTTTCTTACTATAATCCGAAGTAAGTGGAAACATATCTAAATGTTTGCTTTGAATTCGAATAATCCAGATACCAAGCTTCTTAATGAAAGCATGAACTTTCTCTGTCATTAATAAAATGTTTTTATCATGTCATCTAAATTTACACTCAAATCGTTTAAATGCAAAAATACATCAGCTAAGTAAACCAACAACAACATACACACATTATTCTGAAAAAACAATGAGAATGGCGTTTGTTTATGCTGGAAAAATATTATTATTTTTTATTTTCGCCCACTTCAATCGCATAGTTTAGCAAACAGCCTGTTCAGTAACGGTCGGCTTTTAATAAAATTAAACATTTTACAGCTTCACAAAGAATTTGATGAGATTTTCCGGCATGTTTTTTTGCGACAAGAGCATGTCTGTGAAGGAAGCAATGCGTCCATTCTGCCTTTGGTATAAGACGATCTTATAATATTTTCATTAATCCACTCTTCCTTCCTGTTATCGCCCTTGCACCATCACTACATATTGCAATATATTTTGTCCAATCTATGTTAGTATAATTTCTAGTAGCTTCATAAAAAACATAAAAAATGCACTGTCGTGTTGCATGACCCGGTATTGTTTTGCAAAACAACATATCTTCTTTGACTGATGTGTCCCTATCACATTCATACCTCACAAAACATAAGAACTGAAACATGTTTGCTATATCTGTTGATTCGACAAATTGAATTCTAAAAAATTCACTTGAACTCACTTGCTGAATTATCTGATCGCGAACATCGGTTCGCTTTAATATTGTGTCGATAGAAAGCGGAATTTCTTTTAATTTTTGTTTGCTTCTTCCACACCTATTAAAACACACACTATATCAATTACAGCAGGCAATATCAGGTTTTCGGCGATTATATGGGGTTTGAACATCTAAGCTACTCTTTAAGTTTCAAGTACACTTTTATCAATATGGCTTGGCTTACAAATAGAAGTTTGTTGATTTCGCAAGGTATGTAATTTTCTTTCTAAAAATTCCAAGGGTTTGTTTTTATGAGCCGGATGTTTAGTTTCCAAGTGTGGAACTAATTTTGATGGCTGCATGCTTTCATCGGAGAAAACCTTAAAGCAAACAACGCAGTGTGGCTTTCCATCCAATGAGGTAAAACCATAATTTAAATAACTTTTTCATTGTACAACCTTGTCTTTTTACCAACCGATTCACTGGATGTAGATGGCTCACTTGGTTATTCACAAATTTATGTATTTCGAAGAAGAAATTTAAAAAAATAGGATTCAATTTCACGGTTGACCTCACTCTAAAATAAAAGCACCAGGCGTACGCTTGGCATTCGAAACTTAACTGTAGTTGTGCAATCGCAAGCGCTTCTTTTATACTAGTGACAGCACGACTTGTTCAAACGCATCCATATGCAAGTTCAAACATGTTCTCAGAGCGAGTATTATAGAAGGAGACCAAATTACAAAGAGCGCATACACATCATGTTGGACCTATATATGTTGGAATAATAGGAATAGTCGTATTACATTTTTTATACTGTCGGTATTTCTTAATGTATAAAATTAGTGCAATGTAATTATGCAAAGAGATCAATGGCCATTCGCTTGAATTAGTGGTCAGTTTTACAAGAAACCGCTTCACGATATAGTAACTCGTACTATTTTCAGAAGCGTAGTATCGGAAGTTATGCAATTTAATATACATGTCATTCTGACATATGTTGATGAATTCTATGGCATGAAATAGCTTTATCTTATGAATTAGGTACATTCAGGTGGCCCATCAGTGCGAGGAAGTACAATATTTCGTTTATTACAACACGTATCAAAAAATGTTTCAAATAGAAGTTGTAGCAAATGCAACACTGCATATTCGTAAAATAATTGGAGCTATACAGGGTGCTCAGATTAGTCGAGGCATTTAACATAAATATTTTTTTAAATGGCATGGTAGCTCTATTTTTACATTATCGCAATCAGTATAACGGTGTACATAAGTCACTAGATTTTTTCGACAAAATTTTACCGCGTTGCCAAATTATTGCGAAAAGTATGAAATTTTAGAGAAAATTGCAAGATCATAAATGTATCTCATAAAAGTTTACTAATAACATGTAAAGCGAAATTCTTCTTAATTACAAAGAGAAGGAGTTTATTAAACATATGGCACAAGAGTATTTTTTTTTCATACACAGGGTGTTTAATATGAAGGTACAAAATCATCACATTTTAATAGGTCAAAACTTATTTTTTTCAAATGAAACACCCTGTATATTATTGCACAATTTTGTAAAGCTGCTAAATCCCTTCAATTTATGTATATACCATATAGCCTCTAAAGCCAATAGTTTCAGAGAAATTACCGTTTTATGAAATTCTTATTCTACATAAATTAATTTCGAAAAGCGACATAATTTATAAAATTTATTAACCCTAAGCAAAATATAAAAACATAAATTTCATTTCTTCTAGATATCTACAAAACAGTTACTTTATTAAATGCTCGACAC
This sequence comes from Melolontha melolontha, assembly GCA_935421215.2. Taxonomy (NCBI): domain Eukaryota; kingdom Metazoa; phylum Arthropoda; class Insecta; order Coleoptera; family Scarabaeidae; genus Melolontha; species Melolontha melolontha. Next base: position 102,855,239 of record OW285238.1, read on the forward strand.
AACAGATTACCAGCAACGACTTGATTATACAATTTATTTCCGTCAAAAAGCAGAAGAAAATCATGATTTTATTCATAATTTAATTATGAGCGACGAAGCCCATTTCCAATTAAATGGGTTCGTTAATAGGTAAAACTGCAGGATATGGGCTACGGAAAATCCAAGAGTAGTTCAACAGCGAGAATTACACCCACTTAAGTGTACCGTTTGGTGCGGTGTTTCGTCGGAGAGGATAATTGGCCCATATTTTTTTGAAAATGAACACGGTGTCGCCGTTTCCATCACTGGTGTTAGATATCGTACAATGTTGGAAAATTTTTTAAGGCCAGCCGTGGAAAACCATCCGCAAGTATGGTTCCAACAGTATGGAGCCACAGCGCACACTGCGAGGGACACAATGGCTCTTTTACGCGACATCTTTGGTGAACGAATTATTTCCCGTACAAGCGATTTTAATTGTCCTCCGCGTTCACCGGATTTAACCGCTTCAGACTGTTTCCTTTGGGGTTATTTGAAAGGAAAAGTCTATATTAATAAGCCTCGAACCATACAGCAATTAAAAAATAACACCTGAAGTTTTGCGAAAGGTTATGGAAAATGTTTTGGAAAGAGCACGAATATGCGAAGCAGAAAATGGCCACCACTTGCGAGATATAATTTTTCATAATTAAATTAAATATATTCTCCATTAATATACTGTATTTAAAATAAAAAAAAATTAATAATTATATGTCTTAAATAAGAAGTTATAATGAACTCAAACCCCTTCGGTCATTTTGGGCCACCCTGTATTTAATTAGAGTGATTCAAATAAAATTATACTTAATGTTAATAGATATCAAATAGTAACGTCCTATAAACACAATAATCCAATTATATACAGTTATAGAATGTATCGAAGAGTTTTGATTAGATAAGCGGAGGTCAAGGATCTGGGAGTCATTCTCAATACACTTCTAAGCTTTTCTAACCATACTCATTCCATATGCAATTCAGCGACGCCTGTGTTTAGTTTTATAATCCGTTCTTGTAGATAATTCTCGAAATTAAGTTTAAAACTATTGTTTTACGTCTTTGTGCATATGCTGCCATTATTTTGTATCCACATTACGTGTATTTGCATTTGAAACTTGCAAAAGCGCAAAAGAGATTCTTAAAATATCTGGCGTTTATGCATACTGGCATATATCCTCTTCATTGCATAGATTACGTAAATCTAGTTCATGAGCATAGTTTTCGGTTTACTCAGTGCAAACTTTTGATTAAACTAGTTAATAATTGATTGATTCTTCTTCTATTTTGTCACAACTTAACTTTCATGTTCCACGAGATACAAGTTGAAGTAATGACACCCTTTTTATTTTAAGAGCTAGAACAAATGTTTTACAGAAAGCTCTTTTAACATGCATAAAAATGTTAATGCATTATTTGAGGATCAATTTCGGCAGTTTTAGTGTCCGCCGCCTTTGGTTTCATCGTTCTTCGTTTCTTGATTTCCTCATTTATTGATTTTTGTCCAGTACTGATACTTTAACTATTTTTGTTTAGTTTTATATATTCAATACAATATTCAATACAAAAACACCTTTTTACATCTAAGTTGTCATCTTCAATAGGCAGTGATAGTGTCCACGCATCCGTTGAGTGTATACATAGACGTCTACTAAAGTGTTTCGCGATCTTTATGTGCTAACTTTACTATGCTCCATGTTCAATACTCTTGTCACGTACTACTGAAGATGACAACTTACTTATTGAAAAACATATAGTATACAAATATTAATGTGGTAAGGGGTTTTTATACCTTTTTTATCCTTTGTTAAGAGTTTTCCTATAACTGGATGCTATTGGGCCATTATTATTATAAGTATTATTAAGAAACGCAAATCAAAAATCTGTAATTAACGTTTAAACGATTAAAAAAAAAGGAAATAAATTTGAAGTTTACCATATAAGATGTAACCTTAAAATTACATTCAATATCGTCAATAATCGTTTCCTCAACTGCGATATTAACTTTGTTTCATTGTTTCCGATAAAAATAAACCGCTACAAGATGTATTCTCGAATATACAAGCGTAGACTACAAATAGTTGAGTCAACAGACCACAACTTTACGGCAAAATAACAGTCACTGCATGCCGCCGCCATCGATATGCCGAAGTAGAAGAAGAAGACGACGAAAAACAGACCAAGGGAAAAACTAAAAAGCGAGCCGCTAAAATGTTCTACTAACCAAGCGACTTGACCGACCAACCGTCCAAGTCCGACCGAACAGACTGTCCCGTGTCACACATTCGTGTTCGCATTGCAGGCAGCTAAACAAGGTGTTTGTCTTTAAATTTATGCCCCTTATCGTCAATCTAAATCTCTGATTTGCCATTGAAGTGTTTAAACTTTCTATATATTTACAATTAATTTTATGTACGGCCTGGAACGAGCAAGTAATTGTATTCAAATGTAATCTGCATATCTGCCCGGTGTTCGTATTGAAGTGGTTCCTGACGGCGTTGCTAGAATCACTTTCGCGTGTTTAGTATTTACGAGATTTTAAAACGGTAGTAAGTGTGGGAACTTTTATTCAATATGTTCCGAAATTTTAAGAAACCTTAACAATTTAATAACTTTGTCGTAAACGTGAATTTTCAGTCGATGAACCTCTATGTTTCGAAAATATGTATGAAAAATGTTCAACAAAATCTAGAAGAGTCTTTCTTTGCAGACTGTGGTTAAGTAAAAACTTTAAAAAGGTATAAAACCTCTTACCACAATTAATAATAGTATCCTAAATACCTATTTCGGCAACTAAGTTGTCATCATCAGTAGGTAAGTAGACTTTGATTAGTGGTTTTTACCTGCTGATGATGACAACTTAGTTGTCGAAATAAGTATTTAGGATACGATTATTAATTGTGGTAAGAGGTTTCATACCTTTTTTGAAAATCTAGAAGATTAATTTTTAAAACAAAATTAGAAAAGATACATTCTTTTATTTTTTATTCGATCTGAAAAAAACATTATTACTTGTATATTTTTTCCAATTTGACTTGATTTAACGCCGTAATTATTTCTAAAACGGTGAACTTTACAAAAATTGAACAAGAATATTATTTTTTAGGGACTATACGATAGATTCTAAAATTGGATGGGATTTTGAAAAAAATCAGTGGCGTAACATTTTTTCCGAACAAAATATTTGATTTCATATATTATGTACGCCACTGCCCAGTTTTGGGAGTTTCTACATATTAAAAAGTCGGGCAGGCAAAAAATGAAATTCGCAAAAAAATATTTTTTTTAATTCTGTGTTATAGCTGAATTTATATTTTTGTCGTAAAATTTGAATACCCTATATCTCAGACATCGAACGTTTAAGAGAAAACTGCTATAGATAAACTTATATTATTTTAGCACAAGGTATCTGCACACGACTTATTTTGAAGCATACATGGGACAGCCTGTATAGGCTGTCTCATATAAGTGTAGGGTGATTTAAAACATCAAGAAAATTAATTCTAAGGAGTTCTTGGAAATTTAGGAATGCATTTAGGAATGATTAACATGCTCCGATGAAGGTGTGCTTGCTCACCTTCGTCAAAGCAAGTTAATCAAGCCTCCGCTTTAGCTTTTAAAATGGGTTTTATTATTCGCAATGTTTAATCATTCAAAAATATTTCAACTGCAACACTCTATTTTGCTTACGTACGTTCGAGAATTGAGTGTAGTTCAATGACGATTTAATGTCGATCGCTGAAGTACTTATATTTCAGAATGGAACGTATTTATCCTGGCAGAGGCTACAAATACCTTTTACTATTGAATCAGTTTGATATGGCATCGATAGAGACAAAGCATAAGTTGAACAGTGTAAAGTTTTTGTACAACTTTGTGCACAACAAAATGGATTGTAGGCCGTTACTCTCAAAATTATAGTTTTTGGTACCTCGTCCGTATTCTGGATAGTATCATACTTTTTTTCCACGGTCGGGAGTAGAAATCAGTTTCTATGACATCAAAATTAAAACAGAAGTAGTCGATTATTCCCAAGGGAGTATAATGCTCCCAAGGGAGTTTACATTATGGAGAACGTTTGTGATTCATGCAAAAAAAAGATAACATTGAAATTATTTATTGACATTTAAATTAAATGTTACATTTGTACAATTTTTTTTTTATTTTGTAGTTATGACAATAACTCAACGACTACTAAATAAATGCTCAAATCCGAATACAATAATTCTGGTGCTACTTACTTCATAATGACAAAATATGTGTTTTTAAGTTAATGAGACCGTGGAAAAAATAGTATATACCATTCGGGAGAGATGCTATTTTGTCCTCGGTGCATTGTAGCTCTCGGGCTTCGCCCTCGGGCTTCAAATTGCACCTCTGCCAAAATAACGCATTTCTCTCCCTTATAGTGTAATATACTATTATCCGCCAACGCCGAGACATAATGTTCGTTTTGTTTGGCGTGTCATTCCGAGTTGAAATCATTTTCAATCCGCCCTAAAAAGTCAAAGCATGTTTCCCTACTGTTGTCCTTTTGATTCTACGAAAGGTTTTTCGTAAAAATTTTCACGCAGATTTTCTTTAACCCAATTCATTGGTCAAAATCTAATAAACAGTTGTATGAGACACATTCAACACTTTCCCGATCATTCTGACCGTCACCCGACACAGAGCGCACAGTTAAAGTAACGGCCTTTCCTTCCAAAGTACATCGTCAATCGACGTTTTGAGAATACCTCAAACGATTTGAAAACCTGGGCCCTTAACAGAACACGGTCTCTATAGATCTGCTGAAGTTTCCCAAAAATTTTCATCGCACTGTACAGAAGTCTGAAATAATACCTAGTAACACGCCATTGCTCAAAATTTTTATAATTTATTTTCAGAACACACGAGAAATACTCGGTTTACAAAAGAAATTGCTTCGCTGTATAGTTTAGATAAGTGCATTTTTCTATTCTTTGTTTGTATTGTCTTATTATTTAATCTATAGTTGATAAGTACTGTTCTCTAATTTTATATCTTGAATTCGTTCTGCAGTCTGCCACATTTAAAATCAGAATAATTGAAACATACATGAGTAGGTAAACCCCACCAGTTTTGTATAATACAAAGGTATTTTTAATAATATAAAATATTATTAAAAATCTGGTGTGAAGAACACAAATACAGGTTCACTATTAATATTTTTGTGAACGTGTCCGAACATATCCCTCCCCAGAGACATAGATACGTATTTCGCCTTTCTACAGGCTCATCGGTACGCCCCTGCTGGAGAAAGGATACCTTCCGACACATTCACAAAAAAGAACCACATCACCACATCACAGAAATTATCCAGACCGAGCGTAGAAGTAAATTCAGCGCTGCCTGTTGTCAGACAGCCGAAGTACCTCGCCCCGTCCACATAACCAATGTGTAGTAACGACGCCCTTCCAAAGGTGGCACAGCCATCTCTCTAGAAACTGCATTTTGTTTGTGTCTTCACTCGTACTACGGACTAACCACATGTGTAATGTATCAGAATAATTGAAACATACATGAGTAGGTAAACCCCACCAGTTTTGTATAATACAAAGGTATTTTTAATAATATAAAATATTATTAAAAATCTGGAGTGAAGAACACAAATACAGGTTCACTATTAATATTTTTGTGAACGTGTCCGAACATATCCCTCCCCAGAGACGTAGATACGTATTTCGCCTTTCTACAGGCTCATCGGTACGCCCCTGCTGGAGAAAGGATATCTTCAGACACATTCAAAAAAAAGAACCACATCGCCACATCACAGAAATTATCCAGACCGAGCGTAGAAGTAAATTCACCCTTTGGAACCTTTGGAAGGGCGTCGTTACTACACATTGGTTATGTGGACGGGGCGAGGTACTTCGGCTGTCTGACAACAGGCAGCGCTGAATTTATTTCTACGCTCGGTCTGGATAATATCTGTGATGTGGCGATGTGGTTCTTTTTTGTGAATGTGTCTGAAGATATCCTTTCTCCAGCAGGGGCGTACCGATGAGCCTGTAGAAAGGCGAAATACGTATCTACGTCTCTGGGGAGGGATATGTTCGGACACGTTCACAAAAATATTAATAGTGAACCTGTATTTGTGTTCTTCACACCAGATTTTTAATAATATTTTATATTATTAAAAATACATTTAAAATCCTTGTCATTTGTTTGAATTTTTTGTAATCTGTTAAACAATAAATATCAAATGACTTATTATAAAAGCATTAATTTGTTGAATAATTACGTACGATATAGTCTCTAAAGACTGTATTTTTGAACAATAAGAAATACTTTATTAAGGTATCATCCGCAAATAGGTCAAAGAGAGAAAAAAGAATCTCCTTAACAGATAGAATAGTTTAAGTAGGTTAATACTGAAAGTAAAGGAACGTTCTAATTATAGCGAATACACAAGGAAAAAGCTCATGCAGTAAATACCTTTCATAATGACTCTTACTTGTGTAAAACGTAATCGTTTTTCATGTATGAGCTCAGTTGCTGCTTTTCAACGTTCATTGACTAATAAAAATAACTACAGTATAAAACGCAAATTTTTACAGAGAATAAAATATTTGTTGAAATCATAAAGAGAATTTGCCATTAAGAAATATAGAATAATAACACTGTTAGCGTTTCAAAAGTTTTTTCTCCCTGGAATCTTTTTGGCTGTTTTCTATATACGTATTTTGGTATGCTCTGGCCTCAGAATTTCAATATCAGGTTCCAATGATAAGAGACGTATAATATTGTGATATTAATGATAATGGACGTATAATATTTATTCTGTGATATTAATAAAAACTCAGTGAAAACACTATTTCTAACCAATTTATTCGTCTTATACAATTCGAAACGTATACATTTTATTAGCAATATTTTTTTTGCTAATAAAATGTGATCTTCCTTTTATAAGACGCACCGGAGATGTCTCGTATTACATTCCAACAATACTCGGCCAACATATTTAAGCTCCATTTTCCGGTATACCTTTTCTCGATCGATGTAATATCTTGGTCAAATCATGCTCGCCTAATACTTACCCCAAATTCTCAGCAAAGAAATCCAAATGAGAATGGAGAAAGTGTTTTACCATTGCATCCTATAATGTGGTCAAGGATGATAGTTCTTTCACGCGTTGCTGGTAGTTCTATAATTTATTGTTCCCTAGAAAATCGTTGCAAATATTTTCAAATGCACCCCACGTTCATCTTTTAATGTCATTTAAAGTTTTCCTAAAGTAGGCATCTCGAAATAGTTGTCTAATTTCCACTTATACGTGGAAACTGTTATATATAAAAAAGTATATGAAAGCACCCCTTTCTGTATTTAATGCCTTAATAAAATTTTTAATGAGACCTAGCTTAATGTGAAGTGCTGGTAAAATATTTTTGCTTCTGAAGTAATGCTTCTCGTGCCATATTTTTAACACCTAGCTCAGTTGTTTTGCTTGGAGGCCAGTGTTTAATTTTATAATGTTTATCTTTTGCATGGCTGTCCCTAAGACTGTCACTAAGACATGAAACAGCAATATTTTGTATATTCTAATTGCATTCAATAGCGCTACTACTTTTAAATCTGCACATACGAGGGAAGATCGGAAAGTTTCTAGAGCGAGACACAACACCACTTTTCGGGGTAAAATCACATTTATTTTTCTACATAGTCTCTTAGTAGTCTATACATTTTGTCCAACGTTTTTCAAAACTTTGCATTTCTTCAGAAAAATAAGAACTATCAAAACTTTCCAAATGTTTATTTACAGCTTCCATGATTTGATTATTCGATGAGAATTTCTTTCTAGCTAACCATTTTTTGAGGTTCGGAAATAAAAAGAAAGGAGCCAAATCTGGCGAGTACGGAGCATGCTCAATTAATTGGAATCGTAATTCGTGCAGTTTTGCCATCGCAATTGCCGATTAGTGGGATGGAACATTGTCTTGGTGAAACAAGACCCTTTTGCTTTGCCATATGAGGCCTTTTGACTTTTATTTCTTCGTTCAATCTGCCTAATATCGATGCATAATACGTGCCTGCTATTGTCCTCCCGTGTTGCAAGTAGTCAATAAAAATGATTCCTTGGGAATCCCAAAAGACGGTAGCTATTAGCTTTCCAGCTGACGACATTGTCTTAGCCTTCTTTGGAGTTGGTTCACCGCCTACTGTTCACTGCCTTGACTTTAGTCTCTGGCGTGAAGTGGTGTAACCACGTTTTACCGACGGTTACAAAACGTCTCAAAAAATCTACAAGATTACGCTTGAACATGTCTAGACATTGCTGAGAAATGGTCACACGAACTTGCTTTTGATCATCTGACAGCAAACGCGGCACCCATTTTGCACTGAGCTGTCGAAATGTTGATGTAAAATGTAATGTGCGCGATCATATGGTATGCTTACTGCCTCTGCTATCTCTCTCAATTTTAATCGGCGATAATTCGTCACGATTCCTTCAACTTTTCTAATGGTTTCTTCATCGGTAGATATTTTTGGTCTCCCAAAATGCAATGCATTTTCTATGCTTGTTCGACCACATTTACATTCACCAATCCAGTTCGCAACGGTTTCATACGACGGTAAAGACTCTCCATGAATTTCATCTAATTCCGTTTTTATTTCTTTAGCATGAAAGCCTTTTAAAAAAAATGTTTAATAACTGCACGGAATACGATTTTATTCATGAATAAGAAAATGTGCTGAATGTGATGAAGAAAATATGTTGCTTGGCTATAACGGCTTTACTTTATGTACTATCTGTATACAAATTTGACACCAGTTATATAATAGATGAGGCACTCAAAACTTCTTCTGGTTCGTTCTAAAAACTTTCCGCTTTTCCCTCGTATGTTCCATTTGGGATCTTAGTACTTTATACACTTAAGTAGTGGCTTAATATTGTGTTATGAATCCCCTAGCTTCAAAATGCGCCATCTTCACAATGGTCATATTTTCAGAATTTGAGGAAAACTGTAACTAATTTACAAATCACGGAAACAGTTGGACAATAGATTATATTTTAAGTTGATATAGCGTAAAATTAGTTATAGGTATCATCATAAACGTTAACAAACATCATGTATTATATATATATATATATATATATATATATATATATAAATATATATATATATATATATATATATATATATATATATCATCAATACCTTATTTACCGTTAGGTGTTAAGGTTAAATACAAAAATCAAACAATTCCTTAAAGTTACAGTACATGAAATCAGTAAGTGCAGCCTATCAGAATCTATCATTATTATTTTATTCTAATTTCGTTCCGTATATCATCCTTGCCCATTCTTTCTTGTTGATTGCCATTCTTTTCGCCTCTCTCCCTGACATTCCCTTGCTTCTCAATACGTCTTCCACTTGGCTGTCCCACGAATTCCTAGGTCTACCTCTTGGTCTTCTCTGATATCTTCTTGCTTGCCATACTTTTCTTGTTGTTCTCTCCTCTCCCATTCTTGTCAAGTGTCCATTTTGCTATTTCTTACTCTGTCTCTCTTAGTAATTCCCATTATTCATCTTAAAAACCTCATCTCCATTGCTTGTATTTTGTTTTCCATAAAACATATAAACTGAGGTCTTAGTTTTCCTTGACACTTCTCTTCTTCCCAGGAACGAATTGTTCAAGGAGTAGTAAAGTGCTGATGCTGCATCTAACCTGTCATTCAGTTCTGCCTCCATGGTTCCTGTTTTGTGTATTTTCACCCCTAGGTATTTAAATGTTTCTACTTGTTCTATTTTAGTGTCGTCAAGTTTTATCTGTAATTCATCATCTTTTTTCCCTATTAGGATTACTTTGGTTTTCTCTGCGTTTATTTTTAAATTCTTCTTTCGCAACGCCTCTGCCTATATATCTAGATTTCGCTGAAGGTTGAACTTATTTTTCGCATAAATCACCAAATCATCTGCAAATATACTCTCTGCTATTTCTACCGGTTCCATGTTGTAGTATCCCACCTTGATTTTCTTAACTATCATTTTCGCTTCTTTTGTTACATCATCCATTATTATATTAAATAATACTGGGCTAAGGTTGCCTCCTTGTCTTAATCCCTCCGTCGTTACAAATTCTTCAGATCTTGTGTTCCTGGTTCTAACGTGATTTCTTGTGTTCTTATATATAGCTTTAATACAGTTTATTAATTTTTGCCAGACTCCTCTCCTTCTTAGACTGTTCCAAACTAGTTCCCTTGGCACGCTGTCAAAGGCTTTCTTGAGGTCTATAAAGGCCACATATATATTGTCATTGGTACATTTCTCTATTAATTGTTTCAGTGTGAATATGTGGTCCTGAACTCCTCTTCCCTTTCTGAAACCACTTTGTGAATCTTCTAGGTTGTCTTTCCACTGTTCTTTCTAGTCTCTTGGTCAGTATTCATTCATAGAGTTTGGCCAGCGTGCAAAGCAAAGTAATACCCCTGTAATTAGAGCACTCCCGTTTATTCCCTTTCTTGAATATCGGTATCAATATTCCTATCTCCCAGTCATGTGGTATTTGTTCCTCTCTCCATACTTTGTTTAGTAGCTTAACCATTATTTCCACAGCTTTCGGTCCTTGGTTCATTATGATCTCCCGTATATATTCCATCGTGCCCTGCCGCCTTGCCCCTTTTTAATTTTCTCACGGCTTCCGACACTTCTTCTATTGTTATCTCTACGTCTTGTTTGTTATTTTCGTTAATATTCACTTGTTCTTTAGTTCCTATGTCATTGTTATTTTCTATCGTTAAGAGTTCTTAAGAGTGTATTATTATTAATATAAATATGGAGATGGCCGTTTATGAAACTTATGTGTGGATAAGGCTGATTTCGAAATTAACATATTAGAAATTCGCACATTTTGCTATTGTGAGAGAAGAAAGAAAATGAAGCTACAATTAGACGAAGTAATTTTTATTTATTTATATTATTATTATGAAGTAAAAGAGTATCAACAAGGAGTATAAATTTAATTTTTTAAACTATTAAATCTATGATCTAGGATTTTGGATTTAGTAAACCACCAGTTGACTTTTTAGCTTCATACCTACATAGTAGACTTCAACGTGTATTCCACAACGGATATTTATCAACACCTTACATTGCCACTTCTGAAACCTCGCAAGACTCTAATTTAGGTCCACTGCTTTTTATTATTTTCATTAACGATCTCTCAGACCAGATCGAATCTAATAATCTTTTCTTTGCCCATGACTTGAAGTTGTTCTCTCAAGTCTCGGACTCGAGGGTCTGTCTTCGACTACAGGCCAATCTGATTAACATACAGACTTGGTGCAAAATTAACAATTTACCTTTGAACCCTGTTAAGTGCAAGATTTTATCTATCACCAAAAGACTTAATGTTATACACTTTAATTATCAACTTGATGATATGAGTATATCACGTGTTGAATCAATTTAAGACTTGGGCGTTACCTTCGATAAGAAACTGACCTTCAATGAGCATATCAGCAATGTGTCTATAAGCAGGCCATACAAACCCTTGGATTTATTATCCGTAACTGTGGTGAATTTTCTAACATGAGCGTATTGAGTTCCTTATTTAACTCATTAGTGAGATCACGTTTGGAATATGCCAGCTTAATATGGTATCCATTTTATCAAACACAAAAACGTCTACCTGAGCAAGTTCAACGACGATTTTTGAAATACATGTGGTTTAAGGTAGACAGCCTTTATCCCCATAAGGGCTTTGATCGCACTCGCTTCAACGTGCCTTCTCTCTCTTTTAGACATTTTGTAGCTAGCCTCAATTTCCTTCATAGGCTTCTTCACAACGAAGTTGACTGCATAACGCTATTATCTTACTTTTTCTTTTCCCACTATTCTTCGCACATCCTTCTCGTACTTTCTATCTTTTCCTCGAACCAATGTGTTGGTCAGGTCTCCTGTTTACATTATAAACAGCAATTTCAATCATGTTTCTTCTGATGTAGATATACATTTCTATAGTTTGTTGACCGTCAATCGGCTTCTCTAGGACACCTCCGATAAATATTCGTTCTAGTATTTATCTTGATTTAATTAATTGCTGGATGTTCTTGTTTTTGTTTATATTACTTTTGTTCACATGTAAATATTTTTGTTTATATTTATATATATTTATATATATATCTTGTTAGTTTCAATCTTGTTTATTGTTTTATGCTTCTTTATATTTTTTTATATTTAGAGGAAGTTAGTATTTATAATAATACTTTTTTTGTTACTAGTAGTACTTATGTATGTATTTGAATCACAATTAGTTTTTATTTTATCCTGTAAGTGGAATTATAATTCTGTTGTGTAAATAAATAAATAAATAAATAATCTCTTCTTGGGGAGTACAGTAATCATCTTCTTCATCCTCTTCTGCATCATTTTTAACATTCTGCCAATCTGTATAATATTTATCTAGGACGCTTAGAGATTTAGCAGAAGACCAAAATATACCTGGTGTTTAGCTAACAATACGTTAACATCTTTCAGTTTTAGAAGTTTTGGTGGTGCTCCAGTGTGTATTGGGCAAGGTATAAAAGAATGGCCTGTTACAGGGAAGATTACTTGAATTTTTTATATTTAGAAAGCGTGTGAGTCCAACCATTTATAGCACATGCCAATTAAATTTGCATTTTTATTTTGGCCACCGCATCCATTTGCTACAAGGCGAACAGTATGCGTCTGCGCGAAATTCATTTTATTCAGCTGGTGAAAAACTACTAGACAATTTCATTTGACCCCTTCAAATATTCATCTTCTGTCCAAAGGTAGCTAGGTACATTTTCCTTTGTTTGAGAGAATTTAACTTCTAGTAACTATTGTAAAGTTATACAGATAAAGTTGCCTAGAATAGTATTCAGTTAGATCTCGTAGTTTACATAAGGGTTGATTTTTCTGACAGTAAAATGATATGATTGTCAATCTCTCTGTTTCATCCTTCAGTAAGGAATATAACGCCTTTGCTCTCAATTTATGTACCTTGAGTTGTGCTTGTATGTTTACTTTCTCCTCAGCACGCCTTTCTACTTTCATTCTTTCCATAAGTTCTAAGCAAATAGAACGTTGACTATCAAATCCGATGTTACAATTGGAACTGAAAACTTCTCTAAAATTGGAAAATTTTACTTTCAGCTCAGTTGTTCATTCTGAAGCACCTTCCACATTCTTGTTATATTTAATTCGAGGGATAAGTATTTTCGGTTTTTCCTACCCCGAAAATAGTGCGATTCGCTGGGTTTAAATTTTTTAATGTATTCGATAACTGTTTTCCTTTTACACTCAAAAAATTTGGAGTGGCAGTCGCCGCCTCTTGATTCAGAAGCCATTTGACCTTTGTAAAAATTTCTACGAACAACTCCTGCAATGCCTAATATATTCGGAAATGTACTTCTGCAGACAGGAAGTACGTTGACACTATTATCTCGGTTAACATAATATTTTATAGCAATATTTTTAGCCGATCTATCACCAGTTGTAGGTGCTTTCAGCACAATAATAAATAAGCTCGTCCAGGGCCGCAAGTGTATTTCAATAACAACTTGCTACGTTAAAATCCTTACCCAAAATAACTGGGAATAACGATGGATCGAATACTCATATGAAAACAATCTAGAGAACCCTGCAGCTAAAATAAACACTAGAAATAATATAATCGACAAGCTCTGCGGTACTGATTGGGGTGCAAACGCATCCGCCCTTAGAACGTCATCTCTTAGCCTTGTTTACTCGGTAGCTGAATACTGCGCCCTAGTCTGGTTAAACAGCTGCCACGCAAAGAAGACCGACGACATCAAACTCAATGAAACCATGAGAATAATTAGATGTTGTTTAAAAAGTACACCTCTACCCTGGCTCCCGGTTCTAAGCCATATTGCTCCTCCCACCATCCGGAAACAGGAAAGCTTGGTAAGAGAATATTGTAAAATAATATCGAACCCGCACCTTCCAGTACACAGTGATTTGCCTGATGCCGGCATGTCGAGACTGAAGTCTAGATCTCTTCCACTACTGCTAGCAGAACAACTTACAACAGAAAATTTCAACCCAAATAATAGATGGAAAGAGGTTTGGGAAACCTTGATACCCATCCAAGCGGCCACAAATGGAAGCTTGCCACAAATGGAAGACACTCAATAAAATAAGAATGTCTGATGGAATTCGTCGTGATTTATTCTATAAATGGGGCTGACGGAGACACCGACTTGCGAATGCGGAGAATCTTGCCAGACCACAGCTGAAGCATATGGAGGTGAGATGAGTGACTTCTTTGAAGCAACTGACCCGCGTTGGACTGAATCAATGGCCTCGAATTTAAAATTTAAATTTTAGATGTACATATAATCCCTGTTAACCATACCTTGAAATATCTTTATCAATTTATGAATTTCAAACCGTCACTTTCTGGCTATTTGTGACATAAAGTTATTATTTCTCATTGTAAACCAGCGAAGTGCACTGAACTGAAAATATATATACGCGCTAGGATGAGTCGCTGGGGATGTTACTTGAATGAACCTCTCTAATCATGAATCACGTACGCGATAAATCCTAGGCATGTAGATTCACTATGTATAGATCACGGACGTGATTCATGACGTAAATTTTCACTAATTGCAGCAATATTTTCATGAAAAAGAAATGCATTCGCAAGGATGCACTGTTTGAATGGTGTAATTAGACCGCACATTTAAAAAAATTACTCTGGTAATGCCGTTACGGTAAATGGTGAATAATATTGTGAGATGTTAAACGACTTCTTTTTCAAACCAATTTTTGTTTGTTGTTTGAGAAAGACGATACAATATGTCACGGCGTGTGGAACAATAACTCCTATTTCCTAATTGGGTTATTTCACAAAGTGTTGACACTAATTGGCCTGCGATATCGTGTGATTTATCACCAGCAATAATTAATGACGTTTAAGCAAACCTTCAACGTATTATTCAGAAAATAAGGCCACCTTTATATCCCAATAGAATGGAAAATTTCGCCATAAGAATGATATCGTACCAAATGAGTGGAGGCGACCATATGTTTGATATTGTTTTCCATAAAGTTTAAATTTTACGTTGATATTAAAAACCATTAATTTTTAAAATATTTAGCATTTTATTCAGAAATTCTCCAATACTAAATGAGAAACTTTTACTTATACAGTATGTTATTCTTTGGGCTTAAATAATCGGACTCTTCTTAAGTCATTTTCTATTCGAACGCTTTTTTTTAATATACAAAGTTAACTTTTTGAAGGTAATCGGGGAAAATCGACTCCGTAGAATCCGAGTCTGGTATTGGCATTTACCTACAGCCCTCAGGGGCGGCTCGAGAGTGATGGTGACTTTCTCGATGTGGAGGATGGGTCGCACGAAAAATCATAGCTACGGATCTGGTACATCTAGTGATCTGAAACAGACTTATAAAGGATGTAACTACTAAAAAAAAAAATGGGAACATCCTAGCTTTCTCGACTTCGGAGCTGCGGCTGTGCAAAGTTGACTTTTGGAAAAAGATCGCTGAAATATCGCTGCAGCCATAGCTTTGCAGTTAGGATTTTTTCAGTAGATTCATCCTATGTAAGTGCGTATGCAAAATTTCAAGTCACCATATGTCCCACATCCGTAGCTATGATTTTTCGCGCCGTCCCCCTGTATATCGAGAAAGTCACCACCACCCTCACGTTACTCCCGAGGGCTATAGGTAAATTCTGATGCCAGATTCGGATTCTACGGTGTCCATTTCTTTCAAGCATGATTTTTGTGACGATCAGACAATTTTAAAAAGTTAAAAAAAAGTTAAAAAGTTTGACACCCTGTATATTAAAAAAAGCGCTTAGGCAGTAACATAAGTGACATAAGGAGAGGTCCCATTATTTAAGCCCAAAGTATTTTTTACAACCTCTATAATCGTGCAGTTTTTTAAGTAGGTATTTGCATAAAATTTTATTTTTCGCGTAATGGTAACATATTTAAAAAAATTAAAACAACACAACTTAAATTTTGACTTGTTGTATCGAAAGTCGTAGAATTACTAATGTTGTTTCGAATATCAGAAGCAAGTAGATACATAACGTATCCATTTGAGTTTCGGCTTACTGTTAAAATTGTATGTGTAATTTCTTTAATATCCGCAACCTTTCTCTTTTGTACGAAACTAGGTAAAGTATATACCTGCGATTGCTTAGAAGGTTACCAATAGAATATATACCATTGTTAAACTCAAAAATGTGTTAACAATCTCGTGAAAGATCAATCGATATCTATTGCGGAGTTGGCTTTATCACGAAGTAACTCAAGTTCACTACAATATACTTCCGTGAAACATACTTGAAACACTGACGGTGTTGCCTGTAACTATTCCATAATCCTGTTAATATTTATCTTTATCGTAAACGTTAATATTCTCATTTATGTTTAAAATTTATGAATAAATAAATAAATAAATGTTTTTCATTTATATTACTAGTCGTATGTTATGAATAACTTTGGTGTAATAGCACATCTTCCTTTTACTTGATTTTTAAGCAAAACTGTTTTCCAATGTAAACATTTTTACTAAACTCAAGGAAATAGGTAACTTCTGGTCATCGATTGAATTTTCTACCGCGTCATTTAAATATTAGCCAGAAGTATAGAATTACGGTTATTATTGATAAAAGTCTAGAAGAAAAGGAAAGCTGCTCTACTGTTTTTAAGAGGCAACTAAGCTATTCCATAATGTGTAGCATGAAAACCTTAAAGAAGACATTTGCAATACGAGGTGCTACCCAGAAATTACCGGAATATGAAAAAAAACACAATAAATTGTTCTTGCAACTTATTCTCTAACATCCCCTTCAAAAAATTCTCCTTCTGCATGAATACACCGATCTCGGCGACATGGCCATGACTGGAGACAGTGCTGGAAGTCTTTGCGTGTTAACATGGTCAGCACTGCCTGCGATTCGGTGCGGGTCTCCTCAATCGTCTCAAAACGGCGCCCGCTGATTTTCAGTTTCAATTTCAGAAACAGGAGGAAGTTACATGGGGGAAGATATGGGGAGTAGATAGGGTGGGGTAGTACTGCCGCCTTCGTTGAGGCTAGAAACTGACACGCAACAAGTGACGTGAAGGTAGGTGCATTTTCGTGATGTAGGATCAACGAATTGTTGCGCCACTTTCCAGATCGCTTGCGTCAAATGTTTCCTTTAGTTACTGAAAAAGGTCATCCATTAATTGTTTCATCTAGTGGAAGAAATTATTTGTGCGCGTCTCATAGTCAAAAAAGCAAAGCAACATTGACTTGACGTTGATTCGAGCTTGGCGTACTTTCTTCGATCGTGGAAACGATAGCGTCTTCCATCACGATGACAGATGCTTTGTTTCGGGATTATGCCAACATACCCATAATTCGTCGCTAGTAATGATTCTGGTTTTGAAGTGTGCATCCTTTTCGGCAGTTCTGTTTAGCTCTGTCCACACATGAACCGGCAACCTTTTTATTCAGTGCAGAATATCCTTGGCACAAGCTTCGCAGCAATACGCCGCATGTTGAGTTCGCCGGACAGAATACGCTGACAAGCGCCGTACGACAAACCACCAGCGTTACAAATACGAGAGAAAGTCATTAAATAAGTCACAAACTGCTGTAGGAAAGCTGAAAATAGGAGTGAGTTGTTTCCCTATTTGTTAATAGGTGTCACCGCAATCCAGCTTTATAATTCTCAAGTGACAGTTGGTGTGCGCGAACACAGGCAGTGTTAAAATGGCGACCGTGCTCGAAGATTGTACTGTGGAAGAACAACGTGCTATTGTGCGTTTTTTTTTTCTGGGCAAAAGGACTTTCTGCAAAAGATATTCATAAGGAACCTGTTTACGGTGAAAAGTGTTTGTCGCGTAAAGCCGTATATAACTGGGTCAAGAAATTCTCTCAAGGACGCTCAAAAGTTGTTGACGATCAGCGAAGTGGCCGCCCCATTCAGATTTCGACAAATGCAACATCTCGACGGGTGGAAGAGATGATTCGAACTGACAGGCGGGTAACAATAGACAATATAGCAACTGCAATAGGGTGTTCTCATGGTTTAGCCTACGAACTGATGCACGATCGTTTGAATTTCCGAAAAGCTTGCACACTGTGGGTACCTAGACAACTGACCGAGGAACACAGAAGAATTCAAATGGGCTTGTCCTTGCAACACCTCTCTCGATACACAGTGGAAGGGGAGAACATGCTTAACAGGATTGTTACTGGTGATGAGTCATGGGTGCACCACTACCAACCCGAAACAAAGCGTGCTTGAATTCAATGGAAACATCCTTCTTCGCCGTCAATAAAGAAATTAAAGGTTGTGCCCTCAGCTGGTAAGGTTATGCTTACCGTGTTCTGGGATTCTCAGGGAGTCTCAGGGAATCATACTGTAGAGTTTTGTTGTTGCTTCGGGATGCAATTCGACGAAAACGTCCAGACCTACTGACGAGAGGAATATTGCTGCATCACGATAATGCCAAACCCCATTCGGCCCACTTGACCCAGGCGAGAATTGCGCAATTAGGGTGGGAACTTCTTGAACATCCGGCTTACAGTCTCTACCTGGCCCCAAGCGACTATCATCTGTTCGGTCCACTCAAAAAGCGTCTTGGCGGCAATTTCAAGGGTGAAAACGATGTTCAATAAGAGGTACGCACGTGGTTGAGACGCCAGCCCAAACACTTTTATGCAGCAGGCATTGGGGCATTAATAAAGCGATGGGATAAGTGTATTAATGTAGATGAAGACTTTGTTGAAAAATAAAACTTGTTTTTGGCTAACTATTTCTCTAATTATTTTTATAATACCTTTCTGTGACCTAATTACTGACTTTCCTCGTATTAAGATGTATCCACATTAGTAAATAATTGCGTTGTCTTTTGAATGTAGGATTCGCCACAAATATTTGCGTCGCAAATTTGTCAACCTGCCTGTGAAAATTTTTACGTCTTGTGCCGTGCGCCCCTGATCGACACGTGTGTGAGTAATTTAGTATTTGTGTAGTTTTTACTAGGAAATACATAAATAGATAAAATTTACTATTATTAAAAATGAATTTAAACAAAGAAGATGTTCTTCTTTAATCGTAGAATACCATAAACAAATGATATTATGGGACCAAAATAAGTGGCATTTTCATATAAATAAAAAGAATGGTGCTTAATCCAATAGCGTTTGATTTTTTGTCTTTTTCTTTATTGATAAGATGGTGCATAACAATGAAAGCAGTCCATTTTCTTGACATTACTATTAAAGTATTGCTATATGCCTCCATGAGCAATAGTCTTACGCCTACGTACTTACCGCAATAAATTATATCATACAAAATAGAGACTCCATTCATGTGGTCGAAAAATTATATCTTTTTTAATCTGTGGACATCCACGACAAAACAACTCCAGGAACAACTTCCTCGTTGTCTCACATTACCCAGAAAAATTATAATGCGCTATTGCGAACATAATACCATGTTTTAACTAAAACTCTAGTCAGATCAATTGACGACCATGGAACGGTGAAGTCTTAACCATTATCACTGGCACGGGAGAACTAAAATCGAAACTCTCGGTGTCCACACTTTTATAACATTTTAGTACGTAATTTGTAAATTAATTCACCGAGAGAGGGAAATCTCATCGAAAAATATATATGAAAGAAGCTTTTAATTACCACATTATTAATTATAATCTAAAAAATGAATCGAAAGCTTAAATAACCACTTGCCTAACTTGTGAAAATTCCAATTAAATATAATAAAGGACAAATTTCTAATTAACAAATCATACTATAACCCAACTAAGTACTCAAAATATGTCGCTCTATTCGGACACAATAAGAAAATTCTAGTAATTCAAATAAAAAAATAATATAATGTACGTACTACTGTTAAATGGATCTTACTTAATTTTGTAAACAAACTCAGCAACAAAAGGGAAACGATTTCATTAACTACGAAACCTGTACAGAATTACGAACTGAAGCACTGGTAAATTGGAAGACAATATCCAGCCTTTTTTTTCTAATTAACACCTTTTGCAGATAACCAACGCTAAATCATGGCAGAAAATACAAAACATAACAAGTTTTATGCGGTAAATTACATTTGTAATACGATGATACTTTAAAAAAGGATCCCAGATCTTAAACGGACAAATGGATACTTAAAACCATATATTACAGATACCAGAATTATTAACGTTCAAGATCACGTACGTAAATTAATCACTAATAATGCAACAATTAAGTCGTTACAAGAAAAACATTATTCTAGGTAGTAAAAAGCAAGAAAAGAAAAGTTATTGATAGGCCCTAAATTATTGTGTTAAATAGTTACCTATCCTAAACAACTCGGGATGTGAAAAAATGAAGCAAGCCTTTCATGAGATACAAAGTCGTTCAAAAATAAATGACAAACAGAATTAAAAATCAAGGTCAGGCTAAGAATTTAATTAACACAATAGGTTAGCAATAATTATAGAATATACTGAAAATATACAGAAGTCGAAATAACAGCATCAAGAACGCTCTCAGATATCAATACTAATCTAGATTCTACAAACTAAATCCAACACATAATGACAATATTCGTCAAAGTTACTGCATTATGCATAAATACGTCCACATTACAGCGATGTTGCGGCGAAAATCCCTTTGATGTCAAAAAAAACCGACAAGCCACGGATCGCGTATGTTGTATGTGGCGAAAATATTTGCTTGGTCTGTACGTCCACATTAATTTAAACCAGACAAAAAAAAATGTGGCGAATGCAACGAAAACGAAAATTTTTACTAATGTGGACTGCCTTTATGGATTCTTCTCCTCAGGTCTTGCAGGATAACATGACGAACTTTTGCCACATTTTGTAGCGTATTTTCAGTCGATGGATGATCGGAACGCTCATCATCATGAATCGACACACGTTCATGATTAAAGTGGTTGTATCAGTCATACGTAGACTGCGGAACCGGCGCTATCCCGTATCGGGTGTGATTCATCGGTGCCAACAATGTACAATCGATAAACTTAACAGTATATATGAATGCTATAGCGCGATGGGATTGATAAAAGTTGTCTGTTTGTACGTCTTTCAATGCAAACAGACGGAGTGTGAAATATATTTCGCCAGAGTCGTAATAAAGCCAATGAAATGTATATCCGGAAATTTATTTTTAGGAAAATAAATAAATCACTAAAGTTAAATGAATGTATATATATATATATATATATATATATATATATATATATATATATAAAATTCATTTACTTTATTCAGTGAAAAAATTCAAAATATTGAAAAAGTATAAACTTGAAATTAATTATATCACCTATAATTAAAGTCAATGCTTTGTCACACCACAGTAAACATTTTTTATTCACATTAATTATTACAATATATTCTAAACTTTGTTCTGTAAAGTGCGTTCTTTTATTGGATAGTACGTGTTTAAATATAGAAAAACTTCGCTCAACATCAGAGTTAGTGAGTGGCGCATAGAAATAATAATCTTTAAATTCAATATATCTACCGATTTCTGTATTTTGAACATTTCTACAAAAGCCTTTCAGGACATTAGATCAGGGCTACGAGCGAATATTGCATCAATCTTATTGTTAAGCGAATCCGACTCTGTCTCTGCGCCTGCATGACTCATTAGAGGATAGCGTCTGTTCCGCAGTCTAGTCGTAAGTTTGCCTCTGGCCTAAACCATCCTCACTAAACGCTTGTTTAAGCATTTTCATAGTTCCGCTGCCGTTTTACCAAGTTTGAAGCAGAATTTGATTCACATCAGAACAGTGTCTGTTAGTGGCACAGACTCAAATACATCTCAACAAATTTAAACACAAAAACTGTTTGTCAGACCTAGCAAAGTACCGTTGTAGGCGTAGCTCACGCCAACTAGCGCTATAGAGTTGAACTACCATCCCTTCGCGTGCCGCATTCAAATTCCGTGAATTTCTGGATAGCACCTCGTACGTGGAATAACCGGGTGATAGCTTTGTGGTAAGGCACTGGTTTATTATGCGGGTGCCCCAAGATCTAATCTGGGCTTTTAAGCTTTTTCCTAGTTTTTCTTCTGATTTAAGGCGAATGCCGCAAGCTTAACCTCATAAGACGCTCCACGGGCGCGGCCGTAATAATAACTCATGGCCTTCCAATGCCTCTTGTAATTGGCGTAGCGCTGTTGAGGCACGCTAAGGCGTGAATTATTATTTTTGTTCTTTAATTGTCAATATCGTACATATCCAAGAAATTCTTACTTCTACAATATGTCGAATTGCCAAAGTTATAACAAGTGTTCATTGAACTTTGTTTGTTGTTCCGTAAACGTAAATCCAATTGACACTTGATAATGTCAATCACAAATATCAGTTAGTGCATAAAATAATCGTGGGTCGATTCTGGTTTAAATAAATTGCTTCTCGGTTTTAAAATTGTTTTCACTTTAGAACATAAATTTTTTTTAGTCCAGGCTTATTTTCGAAGTGGTAATAAAATTGATGGTTTATGGGTTTATTCAGTTCAAGATTGCATGGTAGAATTTCAAGTTGAGTTTCCACATTTTGTAATAGATTATATACAATTTAAGAATACTTTGGAAAGAACTTTAAAACTTTTTTCTGAAACTGGTAGTCTCTTAAGAAAATCAGGCAGCGGAGCATTTAAGAAATGTTCACCTCAAGTTGTCAATCGTGTTGAAGAAATAATGGAAAGTAAGCCACTAACATCTGTTCGACATTTGAGTCAACAAATAAACCTTTCTGTTGGTACAACTCACAAGTTATTAAAAAAAGATATCCGACTTTATCCATACCGTGTCACAGCAGTACAAGAATTGCTATAAATTGATTACCCACGTAGACTACAGTTTTGTAATTGGTTTGTAAATATGAACAATAATGGAGAACTATCGCAAAGAGTCATCTTTACTGATGAAGCATGGTTTTATAAAACGGGATACCTAAATTCACAAAATACAAGAATTTGGAGTAGTGAAAATCCACATGCAATTAATGAAGACGCTACATCCAGAGAAAATTGGTGTTTGGGCAGCGATTAGCCAAAGGCGAATCATTGGACCAATACTTTTACAGGGAACGTTAACTGCTCAAAGGTACCGTACGGAAATTTTACAACCATTTGTCAATCAGTTGCATAATGATGAACTTCAAAATGCATATTTCCAACAAGACGGAGCACCTTGTCACTGTACTGCAGAATCTTTGGATTATTTAAGAGAATTTTTTAATCAGCGTATAATTAGTCGAAATACTGAAATTGCCTGGCCTGCACGTTCATGCGATTTAACACCTTACGACTTCTTTTTGTGGCCTTATCTACAAAATAACATATTTCGAACACCTATATTGAACTTGATTGATATGCTACAGAAAATCGAACAGAAATGCATGAAAATTAATAACAATCCAGTAATGTTGTAGAATATCATCAGAAATTTTGAACGGAGGATTTTAAAGTGCATTGATCCTGAAGGGCAACATTTTCAACATTTGTTATAGTTTTCAATAAATACCAATTATTTGTTATTTATCTGTATGTATGAAACTGTCAAAATATACGACTTCGTAGGTTAAGTAGTAAATTTTAATTTACGACATACTTCAAAATGTTCTCAGTAAATCACATGCTACTAGATTGACTTTAAATGAACACTTGTTATATATTTAACAGTAGGTTTGGAAAACAGAATTAAGAAAAATTAGAACGGAGCTGCTATAAAGTATCGTTTTGAAAATGGCCCCCCTTACACATCAATTTGGGGCTAATGAGGCAATATGTAGAAGCCCTCAACAAAGACAGAAAATGCTTTCATTACATTTCAAAAACATTTTCAAAACTTAGCAATAAAAAGTTAAAAGCAGGAATTGTTGACTGGCCACAGATCAGGAAATTAATAACCCACATTTTACCAGTAGTTTGAGAAATGTTGAGAAATTTGCCTAGACGAGTTCGTTTGGGTAGTTCAAAATTTCTTGGTGAATAAAAATGCTGCCGATTGCTCTCAACAGGTTTAGCGAATACACTGCCTCAGTATATATGTTGACTGTTTTCCAGAAAATCTCGGTGATTTAAGCAAGGAACAAGGTATTCGCCCTATGGTGGAACAGTACCAGGGTTATTGGAATGAAAATGTAATAATTGACTATTGTTTGAATATTCAGAATAGCACTAGTGGACACATCCATACGATGAAATCATATAAAACGAAGTTTCATTCATATGTTTGTTTAATTAATATTATTGCTTTAAAAAATGTCGTATTTTTTAAAAAGAGCTTAACAATTTAGGCAGAACAATTCATTCATAAGAATTGCTTTTGTGGGGTGTTATTTCTTTTGGATGCAACCCTCACTACTTGCATTACAACCATTCAACCCTCTAGTAATTCTTTAATGTCCATATTTTACGACCCATTCGAAAATGGACGATGAATCAATATTACACTCCTATATCACATATTAACATACATATGTGTTTCTGAAAATGAGACTATCTCATTAAAATTTTTAATTTTCAAATGGGCGTACTTACACTTAACAACTATATTAGAAACAAAACGGGTCAGCCAAATAAACAAATAAAAATTTTCAATCGGCTTGCCGCCGTACGGTCCCCCGACTCTTCACCATTTAGCATTTGTAAACAAGGCACAGCGCTTGCTTACGATTGTGTAACTTACAACCGCTATAAATTCACTTATAACTCGCAATTTATTACCTGAATTTCTATACCACAATTATTTTTCGATTTATAACTGGTTTCGGCGTTCCCCGTCCTGTTTTCTTTCCTTTTCGTTTGCCAAGTCGATGAATTATCCGGCCTAAAATTACCAATTAAAATGAAAAACACTTGTGAGTTATAAAATATTATTTAAAGTGCTTGCGCATGCTTACTATTCTAATCTTAATTTTAATAATGCAAATTTTCTAATGTCGTTGATAGGATATACATTATCCAGCCTTTCTTCAAGTTGTTGATCATTTACATTAGTAGAGATGTTTAACAAAATTTATAAAAATGTTTTCAGACATATTCGATTCCAATTCTAGAACATCAACAGATATATTAATTCGATACAACTGAAATATAGGTTGTTCCTTTCGTGCAAGAAATGGTGCGCAATATGTTGTAATAATTATAATAAGAAGTGAAATTCGTAATGCGAATGAGCAGATGGTCTTTGCAACCATGTGAAGTTAACACGTACTTCGTTAATGTATTTATTTTCGTTTTTTTATGAAATAACATAAACAAATGGTAATATAAATAGAGGCACAAGCGTTTGTTGAATATGTAAAGAGAATCTTTAAACCGCACCCATAAGAATTGAAAACTGATGAAAAACAACTCAGTGATGCATCCACAAAGCTAGAGGCGACGTAAAAGTTTGGATCTAGGAAAATATACACTGTATGTAGAAGTAATAGTATACCATTTTTTCCTAATATGTATATATGTATATATATATTGTATATTTCTTAGTATATGGTAAAATAAAATGAATGGATATATATAAATGCCCCAAAAGTTGGGCTCAAAATGTTATATGTCAATGACGTTAATATATAAAAAATGTTTATTATAGATTAATATAAAGTAATATTGCTATTGACATGTGAATTATATTTCCCCAAAAGTTGGGATGACAAAAGTTACGTTTCTATGAACGTAGATTGTATATAAAAATTCATTTAAATCGGGCTTATACACTACTTATCTGTCTTTTATCGGCTAGCTTATTTCTCTCTCAGGGTTAAGGTAGGTTCACTTCTCTCCACTTTGAATTTGTTTACGTAGCTTATTTAATTGGAAATGGAACAATATCTCAAGTACTTTACAACAAAAAAAACCAAAGTAAAATATTGACAATTAACTTTATTAATAAGAAAACATCTTGAAAAAAATTCAGAATTTAAATAAACAGTTTCGTGACACACATATATCATAAGGGAGACACACTTAGCAGTTGGTATTCTTACAGTACAAATGCAATATGGTGTAAGACAAGTGCAAATAATTGTGCTTTATTAAAATATTTTATATAAGTGAAATCGAATTAAGTTTTAAAATTAAAAGTAGTGGATACTAATATTTAAATAAGTTTTGAAAATGAATTACAATGTTTAATATCAGTGAAATTAATGCGACTAATTATGTATAGAATAAACAAAAAAGTTCTAGAAGTGTTCATAGGCAAGTTAAAAATGGCGCGTATAATATTTGTAAAAATAGCAAAAACCTGAATCTTCGGATATAACCTCTGTTGATTCCTGCGCCTGTGTTCTGGAGAAGTCTTCACAGCGGGAAACTGGAGAATATTTCTGCTACTATCCCTCGGGATGATGTGAACTTTTCAAAATCTCCAAGTCCGACGGCGGCTTGAGCGGATGGCCGATCTCGAGCGTTCAAAGATGGTGTTCAATGTACGATGAAATTTTAGGCGGGTAGTTTTCGTATCGAAAACTTTAAAAATTCTTAACTCTTGAACTGTTTGGTCGGAAGATGTTAAATTTGGTCTACAGGTAGTTCGTAGGTAGGTGAAACGTTTGGTAGACTTAAAAATCTCGAGCACTTAATATTTCCGCCAAATTATTTTAATTAAGCCGGAGCACAAAAAAACGTGACCTCTCGTTGCAACTACTAATTACCGACGCCAATCTTTTCATTTGTTTTTAATTGTATAACTTGCCGCAAATCGCTCCATTCTTTACTTGCATTATCCTTTTGAATATTATTAAATTAAACATTTTTACAGTGTAAAACAGTTAAAAAAATTACATTTTGATTTATAAAATAACTTTAGTTAGGTAACATATGTTGATGTGTTTACAATCACTCTGTCAACATCTGTTTCTTTGCGGGTTATTGCACCGTTAAAATTGTGGGCGGGGCTTAATTGTTCAAATACATTTAAATATAAATACGTTAAATTTGTTTGAATAAAATCGCGTTAAATATTAATTTGAAATAGAAATGAATATAAACATCACAATAAAAAAAGAAAAATAAGTTAATTATTTCAAGGCAAATTTGTCGTCATAATAAAGTATTTATACTTTGAATCAATTTTTCCCCTTCTTGGTATTAAATTACATAGTAAATACAAACATTACAGTCACATGTATCCTTTGTATTTCTTTTCAGAGAAAGAGCCCTTCTTGCAATGCCTCAATATATATATATATATATATATATATATATATATATATATATATATATATATAATATCTTCGTGACCTTGGTATGATAAGGTAAACTTAATAAGTCGGCGATTAAAGGTCTGGTTTACTTCAGAGTATATATATTTAAAACAACCCTACATGTTTCGGCAATATGCCTTTGTCAAGAGAATACAAAATATAAATCATTTATATTTTGTATTCTCTTGACAAAGGCGTATTGCCGAAACATGTAGGGTTGTTTTAAATATATATACTCTGAAGTAAACCAGACCTTTAATCGCCGACTTATTAAGTTTACCTTATATATATATATATAAAGATAATTATTTCTTATATATATATATATATATATATATATATACATATACATTTTGTATATATATTTATATATACCAGGTTCTGCTTTTGTCATTACACATAGGTACAATGCATTGATTTTTCTTCTTTTAACTTTACACATAGGAATAAATTATTTTTTGCAAAATTCCAAATAATAAAAGTGACTTTCGATGTGGACTAACGTCTGTTTCGATTATAGACATTTATTCTTTATTTTCAGCATCTATTTTCTTCCTAATATTAAACATTTCCTGTTCCAGAAAAGAAGTCGCCCCGGTTGCATTTTCAGTACTACGAAAACCTTCTCTTTTAAATCGAGGGTGTTAAACAGTTGCTACTCCAGTAACTGATCCCCCTTCATATGAAAATAGCCTTACTTTAATAGATTCCAAAAGTCTATTGCATATTGTCTTGCCTTTCCTCAATCTTTAATTCCAGTAGTTCTGCTGTCAGATAAGTATACAGTCCAGAAGTTATTGGGATTATTAAAGAAATAGTAACATATTTACTACCTATAAAGACTTTCCCACTACTGCTTCTTAGGATAAATTTCTCCATTTTATAAAACCATTTATTCGTAAGATACCACGATTTGTTCTTGTCGTGAACTGATATGACCCCAATATGTGGGTTACGTTCGGTATTAGAAGTATAATGTACTGCGAGAACGTTCTACAATTTCATAAAATGGTAAAATCTATTTGTACTTTTTGTTATATTTTCTACCTTTTTTGATACACTAATTTTACTATCTTAGATATATTGCAACCTTAAAGAAATACTATCCATCTTCTTTGAATTTGTTAAAAATATTTAAAATTGTTTTCGTACAAGGTATGCGCCTGTTGGGATAATTAACTGTTTTAAATAAATTATGTATTTTTCAATCAAATGTATTTAATTTAAGATTTAAGTATGAATGAAAAATCAGAAATATTTGACAATTGGAAAAATACGTCCAAATAGATCACTGGTGCATAACTGGTTGCCTACTATGCCACAATATATTTATCCCTATGTGTAACGCTAAAAGAATAAAAATCAATGGATTATACATGTTGCTATGGATTTTTAATTAAAAATAATTTAATTTAAAAATGTACAATTATTTTGGATAGAGTTGTATATTCAAAATGTATATCATTATAATAATAATATGTATATAATATGTATAATAATATATAATATATAATAATATATAATAATAATAATAATAATAATAATAATAATAATAATAATAATAATTGAGTGATACAAATCCTGGACAACAGGTTCAGTTACCAACGAAAGACAAAATATCAGATTATTGGTCTGGAATATGGAGTACGCCGGTGCAACATAGAAATGCAAAATGGCTGACGGATGAAAGAAGGAAGGTAAGTAACGTTAGGACAATGATAAATTGGCGGATTGATTCAAAAGATGTGAAAAGAGCAATCCAAAAAGCAATGAATTGGAAATCACCTGGACCAGATAAAATACAAAATTTCTGGTTAAAAAAATTTACATCGACGCACCTGCAACTTGCTAAGTGCTTCCAATTATTGCTAGAACAACCATCCGAACTGTCAGAATTCATGACCGAGGGAAACACCTTCTTAATTCCGAAATCTAATGTATCTGCGGAAGATCCCTCTAAATATAGACCAATTACATGTCTTCCTACGTTATACAAGATGTTCACCTCGATTATATCTGAAAAGATATATGCCCATTTGGAGAATAACAACCTTTTAGAAGAGGAACAGAAAGGATGTAGAAAAGGATCAAGAGGCTGCAAAGAACAGCTCCTGATTGATTCAGTTGTGATGAAGAATGTGGTGAAAGCAAAAGAAAATCTCTACATGGCATATATAGACTATCAGAAAGCGTTTGATAGTGTACCTCACTCGTGGCTGGTAGAGATTCTTAGGTTATATAGGATTGAGGAGCATCATATTAACTTTCTTAGTTACGCCATGACTAAATGGAAGACAAGTTTGTTAATGAAAACCCCTACAGAAAGTATTGATGCAGGTAAGATCAGTATTAAAAGAGGCATATTTCAGGGAGACGCTTTGAGTCCACTGTGGTTTTGTTTAGCCTTGAAACCGTTAACAACTTTGTTAAATTCCCTAAATAAGGGATGTAATTTACAACAACCTGTCGTACAAATTAGTCACCTTTGGTACATGGATGATCTCAAATTGTATGCTAGGAAAAAGAATCATCTTCGCGATCTCCTAAACTGTGTTGGCCGTTATAGTAGAGATATCCAAATGAAATTTGGATTGGAAAAATGCAAAATAAGTTGCATAGAAAAGGGACAATGGGTTGAACATCATGGGTTCGAAGTGGAAGGCGGACAAGGACTAGTTATTGGAATGGAGAGCAACGACTATTATAAGTATCTTGGTTATTTACAGGCTAGAGGAATAGAACGCAATATTGCAAAAGAATCAGCGAAAGATCAGTATTTCTCTAGGCTGCGATCGTTGTTGAAAACCAGATTGTCGGCAAGAAATATGTCCAAGGCAATAAACAGCTTTGCAACTTCCGTACTTACTTATGGATTTGGAATAATTAACTGGACTGATACTGAACTTGAAGCAATAGACATCAAGACAAGAGTAGAAGCCAGAAAATTTAGAATTCATCACCCACGTAGTGCGATCGAAAGGTTCCACCTACCAAGAAGAGAAGGGGGTAGAGGAATACCGAGTGCTTATTGCAGGCATTATACACAGGTAAATAATTTACGAGAGTACTTTCTGCAAAAGTCGAAAGAAAGTAGATTGCATAATGCGATTGCTCAAATGGACAATTTTACGCCACTCAAACTGGCTAACAATGAATTCAATCCATCCACGAGAATCTTAAGTATACCCCAACAGAAAGAGAGATGGAAAAATAAATCTTTGCATGGCAAGTATCCGTTAACAATTGGATCTGAAAATTTTGACACCTCAGCGTCGCAGGCATGGCTGTATACAGGTAACCTGTTTGCAGAAACAGAGGGATTCATAGCCGCCATCCAAGATCAAGTAATTCCAACACGTTCCTATAGGAAAAAAATTCTTAAGGAGAATTTATCTGACATTAAATGTCGTGTATGCGCAGATAAGGAAGAAACAATTGATCATTTGATGGCAGGATGCTCTGTACTTGCCCCCAAACAATATCTCGAGAGGCACAACAGGGTTGCAAAAATATTACACCAACTGCTCAGACAGAAGCACTTGTCGTATTCTGAAAATGTCCCGTATTATGAATATGAAGCACCTTCAGTTTGCGAGGACGAAAATTCTCGATTATATTGGAATCGCCAAATAATCACAGATAAAACAATTCCGAACAATATTCCAGATATAATACTGACACTGAAGAAGGACAAGATAACGTACATCATTGACATTGCTGTTCCGTTGGCAAAAAACACTGCAAGGAACTATAGTGAGAAGGTAAATAAATATTTACCTCTCAGCGACGAAATCAAGAGTATGTGGAAGATGGACAAGGTCCTAATAGTCCCAATTGTGATTGGCGCAACTGGAGAAATTCCACAGAAATTACACAAGTCCATAAATACGTTGGATCTCTACCAAAAACTTTATTTAAAAATGCAAAAAAGTGTCTTGTTAGACACGGCTGCAATAATACGTCGCGTGCTGAACTGAAATTGCAGCGCGCGAACGCGGGCAACGTGGCCGGGAGGCGAAATGACGGAACGGGTGGGGTGCTGATGTGGTCCTCTACTGGGTGGTAGCCTAGCATATGCGCTACCAAACTCTAGGGGGGTCCGCCCGTTGGGCAGGCAGGTGCCATTCCGCCTTTCCAGCAGGGGAGAGAGGAACCAAGCTACGCGGCGCAAAACACGGCGCCGCGCAATGCACACACCACTGGGGTCGGGCCCGGGCGGCAACCTTGCCAGGCTGGCGTGAACAGCACACACACGCTCGACGTGTGTGCAGTGCCCCCGCAATGGCGGAAAACGTTAAGATGGCACAAAGTGTGACCGTCGTCGACCAAAGTAGCCGCTAAGAGTGTTCCTTTGGTTGGCGATGAGCAACCCCGTGCAGGCTGCGCTTCGCGGATCTGGGCCTTGCCTCGATGGGGCGAGGGTCGGGCCGTCGAAGTACTGCATGGAAAAGTAAAGAAGTTGCCGGGAAAGGGTTGGCGGCCCTGCGCAACGGCTGGTTCTCCGATCTCTCAAAATTAGCGCGACCGGACATTAAACACATGCACGAGTGCGCTAAAATACAACATCCCTACACTTGCGCGCTCGCACAAACACAAAACCACACACCCAGAGAGAGAAGCAAGCTGTCAGCAGCGGACAACACGTAAGTTGACACCCTGAAAGTACTGGTAAGTATCTACTATAATCAATATTCATATAAAAATAATGAATGCTAGATAACTATGCCACCCATCTTGTTCGAATGAACCGATGGGGTAAGATAATGGCAACCAAGAGCGAATAGTTCTTGTGAGTGGAAGAGACAATAATAATAATAATAATAATAATAATATATAATAATATATATAATAATATGTATATAATAATAATATGTATAATTTAACGAGATAGAAAACCTGTTTTTCCCGGCGTGCATTGAAATGTATTGTAGAGAGGCAGAGGTAAATTAAAGGAGACGTATTTTAGATAGCGAACTAGAAGGTTGCTTGTTACGAGATATATATATATATATATATATATATATATATATAGTAAACTTAATAAGTCGGCGATTAAAGGTCTGGTTTATTACTTCAAAGTATATATATTCAAAACAACCCTACATGTTTCGGCAATGATGCCGAAACATGATTCTGTCATTTATATTTTTAATATCCTTGACAAAGGCATCATTGCCGAAACATGTAGGGTTGTTTTGAATATATATACTTTGAAGTAATAAACCAGACCTTTAGTCGCCGACTTATTAAGTTTACCATATGATACCAAGATCACGAAAATATTATATATATATATATATATATATATATATATATATATATATATATATTTAATTAATTGGGTTATTTGATTGAAAGTGTTTAATTGTTGTTGTTATTTAAGTATTAAGTCCCGATATTTATAGAGACAAATTTCTCGTTGTATTTGATGATTAAGTTTGAGTAAGCACCTTTTTCGTCTTCATTAAGATTGTAAGTAGAATTAAAATTATATGACGTCATTATATATAAAATTATTATAAGTATATTTCTATTATATTAAAACAAGTAATTAAGAGATTTAATTTAAGAATATTGATAATACAGTTAAATATTAAAATTCTATGTTAATATTCTCGTATAATTGAAAAGTTTGTTCGAGAGGATTCAAGGGTTTTTGTGCGTGTCGATTGCACACGTGTAAGTTTTTTGTTCGTGTATCAATATCTGATTATACCGTGTGGTTCTTTGGGAAGAATTTGATATTAAACTTGATTATTTTTAGATAAGTTTTGATCTGTGTCATTTACAGGATGTTTTCCATTCATTTAGCTGTCAACTTTCAATGAATGTTTCTACCTCAAGTATTTTTGTATAATACAGATTATTATACTTTGTAAAGATAAATTTTTTATTTTTGTATTAAATATTTATTTTAAATTTTTATCTTGCGTTTGTTTCATTTGACACACTTTGCAAAAAAAACTATTGTTTCTCGAGATTTGTGCGCTGATGCATTATCTTGCTGGAGATATTCTTCCGTAAGCTCATCATCACGAAGTTCATTAATAAACGGCTTTAATAATTCATTTCGATATCTTTCAGCAGTTATGGTCTCATTAAAAAATATAGGCCCTATAATTTGTCTTGTTAAAAAACTGCTACCCAGGCACATATTTTCTGTGGATGTAGTGCAGTTTCCACAAATTTATGGGGGTTTTCTGCAGACCAAATTCTCATATTTTGATTGGTAGATATCCTGAAAGATGGAACCAAGCCTCATCCGAAGAGAAGCATATGTCACGAATGTCATTATTATTTATATTATTCAAAAACCATAGACAATACTGTGTTCTCGTAACAAAATCTTCCTGTTTGAGTTCCGAAACTGCTTGAATTTTACATGGAAACAACTTTAAGTCCTTCTTTAAAATAGTATGACAGGTTCCCACTGACAAATTAACTTGTGATAGTTTTGCGATTGGTTTTTTGGGTTAGCTGTCCATTCGACGTCGAATATCCTCTATGCAATTTGCTATTCGTTTTATAGGTGCTCAACCGCCAGGTTTACGAGTTATTGCCTATGTTTCACCAAATTTAATAACACAAGCTTGAATATATTTTTGCAGTTGTACGTAAGTAACTGGCAGATTAGGATACTGTTTCTGGAAATCCTGTAAGCACTGATTAGTGGAATAAACCCAATCTCCATTTTCTAATTTTTGGCCTTTAACTTTGAATAATAAATATTTTATGTTGTAACTCTAACATTATAATAAAATAATTAAAAAAATATGAGTGTTTTTCTGAAGCTTTGCATGTGCACGAATCTTTGATTACTTAATTACTTAAAAATCAGTCTACTGAAAGTTTTTGAAGGTACGTTATATTAAACTTAGCGTTTCAGATTCCATTTGAACATGATTACTATTTGTTTTTTTTATATATTAAAGATGGGCATTTTGATATTTATTGCATCTTTTAGAATCTGAATTGCCCTGATAGGTAATTACACAAGAATAAGCGAAAGATCAAAAGAAGTATTTACTCTGTTTATTAATTGTATGCCTAAGTAATAAATCAAGTGCCATTCATTAATTTTTGCTAGCCGGAGCATTAATCATTAATAGTTTGTTACATCACCCCACGTACTTTTATTTATTTTTCTCTATATGAAAATTCTAGTTTTCTTTAAGATGTCCAACAAACCAATCAATTTTAGCTTTCAATTTATTTTAGATCGATTAGAATCGAATTTTTGAAAACACGAGTTTTACATATTAATAAAGAGGTGATAAGAACTGGGAAATAGGTAAGCAAGCTAGAATTTATTTACAGGGCTAGGGTCGTGGGAATAAAAAATATAACAAAGTTGAATGCATGAACTTTAGTTTCATAGAAACCTATACGCAAAATTTAATTCTTAGCTAAACAAATAATAATACTGTTACGCTCTGCATAACAGAATATTTTAATTTATTTTTAAATAATATATTTCTTCTTTAAATATCTCGATTTTAACTTAAGACATTTTCTATGTATTCGTTTCCAAAGAGAAAGCATTTCTTTTGTTACATTCTTAAGCGAGACCCTTCGTTTTCTACCTGACCGTCAGCAACCCTAACGTTACTGTGGAATTTCTTTCTAGATACATTTCGTTTTAAATTGTTTTAATTTAATTATATACATCTTCTTTTATATGTTGTGTTTCATATCATTAGAAAGCTTATGTCACAAGCGATATTTTAATAATATTTATGCCATCGATAGAACAACTCTTCAGGTCCCTCTTCTTAATTAATTAGAATTCAAGATATCAACCCTCTCTTCGACTCAGATCATAAAACAGACCGTTTTCAAAACCAGTATTCTTTCGACACAAAAATTATCAGATATCTTCTCGTTAGAACTCTCGTAAGATCCACATTTTACGCGCGGTACTGTTCAAGTGCTAGCCACGATGCACGTGCCCCTGCATCTCACCGCAATTGAAAGTAATTTTGTATTGTTCAATATATATTATTTTTTTAAGCGAATCCATATTAATTTCTTATGCCTCCGGCCAAACATCGCTCTACGTATACTTGACCAAGGTATATCTTCGAAGGCCACGTGACCATCATCGCCACACAAAGGTAACTCTGTATTGTTCGATACAGAAATTATTTTATTTTAATAATATTCAATTAACCCTTAATTTACTGCTCAATTAAACGTTCGTTTCAGAGTATTCTGTGTTAATTTTCAATTACATATTTAATACCGCTCCTTGTGTATATATTACTTTTGTTTTAATTACTTTTAAATATAACAATTTCAATTTCTTCTTATGTAAATATAAATACAAACTTTAAGGACAACGCTTATGTGTTTTATTTATTTAGTAAGTAAGTTATATATATATATCAGAATAATTGAAACATACATGAGTAGGTAAACCCCACCAGTTTTGTATAAAACAAAGGTATTTTTAATAATATAAAATATTACTAAAAATCTGGCAGGGGCGTACCGATGAGCTTGTAGAAAAGCGAAATACGTATCTACGTCTCTGGGGATAGGATATATTCGGACACGTTCACAGAAAATATTAATAGTGAACCTGCATTTGTGTTCTTCACACCAGATTTTTAGTAATATTTTATATTATTAAAAATAGCTTTGTATTATATATATATTTTAATTAACAATCATTACGCACGTCCTGGACCTTTGAAGAATTTTCACCAGCACCACTAATTATTTTGTTTATCTTAGAATAATTTCATTATTATTAGCACGGCACATCCACATCCCGATATCCAGCACAGACCGCCGTTTGTAATAATATAAGCTTTATATAGTAAATTAATTCCTCCGGTCATTAAATACTCATTTAAATGATTGGTAACTAATGTAATTCATATCATAAGGGTTTAAAATTTCTTTATTTAAATTGGTGTTCATATCTTTATTAGGAAGAAAGAAATTACTTGTAATATACATTTTCCTAATACGTTAATATATCAAGAATTTACATAATTTTATTGATAATATGTTTGGTCTGAATATGCAAATAATATAACATCGCATGCATACATATATCATAAACGGTGCAAAAAGGAATTACCCATGTATCACAAATTCAAACAATAAGTAATAAACAAATTATCTGTGCTTGTGTATGATATAAGACGTTAGAGTCGATTATGCACGATAATTCTAGTAACGGTTAAATTTACAGTTCATTTTCATGTGGATATGTGTTTATTTTATAAAGACTCGTAAATAATTTTCTCATGAAATATTAGCCTTATGCTATATCAAAGACTTTTCATGGAAAATTAAATACTTTTACGAATTGTGTTTGTAAAGCTTGGTTCCTTTTCTTCTTACCTATTAATAATAACTGATACAGAAATGAATGGAATACACCAACAATTCTATCACTGCATTAAAAGGAAGATTTTAGGGTGTGTACGAATTATATGGGAATAATTACTGTGCTCAGACTTGAAACTACATGAAATAATCATACAAAATAAACTTAGAAAAAAGATAGAACTAAACCTAACAGATGCACAATGCGGATTTAGGTCTGCATACAGCGTTCAAGGCCACAATTTAGTATGTAACATGGAAATTGCAACACTAAGAAGGAGTGTGAACTTTTTGAGCAAACTTGGCAGAAACGTGTAATTATTCAAAGGTAATAATTGATTATAATTTTTTTACGATGCATGCAATATTTTCTGATATTAATGTTGATAGGGATGTCGGACCTTGAAACCAAAATGTTGTGTCTCAAAGACCAAATTGATGCAACTCGAAGACCAAACTGATTGCGATGACTCCGGTTTGTGAAGGACCAATGTTATATATGTTGCTTTACAGTGCACAGGTTGTAAGGCTGTATAAACTTTAGTATTTAATTCTTCGGTCAATGTTTGTTAAATGAATAAATGTACTTTCATCTAAATCATTTATTTACACTATATACATTTATTTTGGATCTACAACTTATTATTACTTATATTATTATATTATATTAACTTATATTAACATAAAACTGCTGTTGAGACTGGTGTCTCTTGTTAACTTATGGTTATTACATTGCTGGTTAAAGTAAGACTGTGTGTCTTGTACTGATGTTTAGTTCATACTAATTTATTCTGTACTGTTTTACAAAATATGTAAAAATATACTACTACCCCTAACTATTACATATTAGCACACGCGGATTGGATGTACAGCATATTGTTTGACGTATTAACGGGGAATTTTTGCGTGATTACTACGTGGAAATTGTGCCTACAGCAATAATACCCAAAGTTTACGAAAGTGTCAAAATCTTGCTGATAAATAAATAAATAAAATATCATTGATAATTAAGTATTAGTAGGTGTCATAAACCTAAATATACAGTTCTGGTTAATTCCTCTGTACGGTAATGGAACCCTTTTAAACACCCAGTTAACAATGGGTGGTCAGATTAAATATCGTCCCTTGAATGCGTTCACTGATAACCCGAGGCAATAACACAAGCGGTCTGATATATAAAGCAATAAATAAATTTAGAAAAGATGCCAATTATAAATAACGCTAGGTAATAAATGGTCGGTCTAAATTATGAAGTAGGTAATAAATAAATTTGTAAATGTAAAAGATATCGCTTTCTTAGAATTTAAGGAAAACTTTACGATTTGAATGTGCTAATAAAAGTATGATATACAGTGGTTTAAACTCGAAAATGAATTATGTTTGAATTCTATATTCCATATTTACTTGTAAAAAGCGATCAAATAAGCTTTGCCTCTAGTAGGCCATTCCTTTAAAAACGTATGATTATTAATAATTTAAATTTGCATTAGTTGTCAATTAGACAGATGCATAGTTGACAAAAATTGCTTTGTAATTTAAAATTGATTTAACATGGTTTTTACTATACAACACAAATCATTCATGCTAGAATCTTATTTTCGAAACGGACGTAAGATTGACGGACAATGCCAGTATTCTCTTCAAGATTGTTTAGAAGAATTTAGAAATGAGTTCCCTAACGTCATCTTTGATTATGACAGTTTTCGGCACACAGTGACACATTCCGTTATGGTTCCGCAGAAAATTGGTGTATGGTGTGCGATTAGTCGAAGGAGAATTATTGGCCCTATTTTTTTTAACGGAACCTTAACAGGAGAAAGGTATCGACAAGAAATTATTATGCCATTTATCGAACAGCTTGACGACGAAGAAATAACACAGGGTTACTTTCAACAAGACGGAGCTAGAGCACACACAGCAGGTGAAACAATTAATATTCTGCAGCAATTTTTTCAAAATCGGTTGATAAGTTTAAACACTGAACATGAATTTCCACCAAGATCTTGTGACATTACCCCATGTGATTTCTTTTTATGGCCATTCTTAAAGAACTCAATTTATCAAGTACAGATACCTGATCTTGCAGGCCTTCAAATCAGAATTGCTGAAAGAATTAATGGAATTGACAATGCGATACTACAAAACACTTTTTCCTCCATTAGAAGAAGATGTGAGAAATGTTTCGAACAAGGTGGTGGACACTTTGAACAATTTTTATAAAATTTTGCTTATTTGTTGGAAATAAACATATTTCATTCACTTAAAAATGTTCGTTTTATTATTTTGACATTTGTCATTTCAATCAAATATCCCATCTCATAACCAACAAAATTCCTATTAAAATTAGTAACAAGCTAAGACATAATCATAATTTCCAAGGGCTACTTTGACGTAAATTTTATTTGAATTCTTTGTATTTAACCGTAAAGAATCTTTGAAATTTAAATATTACAAAAGGATATTAAATGTATCGTCAACAAATGTCAGTTGTATTTTTTGCGAGTTTTGATTCAGTTATCACCATTTTCTTTTGTCATACTTGTTCAACATATTTTTAGAGCTTGATTATGCCAATACTGTGATAACGTAGAAATTGCCACCAGTTGAGCGAATTCGAGATGTCGAATTGTCGGCTTGTTCGAAGGTGCTTTTTCGTACAGAGAAATTGCAAATCGCCTTAACCAAAACCAATCCACCATAATGCGTTGTTATCAATCATGGACTAGAGAGGGTTTCGGCTTGCAATTCTATGGACCACATCTGGTGCTATCACTTACGACTCGACACTGACAGCAACGTGGTGTAGGTTACGAATCCACTGGAACGTGGAGCGGCATAATGATTATTCTCGATTTTGTATAGAGATGCACGTTGCCCCCATGAGATCAAGACGTGGGGAACATCACGATTTTCAATTTCCAGTTGAAAGACGTTTTCACCTACCCGCGGAAGGTATGGTACGAGGTAGTATAATATTTGGGAGTATGTTTCAGTTGGTGTTTATCCCAAGTACCATAAACCCCCAGCGGTACGGTGGAATCCCATATTCTTCCATATCTTCAGCAGCTTGAATATACGTTTTTTCAGCAGGATCGTGTTTGTCCCCACGTAACTATTCTGTTCTATATTTTTACTTGTTGAAGTAAATGATTGATTCGGAGTAGCTTGCGGTGAATGTTTAAATCTTGTAATATTTCTTTTATGCAAATAATTAATTGCAGGTATTAAAATATGAAATTAAACGTACATATATATATATATATATATATATATATATATATATATATATATATATATATATAAACTTCCACTTTTACTGAAATAGTTACAAAACACTCTGCCATTATCTACAAAAAATTCAGGATAGTCTTTTATTCAGATCGACACATGTGAATATTATTTCGACATATCATAGATAAAATTACGTGTACATATACTTTCGAGAACGAACTAAACACAACTGGCGATATGACTGGCCTATAGCTCAACCTCATTGCTCGCAGATTCACGGGAACTTCACCGGGCATTCCCGCTGTACGAAAATGCTCATGCGGACTATTAGTCGAACTTTGATATATATATTATGAATAAATGGTTTTATATATTCTTTAGGGTGCACTTTAAAAATAAATGATAAAATATGAACAAATATGAAATTTTACATGAAATATGCTCAAAGCAACAATTATATGCAAGATATGCAAAACAAAAGTAGTCGCAAATGCTTCCTTTTTACGTGATCCGTATAGATCTGCAAGAATTTTGGTTAACATATAATAAATAAAAAATATGCATTTTCATATAATCCTAGCTTTAGTTATAGTTAAGTATAATGTATGAGATTATAAAAAATGTTGGACTAAGGCAAAAAAACATCCTAGGATACAAAGATATATAAGCAGTAAAAGTGGAAGCACCTTTATTTGCAGATGACATTGTGTTTATGGCAAAAACAGAAAGAGATTGCATCTGTTAATGTAAATATAGAAGTAGAAGGGAATAAAGTCGAATGTATAATTTTCATGTCCATTTATTTTATTGTATGCATATCATATTAAGTATCCATCTGGTAATCATGTGTGAGCACCAGTATTAAGGGTAGTAGATTAGTTACTCGCAGAGAATAAATTTGTGAAATAATACACTATGACACGGCATTTACAAGTGAATAAAACATCTTAAAGGTTACGCAATTCTTTTAATTTAGAGAAAGTTACACAATACAAAATATCAAGCAAGTAAACTCATTTAAATACCTAGGCGCCGCGGTTAACAACAAAGGAACACAAGATGATGAAATTGGAGTAAGACTAAACTTAGCAACTAAATTATATTATTCTCTCTACAAGAGCTTTTTAAATAGAAAGAAAATAATAATGAAAACAAAAATGATTTCATCTCAGAGGATGTATTTGCTAGTGTTGACTTCTGAGACAGAAAACTAGATATTGACGGAAGCTGGGAAAAACGACTATAAACTGATGAAATGAAATATTTAAGGAAAGTAGAAGGCATAAGAAGAACAGAGAGGTAAAGAAATCAAAACGTTAGGCAGGAATTGAAAATAAAATCCTTAAAAATAAAAATTGAGGCTAAGAAATTGAAATAAATTGGTCACATGTTTCGAAAGAATTCAAATAGACAAGTAAGGAAGGTGTGATATGCCAGAAAGAGTGGCAGAAATCGAAGAGGATGGCAGCAGAAAACATGGAACGAGAGGAAAGTCGTGGATAGAGGTTGAGAAGCTAGTCAAGAACCGAAAGGAGTGGCGTAAATTTATAGAAGTAAATTGAGAATTAGCATAAATATCTCGATACCTAGGAACAATAGAGATTTTTGATTATATATGATACTAGCGGATACCCGGCGTATGCTACTACGCTAAAAATAAAATACTTGTGTTTGAAAAAACGAAAATTTTGTTTATTTATTTGTCCGATCCCATTCATTTTTGTCCTGATTACTCACATTAGTAACATATTGCTGTGGACTTTTCCCCATAAATATTTTAAAAATATTTGACTTGCGCAGTTGGAGCAAGCCGTTTGTTCTGCTGTGTACGATTGTCAAACTGGTTTTATAATCTAAGCCTGCGCGCTTGATTTGACCTTTACACAGACAAGTGTACTCTGAGTTAAGAAAGACGTGTTTATAAAAAGATAAATCTTTATCTTTTTATTAAGTAACTTCGGGTTATTTTTAATTTCATTAGTTTGTTGGTGCTGTTTTATTCATTACCGAGATATTTTATACGAGTTTGTTGATCTCGTAATTGTTATATTTTACATTTCTTACTCAAGTGTCTTGAATATATTTTTTACGTAAGTAATATATTATTAAAAGATATCTTATTATTATTTTGAATGAATTGAATATTGTATTATTATCATCGTTTTGTAATTTAAATTTAGTCTTAGTTATTTGATATAAATAATAAAGAAGGTTTTTAAAATTTCTAGTAAAAAAATTCTGTTAACTGTAAAATTTAGTACGTTGGTATATCAAGGGAATTTTTTGTCACATGTGGTTGCACATGCGTTAGAGTTTGTTTCGGTCTGTCAAATAGTTTGTTTATTTTGTTCTCTAGGGAGAAATTAAAAAGTTTCTTTGTTATTTATTATTTTTAATTTAGATCGGCAGTCATAAGGGTTTTTTGACGTATGCTGTAGTCATTTCCATGCGTTATTTTTACCTTTATAATATTGTTAGATGAGGCAATATTAATATTTATACTTTATAAAGATTTTTTTTTTATTTTATTTTTATTTTTGTATTAAATTTTCATTTAAATTTTATATTGTGATTATTATTTAACCTTACTCCAAGAAGATTACAAGTAACTTAAAGAAATATAATTATAACATTTGTCAATACTCTTTTACTGTCGCATTATAAATTTGTAGAAGAGAAAAACCACGTTTTCCAATTGGAACCCTGAGAGGAAAGCAGTCCCATTTTGAAAGTAAACCGACTGAATATCCTAGCTGGATAGATTTGTCGTGAATGGTGGTAAATTAATTATCAAAACCACAATTCATAGCGATATGTACTATTGCAATGTTTCAAAACTCTTGCTATCACAATAGTCGAGATATATGATGTTATTCAATTTATGTGGGAGGGGCC
This sequence comes from Melolontha melolontha, assembly GCA_935421215.2. Lineage (NCBI taxonomy): Eukaryota > Metazoa > Arthropoda > Insecta > Coleoptera > Scarabaeidae > Melolontha > Melolontha melolontha. Next base: position 102,897,953 of record OW285238.1, read on the forward strand.
ACGCCCACTTGAAATATCAAAAATATATATAGCCGTAAACCTAATCTGGACTATTACCTTTCTAATGAAACCGGTTTGGATCACATCGGTTGGATAGTTTCAGAGTCTATAAAGGACAAACAAACATTTTTTGTATTTTATATATATATATAGATAGATAGAAATGGTATGTCTTATAAAATTATGTAGCCAGTCAATGTGTCTGATGTACATATTTCCTCTAAACTTTCTCGAAGTTTTTCACGTCTCTCCAATCACACCTAGCCATTATCTAACTTAATTCCTTTTCTAACTTCTATTTGTGAGTAATACTAACTTCAATCTACATACCTCTCTCATTTTCTTATTTCTATTTAAGCCGAATTATCTTCTCACAAAAAATCCACTTTAATAATATTCCTCACATATTTAGTTATTATTCATTACATGCCACTCTACTAAAGACAACTCTGTAGAGACTTGCACTAATTTCTCTCCACAAAGTATATCTAATTTAACATTTTGTTGTTAATACATATTCTGCTTTGATCGCAACTTTAATTTAATCCGGAATACTGTTAATTCATGCATTTGCAACCTTTTACAACTTCGTATTCACGTTCGGTGTTTGCCGGTGTTTTGTTCTAGAATTGTTTATTTTGGTTTTAGTAATGAACATTTAACATTCTTGGACATTTACGATATATACAATACCCTTGAGCATTTTCCAAGCATCTTCAGTGGGATTTAAATCCGGTAAGTTAAGATTTACCTTAACTCGCTAACATTAGTCGAATATTTTATTTCAAGTTTCTAAGTCAAGACAGTAATCGAGACACGATTGAAAAAGGCCGGTATGATACTGTAAAGAGTATTCAAGCAACAATAAAGATTGACGTAAACGTAATTAACACCATCTTACACAAATATTTGAAGGTACGTAAGCTTTGTTCCCGTTTCCCAAAATTTAAAGGAAGGTCAAGTAAAATGTTGAAGATCGTCTCATTTATTATTGAAGTTAAAACGGCTTGAAATTGTAGCTATTCCTTTTAAGAAACTCTTTAATCCTGTTCTTGTGATGGATTAGTCCACATTCTCCCTTTTTAATTCACAGACTTTGGTATTTCTTGCCATCTCGACTATTTTCTTCCACTTCTTCCTGTCTGCCATTTGTTTTCTCCATCCCTCTATATTTAGCATTTTTAAGTTTTCATCCATCTGTTGCTTTCATCTGCTTCTGGGTTGCCCTCTTAATCTATTTGGTACAGGTTGCTATGTTGTTATTTCTCTTATCGGCGCTCCTCTCTCTCTTCTCAATATGTGACCGTGCCATCTTAATATTAAAGCCTTGACTTCTCTCACTATGTTTTTCTGTACTAATAGTTGGTAGATCTCATGGTTCATGAAAGCTCTATATTCGTTATTTCCCATCTTTTTTGCACCTACTATTTTTCTCATTACGTGGCTTTTCTTCTTTCACAGTGTAAGCGACGCCGTCCCCGCGACATATGTTACTACTGGCCTAATGAGTGTCTTATATAATCTCAGTTTGTTCTTCGTACTTAATTTATGGTCCTTCAGCAGCTTTTTATTACAATAGTATGGTCTATATAATTTCTGGATTTTTTCTTTTATATCAAGTGCCTCATTCCGCCTATTGATTATGACTCCCAGATAGTTGATTTCTTTCACCTCTTTGAAGCTGTAACTTCCACAGCTCCAGCTCCCCATCTCTATGCTATTTCTGCTACAACACATATATCTATTTGACAATATAATTTGAAACATACTTGAGTGGGTAAAACCTCACTAAATTTGTATAATACAAAAGTATTTTTAATAATATAAAAAATATTATTAAAAATGGGGTGTGAAGAACACAATACAAGTTCATTTATGTATTTTTGAATGTATCTTCTCCAAAGACGTAGATACGTATTTCACATTTCTACATGTTCGTCGGTACGCCCCTGTTGGAGAAGAGACACATTCAAAACAAACATAACTACGTTACTATCTAGCCGAAATTATTCAAACAGAGCATTTTTAATAATATTTTTTATATTATTAAAAATACTTTTGTATTATTCAAATTTAGTGAGGTTTTACCCACTCAAGTATGTTTCAAATTATGTTGTCATATACACATTCGGCTCACGCTGACAAGTAGTGAAGACACGAGAATACAGTTTTTTATAGATACGATGGTTACCGACTATAAAAAACACGTCTACTTCGGCTGTTATTATACAGACAGCGCTGGATATTCCTTCACGCTCTGTCCGAATAATTTCGGCTAGATAGTAACGTAGTTATGTTTGTTTTGAATGTGTATCTTCTCCAACAGGGGCGTACCGACGAACATGTAGAAATGTGAAATACGTATCTACGTCTTTGGAGAAGATATATTCAAAAATACATAAATGAACTTGTATTGTGTTCTTCACACCCCTTTTTTAATAATATTTTTTATATTATTAAAAATACTATTGTATTATACAAATTTAGTGAGGTTTTACCCACTCAAGTATGTTTCAAATTATGTTGTCATATACACATTCGGCTCACGCTGACAAGTAGTGAAGACACGAGAATACAGTTTTTTATAGATACGGTGGTTACCGACTATAAAAAACACGTCGACTTCGGCTGTTATTATACAGACAGTGCTGAATATTCCTTCACGCTCTGTCTGAATAATTTCGGCTAGATAGTAACGTAGTTATGTTTGTTTTGAATGTGTCTCTTCTCCAACAGGGGCGTACCGACGAACATGTAGAAATGTGAAATACGTATCTACGTCTTTGGAGAAGATACATTCAAAAATACATAAATGAACTTGTATTGTGTTCTTCACACCCCATTTTTAATAATATTTTTTATATTATTAAAAATACTTTTGTATTATATATCTATTTTTTTTGCTCATTCATCTCCAGGCCTCTCTTCCTCGGTTCGTGGACGATTATTCTTACTACCCGTTGCAGTTCTTCCCTCTTCCTGACTATTATTGCAACATCGTCCGCATATGCAACTATTTGCACAAGATGTTTATTTAAAATACCAAAGTTGTCAATTTTCTTTATTATGGCGTCCAGTGCGATTATGAAAAGTAGTGCCGATAAAGCATCCTTACTCGTATTCTTGTTTTTATATCTTTCGTTATTCCTTGTTGCGATCTTACGTTGGCTTTAGAATCCTTCATTTTCATTATTTCTATCAATTTTTAATCTTTCTTTGTACTTCGATGTCCTTTAGGTCTTCCATAATTTGTTCTCTGTCTATTTTATCAAAGGCCTGCTTGAAATCTATGAAAACGATGTATGTTACCAGGTTGCATTCATATGTCTTTTCCATCATTTGCTTTAAAATGTGTATGGCATCCACAATTGACCGCCCTTTCCTGAAGCCACACTGGTAACTTTCTATTCTTTTTTCTGTTTGCATCTGCAGCGTATCGCGCATTATGTTTGTTAATATCTTATATGCCGCGTTCAGCAGTGTAATGCCTCTGTAGATCTTACATTGTGTCCGGTCACCTTTTTTTTTATATTGGTATGATAATACCTCTTCTCCAGTCCTCTGGTGTGTCTTCTTCCCGCCATATCCGCACTATAAATGCATAGATCTTTTGGTGCAGTTCATCTCCCCTATATTTTATTAGTTCTGCATATTTCCTCCACTCCAGTAGCCTTCTTATTTTTTAAGCTTTTTAATTGCTACGATATCTCATCTAGTGTACAATATAATTATATTTGATGAAACTTTAGTATACTGCTATAATCCAGTAAAAAGGCAACAGTCACAAGTTTTGACCTCAAAAATAAGTCGGCTCCAATAAAAGTAATTCGAAAGAAAACTGAAATTAAAAAATGTTCGTCACATTTTTTCAGGTTAATGGACATGTGCTGATAATGCATGATAATGTACCTTCGAATTGTTAATCCAGAATAATACACTACAGTTTGTTTACCTCCAGTTTTCCTAAGTATCCGCTAAATTTGGGAAAAAGGAAGGATCATCTTGCGCCACGATAACTCTCGATTTTGCACTGCTGCTCGAACGAATGGGTGTTGAAATGGCTAAAACAATGAAATAAAAGACTTTGCACAAAATAATTTACTTTTGTTTCAACATGTAAAAGATACATTTTACGAAGATATTCGGAAAACAATAAGCGCATTTATGCAAATAGAGCGATCGTCATGGGAGATTTCAACGCAAAGCTAGACGAGAAACAGGGATACGGTTATACATTTTGTTAATGCTTTATATATAGTATTGTTTATAATTTTAGTAGTATTAAACTATTGTCAATTTGTTTTTATTTTTGTAATGCTAACTAAACTTCAAAGCTCATTTTCTATATTCCTGTTTATTGTCTAACTTTGCGTTGAAATCTCCAATGACGATTGCTCTATTTACATTGCTTTCGAAATATCTTCGTAAAATTAATTTATTTCATCAACGATGGATACTGACAATAGACTTGGATTATTATAGTCTATCGTTGGTCTCAATAATGGCACTGAAGTCGACATACTCTTACATTTTGTATCAACTCCTTGACTATTACGAAGGATGTTGCCGTTCTGCTGAAAGTCATACACATTTTTTTAATAAAACTTATTTACTTATTTATAATTTTTCAAAATAAGTATTTTCCTTTACTGTCAATGCATTTTAAAATTCACGAAAACCAATCTTTCATTTTCAAATGCATCAACCGATTCTTCGACCGATATCAAACGTAAACCCCTTAAAACGTATCCTTTACACGTGGGAAACACGAGGAAATCATTTGGTGCCAAGTCTGGACTATGTATCGTTCGAACACATTGTGAGCTCGAACATTATTGCGACGCAAGATGATTCTTTCTGTTGACCAATTTTTGTGGGAACTTTGGAGAATTCGAAGCCAACAAACTGTAGTATTCCTTTCCGACCGTCCTTCGGGGCTACTTGGATACATGTCTATTAACACCAAGGAATGTGATTAAAATTCTTTGTTTCAGCTATTTTTTCGAATGTTTGCTTGATATGGTGTTAACTACCTTCACGTCAATCTTTAGGGTTGCATGAGTACTCCTTACAGTAACATTGATCTAGATGCTGGGTACTTGGTGAAAAACTTTGTACGGCTTTTATTTGCGCTTAGCTGAATTAAAGAATAAAGTTTTTTGCAACTTTATGGAGAAGTATACAAAAGAAAATATTCAGATGAATCGACGTTAAGAGTAAATTACGTTTTTTATTATTATTACGTTCTGAGTTATATAGTACAACATTGAACAAATTAAGAGAAAAAGTAAAAAATCATTTTATTTGTGTACCGTTAGATGAAACAGCCGACGTAGCTAAAGATGGATAGAAAATTTTGTATTTGATATATTAGGAGTTAATGAAGAAAAATAAAAATCATATCTGCTGACTTTAGAAGTGCTGGACAAAGTGAATCATTCAACAGTCACTGCTTTTTTCAATAATTTTCTAAGTTTATTGTGGCCGTCTGGGATTTTATACGGAAAAGTGCTGCTAGTTTGCAGCGATGCTGGACCATATATGTGCAAAGCAATGCGGCGATTACAGATTTTGTACCCAAAAATGATACATGTGACCTGTGTAGCCCATGCTTTACATCGAGTAGCTGACTTAGGTCGTACTCATAACGTTAATATGCTGATATCGTCTGTGAAAAAAGGTTTTTCTTAAAGCACCAACACGGGTCCAGAGGTTTCGGGAAATTGCAGGTGACGTTTCACTTCCACTCGCGCCAATTATTACAAAAAGGGGACTTGGATCCACAATGCTATATATTACGCTGAACATTTTGAAATTCTGAAAAAAATTGTTGATAAATTCGACTCTGAAGAAGCGCATTGCATTGGATGTTTCTAGAAAAAAAAATGTTCGAGGAGATTTCACTTTTATTCCAGCTAATCTGGCGTTCATTTCGACAGCAAGTTTTATACTAGTGTTATAACTAAACCAGGTCATGTATTCACAATATCCATTTCATCAACACGACCTCGTTGAGTTATGATCTTACACCACATTGTTTTCATCTTGTAACCAGGTCACTAGGCTAAAGGAACACACTCTAATATATAACGAGTCACTCACATTAGAGTCACAATCACTACCTCATATATATAATGTAGTATTTACAGTTGTTGTCGTTATTGAATTATATGTTATTATTTAATCGTTGTCCTGCATACTATTTATCACTCTATTAAACCTGCTGTATAAATAGAACTGCCTCGGCAACAATGTTACCTCCTGGTGACATTACATGGCGATCCTGCCCACGTCTGATATTACATGGCGATCCTACTTTTAGTTAGATGATCAGATATTACATGGTGATCCTACCATCCCATCATCTGACATTATATGGCGATCCTGCTCACGTCTGACATTACACTAGAAACTAAAGGATTATCTTTACAAGATAGCATGGAAATAATAGAAAATACAGTAGTTACTTGGCAAAACTCCAGAAAAATTGCTTCATCAATAAATTAAACGCAGTGTTATCAAAAAAATACGGGCTATCAACAACTGAAGAATATCAGTGAGGTATTGCGAAATAAAACAACCCTTAATGAAAAACATGAACATTTAAATGCCAGTGATATTGTAAAATATGAATTTGTACCAAGTGTCGTGTGATGTGAGAGCTTTTTCACAGTACAAAAATATTCTAGTCACGTTATAGTTAAATGTAATTACATATACCATATATATATATATAGTTAAATGTAATAATTTGTGTCTATAATTTCATTAATTTTGAATCTAAAAAAATAGTTTATGTGTTTTACCGGAAAAATTAAAATGCCTTAATATAAAAAAATAATTTTTTTAAAGTTAATTTTTGGTGCATATTTGAGTGCATATTCTCAATGTTTTTGGTGCATATTTGCAGATATTTTAAAGTTTTTTAGTGCATTAAAGTTCGGATTTTTATACACATGATCTGCTTCCCAAAAGTATGTCAAATATATGCTTCATTTTGCCATTTATGCAATTTTATGCGCTTTATTTTTATGTATTTCGCTTACTGAAGCTCATATAAATAGTAGTAAAACAACAAAAAATAGTCTAAATTACATTTATACATAAAAAATAATTATTATTACATAATATATGATAAGAACATTGCATAATAACACAGTAAAAGATTACAACTAATAGCTATATACATATAATTCTATGGATGTTACTGAATAACATAATAAGTTATTATGTTATTAAGTAACATCCATATAATTATATGTACAGTTATTATTATAACTATTCACTTTCGCAATGAGATCTACTTTACTTATTATTGTACCACTTAATAATTAAGTGCTTTTCTAGATTTTCGACACTAAAAGTTTGTCTTATATCGCCTAAAATATCTTTATATGTTGAAAACATTCTTTCGACTTCAGCTGAAGTGATAGGTGCGTATTTTAAATATTCTGATGTTCAGGGTATAAATGTAAATTATTATCTTTAACAGTCGAACTTAATATCAATGGTAAAATCTTGGAAATTTCTGGTTACTATTGAAAACCATCATTGTTTGTTCTAACTCTATAAAATTTATCTAGTATAACTTTACCAGTTCGACCTGGAACATGTTTCAATAAATTTTCACAATGTTCTACAATAGAAATTGACTCTAATAAAGATATTTAGTCAATCTCTATTTTTTTCATTAATCCATTTAAAAAACTACAATGTGCTTTAATATACGCTATACAATTGATTCAGCGGAATCAGAAAAGTCTAATACAATGTTTTTTATATAATTTTGCTTCTCATCTGATTGATTATATTATAAACTAATGAATGGATCAAAAATATGCGATTTTATGTTGAAAATGTAAAAAATATTTACTTTATGCACACAAACTAAAAATATGAACTAAAGCTTAATTTTATGCAAAATATGTAATTTTTTATAAAGTTAAGCCCATTGTTGCAGTGTAGAATTCATATATCCATAATATTGGGGTGATATTCCTAATAATACAAAATATGTTTTTTACATAAAATCTGAACTCTGATCATTATCCTAAGCCTAGTGATAATTAACAAACTATTAGAGCAAATCGAAGAAACTACACTACAATCAACTCAAATAAAAACTAATTTCGTTTGTTTTAGAAATTTGGTTGTTCTATATTTTTCAGTGTTATCTGTATCGATAAAATTATTTTAATTTAATATACCCTCGTATAATGTTAATAATAACAAAGTAATGGAAGAGAAACATGCATCAATAAAGTATAAAAAGAAAAACATGTCATTTTTTCTCCTAAACTCACTTCCATTAGATAATGTCAGCAAATATAATAACCGTAATTTAATTTCAAGCAATAAAAATTCTTGCCGTTAATGTAGATTATTGTATAATTTCTCATTGCTCGTATGTGTTATTAATGTCGTTTATTGCAAATAATATAAAACGGCATTTTTTAAATTACACGAAACCACTAATTGACCTAATTAACTTCCCATTTATTAGCATGAGTAAAGTATTTAATCATAGGTTGCGGTTACTTTATTATATACATTATATAAAACTCGTCAGATAACGGTATCGTTTGTTGGTCACCGAGATTTAAAATTATCTCCAAAAAGGGAAAATATTCCTAAAAAAATTTAAATATGTTGATTTTTACTATCTATAAACGTAATACGTAATAACTTGATATGCAAAATTTTTTTAATTACTTTTTTATTCGATAAAGTTTCTAATATAAATTTTATTGGTATTAGAGATTATTTCTGGTAATATATTTAAATATATTAACATTTTCAAGAATAAAGAGCTCTTGAATAATAAACGCAGAGAAGGCCTAAAAAATAGATACGTGAGCTTTTTAAAAATAATAATGAAGTAAGTATACGAGGTGCTACACAGAAATTCCCGGAATGTAAAAATACATAATAAATTGTTCTTGCATACAACTTATTCACTACCATCCCATTTAAAGTACTCTCCTGGTGCATGAATACACAGATCTCAGCGACTTGCTCATGACAGAAAGCAGTGCTGAAAGTTGTGACCTACACCACGTGCAAGCAACAAGACTCGCGAAAATTTACTTAATTTCCGAATTCTTTGACTTACCTTCCGTGGGCGGGTTGCTGTTAAACATACAAGTCAACCAACCAACACCACAGACTTAGCTCGAGTGAAGGCGGGTGGGTTCCTTGACAAAACATTGTTAACCTTACTGATCTATATTTAGGTGCCACCGCGATTTGAAGGCTGTTTGTAAAAGTGAATATACGTTAGGCGGATGACGTACATGCGATAACGTACCCACGTATGTCCCAAGTCGCCAGAAGGTAAAGGAATCAAATAAAACGTACGACAGCCAAATTCGTCGTACAAAAAAAAACGAGCCCCACGGCGGAGCATAAAATTTTCTAAAAGGAAACAAAAACGAAACAATAACCAAATAAAATAGTTATAATATTTATTTTAAACATTTGTAACTCAGAACAAATAGATAGTAAATAAAGTCTAAACGTTTATGTATAAAAATATTAAATAATAACAATATATCAAATTGACGGAGTAATACAGTGGACAAAGCCCTGTATATATGAATATAAATTACTACACCAATGGTAAACAATGATGATTTGTAATAAAAATTCTAAATATTAAATATACCAAAAATTGCCAACGGGCCGGTACCTATACGAGACTGCATATTATATATGAACAAAAAAATATAGGTATATTAGGAGATCTCGGGTATGCGCTCACAAGCAAAATACAACTTTGCGTACGAAACTTACGACTAAATAAAATGCGACGTTAATATTTATATAAATAAAGACATCACTGCTAAGACTCAATACAAGATAATGAACGTAAAATGGTGTACACAATAATAAGTTATTAAACACTCAAACGAATTAATAAATGGCCAAGACAAAACTGATTAATTAATAATTACTACTGAATGTATTATTAAATGATTGCATGTACATATTAATAGATTTCCAACAAATTAATTAATTTATTGTTGTTGTTAATTAAGCTAAAAGCAACGGCATAAATTGAAATCAAACCCTTCGCTGATGTTGTCGTAGGCCGATGCAAAGCCAAATGCAATGACGTCATTCTTTTAGCGCGAGGTTCCAGATGACCTTCGGTTCCATGTTGTTTAATTTAACTCCCTCGAGTGGTTCTTATATTTCCGCGGCCGTGAACTTCATCAGCCTCCAGCAAGAACAAGGTCCCTAAGATTTAATGCATTAACAAAAAAGAGAAATTCGTAGATATCGGACATGAATGTCGTATAAAACGGACGCGTGCGTCACTTACCTCTAAATAATATGAGAGCATAAAAAATATCGTTCTCAAGCGTGCTAAAATCCGATAAACGGCGGTATAATATATAGACAGTTCGGACTTAGTATCCCAAACTGTCTAATTATTATAACCTCTTGCCTGTATGACATACTAACAATAAGTACCTAAGTAAAGACGCTGTGTCCATGCGTATAATACGAGATCGGAAAAGAGGGTAGCGATAACGTAATATGGACACCTGTACCAGTTCACGATGTACAAAGTATTGATCCTAGCCCACTTGGAATAAAATGTACGTTATAAGTTATTTCAAATAATAAACCATAACAAAGTCTTCGCGTGTTAACGTGTTCAACACTTCCTGCGATTCAATCAGGATCTCCTGAATTGTCTCAAAACGGCACTTCTTAAATTTCAGCTTCGACTTTGGAAACAGGAAGAAGTCACAAAGGGAAAATCTGGAATGTAGGTTTAGGTAACACTGCCGTCTTCGCTAAGACTAGAAACCGACGCACAAGCTTTGTGTGAGTTGGCACATTACCGTGGCGTAGAATCCATGAATTCTTGCGCCACTTGGCAGGCAGCTTGCGTCGAATGTTTTCTCTTAGTCGCCGAAGAACATCGCAATAATTTCGGCCATTAACTGTTTAACTTGGTGGGAGACATTCTTTGTGTATGTTGCCATCAGTGTCAAAGAAGCAAATCTACATCGACTTGACGTTGCTTCGAACTTGCTGTACTTTCTTCGGTCGTGGTGACGATGGCGTCTTCCACTGCGATGACTGCTGCTTCGTTTTCAGACCATACCCATATACCCATGATTCGTCGCCAGTAATTATTATGAAACTGAAATTCGCATCAATCTCGGTGGTTCCTTTCAGCTCCAAATGAACACATATAAGCTTTCTGGCAGCCTTGGCATAAACTTCGTAGCAATACGCCGCATGTTACAAATATCATGGATTGTTCTCCTTCGGTCTTGCAGGATACCATCACGCATACTTGCCAAGTTTTAAGGCATGTTTTCCGTCGATGGATGACCGGAAAGTTTATTACCATCAGATTAGATTAACACTATGATGCACCTTACGATTTATAGCGATGAATTGTACATTACTTTTAATATACACTGCTCATAATCGTACAGGGATATTTACACAATTAAAAGAAAAACAGATTATTATATATTGTTAAGCAACTTTATTGACTAGATTTGTATAATCACAGCGTAATTCAACCAAAAGAGTACAAAATTAAAAGTAAATTCAAAAAGTTCTAATAAACTTAGGTTTGCAAATACGAATTTTGTTTACAACGATATAATCTTAAATCTTAAAGATGTTTAAATTTGGAAAGCAATCCTAAACATATCATCAAAAGCAACTTCTAGTGATCAGTATGACTACCACGATTGTTTATTACTGCCCTAATACGATTACGTATTGTTATAATTAAATTGTCAATCTCTTCCTGTGGTATTGCTCTCCATTCTCTTTGAAGAACTCTAAAAAGGTCTAGGGGATCATTAATATGATCATTTGAATTTATAACCCTCCTTTGTAACTTATCCAATAGATGCCCTAACGGATTCATATTCGGAGAGTGAGCTGCCCATTCTAATAACGAAATGTGTTGCAGTTCTAGCACATTCATTACAATGCGAGCTACATGAGGACGCGCATTATCTTGCATGAAATTGAAATTTTCTCCTACTGCTGCTGCATATGACACAACGGCAGGTAAAATGACCTGTTCCACATAAACTTGAGCTTGAGTCATATTACGTTCAAAACAAGATCTGTTCCTCCACCAACACTTATGCCAGCCCGTACCATGATTCAACCGCCTGTGAGGGAATGGACTTATTGGACTGCATTCAAAGGATTTACGCGCCCTGGCTGCCTCCAAACTCGAATTCTTCTTGAATCATTGTACATACCGAATCTGGACTCTGGAGAACAGGGTAGTCTAGATCTTAAATCTTACCTCATTTAACCTATTGCGAATAGTTTGGTCGCTAATCAGTGCGCCATATGTATGGTTAAAATGATTTTGTGTCTGCCGAGCATTACGTCGGGTAATAAATTAGACTTAACCGTCTTGTGCTGCCGTTGTAATCCGAGCTTTACTATGATATTGATTACGTACACCACCAGTATCCCTATAGCGGTGCCATAAGCGACTTATGACACTTTGTGTAACTTGAAATTCTGCTGCAACTTCAACATGACCCCATCCAGCTCGCAACATGTCAATGGCACGTAATATTTCTTCGCGCGGTAAATGACGCCTTTCTATTGATAAAACTACTCAAACACAAAACTTAATGTTTTTAAACTCTGCAGCAAGAAATGACGCTACAATGTAGTTAAAGGAAATGTGACAAATAAAGCCGTTATGGCAACCAATAAATAAATGTTGCAAACAAAATACAAACGCTCCATTGTTAGCAAGATAATATGATAAAACCTTCATGCATATTATTTTTTCTTAAAATATTTACATACAATACGATATTCTGTTTTTACATCTTATTTTATAAAATACGATTTTGACCAGTGTTCTTGGTTCGAAAACGTCATATCTTTTCTATGGTCCGATCTCACCTAGAAAACACATGCTTGTTTTGGTAGCCTTACTATTTAATAAATCGCCATTAACTCTAGACAGTACAGTGGAAGTTCGTTAAATTTCTTTCGTTGCCGGTTGGGTTATTTCTATTCCCCAAGGGACATTAACAACACTATTTGCAAAACCGCATTAATATACAACTCCCGGGTTTCGGAAGAATATCAATTGGTATAAAATAAAGAAAATGTGCTTCTTGAAGTCATTTGCTACTTAAATTGTAAATGTTTTGTTTGTGTTCTTGTTTTTATCTGTATATAGTTTATTTTATATGCCTGCTCTTTACGATTTAAAGTAGTAATATACATAGAAAATTTGTAAAGTATTTATATTTTATTACCTGTTGGTGGTAAAGAGCAAACCGTGCTTGCAGAATGTAGTTAAGCAGCAGCGAATATCGAATAATCTAGTCTTTACGATCATTTAAAGCCTATCCAAAGACGCCTGGTTGTAGGCGCCCCACTAGTTGTGATCGTAAAGAGCAAGTTTTATAGGTTATAAGTTAGGCGCTACAAAAAAATACTTGAAGAAATAATTAATTCAAATTATAACTGTATTAAAATAAGTACGACATATGTTTCTGACGATTGACAAATACAGAATTAAGAATAGCTGGAGCTAAAAATTTCCAACCTCTTTGCTTGTTTTTGAAAAATTCAAATGTCAAATAAGATGAGTTACAACACGGGAACTGCCTCGATAGAGGCCATCGTGGGTCTCCCTCCGCTGGAACTATTTGGGAACGCAGAGGCTATAACTGCGATTTTGAAACTGAAGGCCAATGGCTTATGGTGTTCTAATAATGTAGTAGGGCGCCATACAGATCCCACAGATCTGTACTGGAAGAGCCGATATTACAAACGCCGTCGGACAGTATGGCACCTGAGATCATGTTTACAGCTAAATTGAAGATATCTACACCGACCAGGGAACAGGCAAAAGTCAATCGAGCGATTAGAGTGTTGGCACCTGGTACACGAATGGATTAAAATCCTATAGGGGCACAAGTCCAGGTTATACGGAATGTGACCTAGAAGGAAGATATCTTAAGTCTGAGGAAACAAGCGACGGCTTTTCAAGCTGAATTGTTTGCAATCGCAGCTAGCGCCGAGGAAATTCAAGAAGCCGGCTGCGCGAACAAAAAAATAAACATAATAACTGATAGTCAGGCAGCTTTTAAAGCCATTATGAACCCATCCAACAAGCCTAAACTGGTGAAACATTGTAAACAGATCCTCAGTAGACTGGCACAAGACAATACTGTGTCACCGATGTGGGTACCAGGACATGGGGAGATTAAAGGCAATGATGACGACGAACTGGCCAAGGAAGGTACTAATAGGAACTTCATTCCACTAAAAGAGAGATCTGGTTATGGCTAGAAACAGAACATAAATGGAGGTTAACGGAAGGTCAACTCCATACTAAAACACTACTAATGGCGCTGGACGCTAGATTTTCAGCGAACCTGATTCGTAGTAATAAAAAAGAAATTAAAATTATTACCGAGGCAATAACCGGACATTGTCCTTTGAGGAAGCATCTGTACAGCATGGGCTTAGTTAGCGAGCCTTGGTGTGAAAGATGTAGAAAGTAGTCTTCATGAAATATGTATTTGTGACGAACTAAATAGACTCAGACAAAAACATTTCGAAAGTGATCTATTGGATCCTACGATGATACTCAAATTTCCACTGAGGAGGATGGTGGCTTTCATTGAGAAACTGACAGTGTAGAACTGGGAGATCTACTGGGGGCAGTACAGTACAGAGCAGTGTGTTCAAGTGCTTGGACTTACAGGTGTCCAGTCCGAAGATTCAGAAGAAGAAGAAGATGAGTTAAATTTTGCCTTCCAGTAAGGGTAAATATTTCTTACGAGAGATCAAGAGTTCTGAAACTATTGATTTGTGTCAGTATAAGCATATTCTTCACACACTGAAAGGAAACAAACGCAGCAGTAACAGAGGAGAAAAGTAAAAAGCTCCAAGGTTTAAACATAACGGTCTATTATACAATCAACTTATTAATGTCAAACTATAAGAGTTAAGTATTCCCGATTTGCTTTAATCTTTAACTAAACTTAAGTTCATGCTTTTTCATTTTGCTATGTCACTGAATAATATAAATAAAAAATTAGAATAATTACGAATCGATTATTTTATTTCAGAAGATCACCATTTTTGAGAATATAAAGCGTACTAGCTAGAATGTTTTAGCATGAAGTATGTGTTTCTGTGTGTTAGATCTATTAAAATATATTGAAAGGTATAGAATATTTCGCCTTAAATCGAAAAACTTCATTTGTATATATACCGAGTGAATCAACGATTGATCTGACAAAGTACATTTGCTTATAAATGGTGAATATAACAAAAAATTTTGGTAGGGTTGCTATTGTTGTACATTCTAAAAATGTGTAGACTTATAGAGAATGTTTCGTAAATCGCTATCACAAAAAAGATACATTTCACGTTTTGCTCATATTCTTCGTAATATGTTACGTGAATAGAGTTTCAATTTAAATTAAACTAATTGTATAAAGAAAATATTTAACACTATATTAACAAATATAAATAAAAAATACTGCAATAAGTAAACGTAAATATATATAATAAATTTTTGATAAATCTAAGTTTATTCAAACCCTTAAAATCTCAATGTATGCTGAAGATTGAATGAACGCTGAGTGAGAAATGTCGAATGAATCCTCTTCTGAAGCTGTTCCTCCTTTTATACTCGGTGCTTTTCCTTTCTCGGTAAACGCTCTCTTCCACTTCTCGTATTTATTTGCAATTATTCTTTATTTCCTATATTTTTACTATTTCAATCCACTTACTATATGCGACTTTGTTCTTTCTTTCTTTTTCTGGAGTTAGTTGGTCCACATAAATTCTTATTTGTGGTGATTTATGGATTCTTACATTTTTATTTAAGATTACCTTTTTAATTTCTACGAATTTTTATGCTTTGACCTTTTTATGGAGATTTAGAACTGTGTTCTAACACCACGGTTGCTGCTTGAATGTCATTTCCCTCGATTTCGAGCTTTTATATAGGCCTATACGCATTCGAGAACTGACGTCATTGCATGACTCACATTACAATATTGTAAACAAGTTGATATTTTCATAAAATATCAACAAATTTATGATAACTATTTAGAGCTATTAATAAAAAAATTATTTATTTTGCATCCTTTTTATACAATTTTGGTACGTAAGCATGTACTTGATATCTAATTAGATTCTAAATATTATTGAAATTCACTATAACCTCTAATTTATTTACGACATGTATTTAATGCACCGTTATCATGTTATATACCAGGTGCATTCAAAAACATAGCCTGTATTGATTTCAGTTTAATTTGTTTATGCTACGTTTAACTAATTTATACTTCATTTAATTTATTAAATTTCTTTTAAAGGGCAAATTTCACAGCAATACGTACGTACAAAAATATTAAATAAAGGCAATTAGAACTAATATGTAAACAAAAAAAAAAGAATAATACATACATATAATACAAATGAAGAGATAGTGAGGAAAAACAATATATGTATTTAGTCTTTTTATATTATGACATTGAAAAAAATATCTTCATATAATCCTTCAGTGGTCGCAAGGAGAGCTATGCGTCCAGTTGATACTAGGAAAAGGTAAGGCAAACGTAGGAGAAGAACGAGAGCATATACACAAATCTCGCCCCCAGGGTATCCCGACGATGGCCCAAAGACTGTACACCATGTCTTCTCAGAAGAAAATTATAGTCAGTATTACGCTCGGGATAGACGCCATCAATTTTGAATGACAAATACTGTATAAAACGTTGTTGCATCTGCTCGATGGTTAACTGAAGACAAATATAATAAGGTAACGAAACAGGAGAAGCATACTCTATTTTGGTAAGGACAAAACTACATATAAACAAAAATACATAGTTTTAAACAGAGCGGTAGAACTAAAGAGTTCGCAAGTACGCAAAATAAAGCCAAGTGTTTTTGGAAAAATGTTGTTAATATGTGGCATAAAAGTTAAAGAAGAATCGAACAAAACGTCAAGACCACAATTGGGGGAGAACATTCAAATTTCTTTGTAAATACACATAATCCGAAGTTCCGATAAATTAATATTTTTCTAGATCATCCACATAGGCAACTAGTGGGCAAGACAAAGACGTTCATCAATTGTTCAAGAACAAGATAAAAAGGACCCCTAAAGGACACCTAAGTGTGTTCCTTGCCGGAGTCCAGATTGAGTCAATAAAGTTCTTGCAGTTTCTATAACCATGCCTCGTATATTATTGTAAGAAAAGTGAATTAGCTTTGGGTTCTTATTGTAATTACTGTTGGAAAAAATACGAATCAATTTTATATTCCGAGTACACCCGGTATAAATGAAATAAAGAACCCTTATCAAGTACTTTTGATATTATTCTCATACGATTGGATATTAAAAATTCACATTGCATTATAAACTGATATACTCGTATGCTTACTCTATAATTATTATAAATAACAAATTATTTTCCTTGAAATCTGACTTTATGTTAATCCAAAATACTTAATATCACGAATGTTCACGAATAATATTATCATTCAAAAATTTAATTAAACACATTAGAAATATAAAAATATTCAGTCCATTATTTGTTCTCCACTTGTTCACATCGGGCGATGTCTATCTGAATGAAGCGCCCATCAACGAGAAAGAAAGAAAAAGAACAAAACGTAAGACGAAAGTGAGAAAGAGGAAGAAGGAGAAAAGTAGAAGAAGAAGAAGAAGAGATTATATGACGGACCAAAACATACTCTTAAGCAATTGTAATTCGACTACCACGTTACCTATCTCCGTTTCCTTTTACAACATTTAACCTGTCATAAGAGGTAGGGCACGTTTAGCTTTGAGTGTGCAGCAACTCCTTACTGTCAGGTACATTCCATAGCTCGCTAGACTCGAGTTCTTTTGTTACTGTCTTCACCTCTGGGCTGTGCGGTGATGCCAAGTCGATCTCTTGTGTATTTCTTTCTGTGTATAAGTCTATGTGTGTGTGAGAGAGAGTGTATGTGTATGTGTATGTATAGACGAAGAAATATATGCGCGCACACCGGTCACATACCCAAGACGCTGCCGTTGTGCCGCAGGTAGAATTTTCAAAGCGAAATATTATATTTACATGACAATTATGAGTACGGTGAAATAAATAAATGAAACGCACCGTTTTTCCTGCCTCCTCTCTCATTCCATCTCATTATTTCTTTTTTTTTTCTTTTTTTTTAATATTGAATGACTTCGTTTTGATAAGAAGAGAAGAATGTGGTATTACAACGTTATAACCACCCTTCAATATAGTCAGTGTTTTTGCGTTTAGCAGACTTGCTATAAGAATTAATTACTACTCCAACTTATTTATGCATGTATGTCTGATTACCATCAAACGAACACATTAAACTACCGCGTCCGAACTGCTATCTCCCGTTAAATTGAAACCATTTACAATTAATGATTGTTAGTACAAGTATCACTTCTTATATTTCTATAGCTAATGGTAATTTGTGATTTTAATGCTCTCTTTAGTTATTGCATACCCAGGCTCGTTTGACATAATGCTGAACTTGAAGATAACACTACACAAGCCTGTTTGTGCTTTTATAGGATATAAAAATTAAAATAGATTATAGCCATCTTTATTTGATAAAAAAGACTATCTGTTTGTCACTATTACTACATTAACATACGTATATTGTTGTTGGCTATAGAAGGTCATCTGATGTAGAGGTTTTAGCGAACTAATATAGAACATATATTATTGTTGAAGCTTATACCGGGTGTTCTTGAAATAAAAAAGACAACGTATGAAAAATAGCAATATGTAATTATATACACTACTCTCAAAACATAAAAGTAGTCATTTTTTTGAACTTGAAATCAAATCATATTTAAAAAAGTCCGACAACATGGCTAATTTGTACAAGTTGTGAAGTTAATATCTAGTGTGACCTCCTCTTGCCTGCACAAGTGCTGGGCAGCATCGTGGGATGCTATAGATAATCCTTCGCAAAACGTCTTGGGGAAAATTGTCCCATTCTTCAATTAAGGCCTGTGCCAATTGTTCAGTTGTAATCGGAAGATTTGGACGTCGTCGAACACGTTTCTCTAAATGATTCCCAACATGTTCGATTGGATTCATGCCTGCGTTGCATGCGGGCCAATCCATTTTACGGATATTGTGATCATCAAGATAATCAGTGACGATTTGAGCAACGTGCGGTCTGGCGTTCTCTTGCATAAAACTAAAATTTTGACTAACAACATCTGCTCCAGGGATCCCTTGAGGCTCTACAATCTCGTCAATGTACCTTCGAGCTGTTAGTCCACCATTGCGAATAACAACAAGTGCTTATTATTATTCCACCCCACACCATTATGGATCCACCACCAAAAGGGACGGTTTCATGCACTGTATTTGGCATGAAACGTTCTGCAGACTCTTACACGTCCATCATTACCTGACAATATAAACTTGGACTCATCGCTAAACATAAGAGGAATCCAATGACGTTGTCAATTTAAATGTTCTCTTCCAAATTCAAATCTGTTTCTCGATATCGTCCAAAGCTTCTACACAACACCAAGCTATTGAGCAACATAACGTTGTAAATATGCTTCTTTAAGTAAAGTTACAGCTCTACTAACTTCTATCGACGTTGATTGCTGTACCATTGCTTCTTTTAAATGTTAGTGAACTGTCAAACTGGTCTAATATCGTTTAATACTAAAATGGGTCAAAGCCAGCTTAGACATTTATTCTTAATTAAGTTATTTCTTTCATTTAAGTGTTTGTATTGTTTAAACATGTAAGTGGACTATAACAAGAAGTAGTCGAGTAGAATTTAGTAATTACGCGAATAAATGACAGATCAATGTATATTTCAGGTTTGATCCAAATCTCTTAAAATATTTAAAAAATATCGAAATTCGTAAAAGTGACTACTTTTATTTTTTCGAGTAGAGAATATAAATCCAAAATATTTTCCCAAAATACCCGGTCATAATCGAGAAAAGAATGACATTTTAAAGTTGACTGACAATAACAAAAAGAATAGATTTATGATTATCCATCTCATCCAGCTGTTACGTATGTAAACATATACTGTACCATATGTGTGCATGAGGTATTTATTATTTATTCTCATTCTGAATATTTTGAATTCACGGACGTCACGTAATACAATTTTCGGTGTGTTTTTAATTTCGGGGTTTACGTCGTAATTAACTCACAATATTTTAGATTTATGTTCTATATAATTACATGTTTCTATTTATCATACGTTATCTCCTTATTTCAAGGACACAACATGAAAAAAGGTTTAATAATATTTTCCATAACGCAAAAGTATTTTTAATAATATAAAAAATATTATTAAAAATGGGGTGTGAAGAACACAATACAAGTTCATTTATGTATTTTTGAATGTATCTTCTCCAAAGACGTAGATACGTATTTCACATTTCTACATGTTCGTCGGTACGCCCCTGTTGGAGAAGAGACACATTCAAAACAAACATAACTACGTTACTATCTAGCCGAAATTATTCAGACAGATCGTGAAGGAATATTCAGCGCTGTCTACATAATAACAGCCGAAGTAGACGTGTTTTTTATAGTCGGTAACCACCGTATCTATAAAAAACTGTATTCTCGTGTCTTCACTACTTGTCGGCGTGAGCCGAATGTGTATATGACAACATAATTTGAAACATACTTGAGTGGGTAAAACCTCACTAAATTTGTATAATACAAAAGTATTTTTAATAATATAAAAAATATTATTAAAAATGGGGTGTGAAGAACACAATACAAGTTCATTTATGTATTTTTGAATGTATCTTCTCCAATGTATTATGTATTATACAAATTTAGTGAGGTTTTACCCACTCAAGTATGTTTCAAATTATGTTGTAATATTTTCCATGTTTCTGAATCCATTTATCTCTCTTTCAAAAGCATTGGCAACTTCAGTTACGGAAGTAAAAGACTTTCCCCTGAATTTTTAGTGGTAATAAAGAGATATAATTGGATATTAGATTGAGAGTATATAGTATTTTGCTTCTTTAATTAATCCACTTTCAAACGGCGGGAATGGTCATTTACATAGTGAAATATGACTCTGCCTTTTGGTCGGTTATCACAAATCGTTTGAAAGAACGTCTTAGGGTCCTATTCCAAATTAACCGCACTGCAATCACCCAGCAACGTGTTCAGTGATACTTAACAAATTACTGATCATCTTCTTATTAAAACTTTTATCATGAAAAATTTTAGATCCACTTCGGAAGATTTAAAGAAACGACTTGTTCTTTTTTCGGAGTCATATGAATAAAGATTTTGTGCAATATGACTGGTAAAGAATGCGACCTCTATTATTTGACACCATTTGTCTTTTGTGCTGGTGTTAGGATAACATATCTAGCAAGTAAAGTTATTCAGAAATATACTGTTGACTTTTAAATAAAATTTAAATCCTATACATTGCACCATAATTAACACAGCCCTAACAGGGGTGTTGATAGTCGACACAAAAACTTTCAATAGATTACGTAAGAGAGTATTAATCGCAACAATAAATCGAACACCCAGTAACAAGATAGCTTTCCTTTAGCGCTTTACGTACAATTGTCTGTGACAACTGTTTTTAAGCGACTTTTGAGTATTTACGGTCAAAACTAAATTCATTATACGAGAGTTTTATGACAGCTAATGAATATGATTAATTATTAAATACTTTCTTCAGACACTCAAAAATAGTCGTTATTCAATTGCAAGATTTTTATTGGAGGTTGTAAGAACAAATAATTATAACTTCCAAATGACACAATATCTTTTTGATCGTACCTTTATTTAACTCATAAAAGATAACATGAAGATGTCACCATAATATTGTATTAATAAATGACCCTCTACTAGTTAAATCTGACATAAAATGAATAAATCTAGTTGTTTGTCATTCTGGAACTGCTAGTGCTAGTTTGTGAAGATACATTGGCCACTCCTAAAAACGAGCAGTAAGACGTTCACCGTAAAATATTTGGTGCATCGTTATTGTTAAAAGTCTTTGACTGGAGACTAAGACTAAGTAAAAACTTACGTATTTCGACCAATAAGTTGTCATCCTCAGTAGCGAAAAATAATAGTGTTGAACGTGGGGCACAGTAAAATTAACACAAACACTCTGAAACACTTTACAAGACGTCCACTATACATGTTACACACTCTATACGTACTATGTGGACGTATTGTAAAGTGTAAAGGTGACAACTTACTTGTCGAAATACGAATATTAATGTGGAAAATAATTTTAAGATTGTTATTGATCTTTACAGTTATTCCGGGCTAGATTATCCCATACCATATATATATATATATATATATATATATATATATATATATATATATATATAGATATTTCTGTATAATGCAGGAATCCACAGCGAATTATCATTAATCAAAGTAACAGAATATTAGTACTTTTTTTAATTATCTCTCGTCTTTTTGTTGCCATAACAGAGAAGAGAAAAACAATACTCTTAGATCGAAGCAACTTTATATCAAAATTTAAATTTTTTACATTTTTGAATTGTTTTGACACTCCACAAAAAAATTATGGAATTACCTTAACTATGCAAACTAAATCGTCGCAATTGTGTTTGTTTGCTTTGATTTTATGACATTGTCACGCAAGCGAGTTAAAATTGTTTTTTCTTCCAATTTCGTGAGCTTTAGGTGCTTTACATCTTCCCATTTCTTTCAAAAATTTGTAAGTTTAAAACTACAGCTTTTTCTTTTGACATTTACCACGCGTATCCATGTAGAACCCTCTTGCCTGGTTTGGTAAAGATAAATGACGGTCTCCCAATATGCCATGCACGAAATTTGAGTCACGAAGAAATTTTACAAGCCATTTCGTTAATTACGATAGTAGGAGTCAAAGATACGTAGGTAGGGTGTAGGCACACATACTTTCTAGAGAACACCGAGTTTACAGACCACAATTGGCGAGAGATCATCGTGATTGGTCAGCTGAAGATTTATTCACAGACGAGTCTAGGTATTGCCTGTGCTCATCAGATATACGCCTTTCAGTATATAAACGGGATGATGAGCGCTTCAGTCAGTGCAACTTCAGGAAACCAACAAATTTCGGAAGTGGTTCGATTATGATATGGGAAGGTGTATACTCTGAGGCCAAGACGGAGTTGGAGATTATTCATTATAGCTTTATGACCGCAGATAGGTACATTAGGATTATCTTAGAGCCACTTGTGGTTCCATTTGCACCTTACATAGGCCCAAATTTCTGTTTAATGCATGATAACGTTCGCCTCCACATCGGCAACATTGTACAAAATGAGGTTGACGTACGTGTTTTTGAGTAGTCAGCTCAAAGCCCGGACATGAATCTGACAGACCATGTCTGGGACCAAATTGGATGGGCTGTGATAACGCAATGCAATTTGTGTGTATGCAAACAATCTCAACCAGGTCACAGCCTCGTTCCCGTAACGCAAGTGTAACGCGTGTTACAAATACGTCCTCGCTCACGCGAGTTGTTTGCAAACACAAGCTGCATGTCAGGGTTGTATAATATTCCCTAAGTAGTACGAGGATGATCTGATGGATATATAACGAGAGTAATGCAAGAGACAGACATTCACATATTCACAGATTCACAGTCACGTTCACATATTCAGTCTTAAACAAGAGTCAGATTCTTAACCAGAATCATGTCCTCTTTTATACTCTCTTTAGATAGACAGTAATAATATTAATGATAAGTATATCATAATGTATATAAACGTTATCCAGTTTTAAGTGTTAAATATTAATTATACGATGTTACCCAAACTTCGTGAGTGTCTTACTTTACCATAAGTCGCCCTACCTGTTATCCCGTGGGCTACCCAAAGGCCCAACATCACAGGGCATTACGAACCAGACGAGTTCTTCCAAGAACGCTAAGTGGGTCAAGACTACATCAGAGATCATACTGAGTCTAGGCCTAGGCAGATGGCAGCCGTAATACGAGCCCGAAGCGAAAATACTCATTATTAGTTCAAATCTCCATTAACTTAAATTCTTATGTTTATCAAGTTGCGGTCTTTGGTTTTCCTTTGCATTTTGTTTGTTTTTTAATATGTTTATGACTACTTAGTTATAGAACATAAAATTTTGAAAAAATAACAATTTTTAAAAATTGTGTGATTCCATAATTTTTTTGCAAAGTGTATACTCCAGAAAAAATTACGTTATTCTTATATCAAATACTTCAAAAGTAACTTAATATCCTTTTGTATGTCAATTCGTAACTATAAACACGAATATCGAATATGTAAGCTTTGCCCCAGTTCGAAAATAGGGCGGTGTGAGATAATGCAGATTAAAATCACATATATTAACTATCGCAATGTACTGCCATTTTGGGTCCAGACGAGCGCGTTAAATTTAAATATATTCGTTTTCATTTCTAGGGACCTTTTATTGAATAAAATATGAAAACGAGGCATTTTGAGTCTTATATTGACATCTGACTTGATTAATAATTAAAAAATAATGGCAACATAATAGTATATTAAAAAACAAGTTCCATAAGACACATTTTAAAGCACGAATTCAAGTGAAGCAGTGCGGTAATATATTATGAAGCTTTTTTTATGGTATTTTTTTACAATGAGCTTTGTTAATGTATTTTTTCTTAAAGAGAAAATGAGAAACTTGATAATTTAGGGAAATTTTATGGCAGGTGGCAACGTTTGCGTACATTTAGAATAGAATTCAAATTTTTGAATTTAGTCGCCTATGGTTCACTTAGGATTAATATAAATGTATAATATAATTGCACATTTCCAAGGAGCTATTAAAAATATCAAAATCAAAATCAAAGAACCTTAGTTTCTCTTCATAATAAAATATTTGTTATCGTATTGTAAATATAATTACCCCATACTAAAATGTTTATTAATTGTCAGTTATAGTTATAACCATCAATTGTCGCTATGACTGTTGACTTACGGACGTAGTTGGACGAACTTAAAACAGAATTCCCTAAATGTTCCACGCTTTAATGATTCATAAATGCACTCATTTTGAGTGTTTTTATACATCTCGTAGCAACGCTAATTGTAAACAATGATTGCATGAAGATTTTGGCTTGCATGTCGAACAAAATTTGTTAGATCATGTCAAATACATGTCGTCAGTTTTACATGAACAAAATGCTAAAAATGAGTTCTAAAATGTTCATGTAATAAACTATTAGAAGATGTAATAATTAACGGTCAAACAAATTTAAAATTTTAATTTTAAAAATTCCTGTAACCCTTATACTCATACAGCTCTAAATACATTTCGATCTATTACATATCACCAAATCAAATTATGATAACCTTAAAATCAGACAGTTATAAGGCAACACTGCTAGACCATTCTTCCTGTTGATTGATTCTGCGAAAAACTAAATATATTGAATTAAATATTTTTTCATAAATATAAAACCTGTCTAATTTTAAAAATACCAGTTAGATCAACTTTATATTTACGAAAAAATATTAAGTTCTATATATTTAGTGCTTCGCAGAATTATTAACAGGAAGAATGATGTAGCCTTAACTTTAGTTTTATAATTTAATTTAATAATATGTAATATATCAAAATGTATCCAGAGTTTTTATCAAGAAAAGTACGGGGGTTATGTTAAACCTGTTTACAAATAAATTAAATGCTTATAAGTTTTATAAGGAATTTAATGGATATATTGAACATAAGCAAACATCAACATCAGAAAAGATGAATTTACTAAATTTAACAATCATAATTACAAATATTGATTTATTAAAAGACGGATTGGATTGACTTAGAAATGATAAAAAGCAAACATCATTTCATTACCTTCATCCAAAAATAAGTAATCGTGATCATTTTCGTATGATGTGTCCAATCGCATTCATTTACTTGATGCCACATCTACCAAGTTGTTTTAACTGGTCTGTAACACTTCTATACCCCAACACTTTCTCTGTGTGTTGCCAGCAGATCATGTACTTTCCATTTCATTGCAATTTATCAACTTGTCTCACAAATCTTAAAATTCGGTGCTAATTCTGGTCTTTCTATAAGTTGTAACAACAACTGCTAACTTCATTTTTACCATCTATAATGATTGAACAATAACATATGAAATAACGTAAATTTACAAATATTTCAATAAGTTAGGTACCTGGCACTCTATACTCTTAATGCCATATTCTGACCTGTTTATACACTGAGGCACATAACATCCACGAATTTTGTCACTATTATAAAATAGTCAATTTTTCGATAAATTAAATGTAAATTATACAACACCGCTGATACAGTTATAACCGCCATTTTGGCTAAAATGTACTTCTCTCTCTAACACAAGTTCTTTGCCTATTGCGGTAGTTTATATATCTAGTGACTTTAATGCAAATGTACATTAAATCGTTTGCCAATGGGCGATCTCCTCTAGTGTACATCATTACAGGTGATGAAACTTGGATACAGTGCTATGATCCTGGAAAGAGGTAACAATCGCCAGTTTGAATCTTTGCTAATGAGTCGGCTTCAACAAAAGTCTTTCGTGAAAAAGAACCGAAAAAACTATTCTTCATTACTTGAGTTTACAGGACATGTTTCCACTATAGTGCTGGAGAAACGGCCTACTATTAATGCAAAATGGTACACTAGTACTCATTTTCTCTAAAATGTCCGCGAAATCGTTCAAAAGAATCGTCTTGTATTATGATACGCTCGAGCTCAGACTGCTGCGTGGACTATTGAGTATTTGATTGCCCAAAATATTGAAGAAGTCATTCGCTACCTGATATCTAACCAATAAATTACGGGGTTTACGTTTTACATCAGCTGAAGTAGCGGTTGATGCCCTTAATGCAAGAATACATTGACTGTGGAGGGGAAGACTTTGAAAAAGATAAATAAACATCTTCTGTGAGAAGACTGTGTATTACTTTAATAAACTCAACAGAAAGAGGACAGCCTTCGTGTGTCATTAAACCACTGACTGAATAGAAATCATTAGTTGTACATTAATATTGTGCATTTATGCTTCTAGATTAATAACATTTATTTTTAATAAAATCGAATTTAATTTAAAATGTAAAAAATCCACTTCGTCAATACATGAATTGCAATAATGCAGATTCTAAAAGTGACAACTTATTCGTGAAACTTTAATATCGCCTTCAATTTACTTGGAAGAATGACAAAACGATGGTGGTCTAACACCTCAATTTCATTTCACCTTGCAACGTTCCACTTGTAATTTATACCCCATTCAACATGTGAAACGTCTTATTCGATTTCATTAAGAGAGATGCTCCCCACGAAGACGGTTTGCTATTATTTAGTCGTGAGTGCGGCGATGACACCGATGGTAAGCTTGCCAAGTTCATCTTCGCACAATGCAAGTCCAAATCGCAGCATTGGCCACTAAGAGCCACAAAGTCAAAATGTGTACACTTACGGTTCCAATCATCCGGTGCGTATGCGTGAACGTGGATCTTTTGTGATTGTTGTTGGGTGCCCATTGTGGGCAACAGGTACTGCCGAATAATAGCTATACAGTCGGTAGTACTACCAAGTCATCGGCAATCTATATTCTTCCATTGTTACATCAACGAGAATATTGTAATTAAAATAAGAATGCGTCGATTGTAAAATACGATTTAGTCTTCCGGCCTTTCTGCGTTTTATAGAATAGTTTTTACTATTCACTATTTTATTTAATTTATGTAACAAAAAAAAAACGAAATTTTTTAGAATATCTAAATATTGTAAAATATAGAAACTATAAAGTTAATAATAATAATAATGAAAGGAGAAAAAAATCAATCGAAGAAATTGCTGCCATATTGCATAAATGATGCTGAAAGTTACAATTGGTTAGAAAATGACAACTTTTCCCAGAGACCGAAGGTTTCATCTCAGCAATAAAAGATCGGGTAATACTAACAAGAAACTATAGGAAATACATTATTAAAGACACAAGCATTCGGTAAGGTAATTGCGGGAGATGCAATTTACACCCTGAAACATTATTAGTGCCAGATGCAAAATACTACCAGGAACAGAATATACTAGTAGACATAATATGTAGCTAAAATACTACACCAAGCTATAGCACAAAATATATCCTCATTAACGATACATCTGTACCCTACTATAAATATATACAAGGAATTATCAGAAAATAATGTGACTGGTGGTGTAGTATAAAAATGAAACATTTATGTAGAAAACTTTAACAACTATCTTTTATAGTACTCTCCATTATGTGCAATATAATTGTCTCATCGTTTTCTCCACTTGTCATAAACATCTGAGAAACCATTTTTTGAAATTCTATTTAGTATATCCATCACCTCTAGTTGAGCTCTAAATTCAACTCAAATTTTCAACCTCTCAATACTTTTTTGCTTCAGGAAACTAATGGAAGTCACATGTGGCAAGGTCAAGTGAGTAGGGAGGATGAACCGTAATTTTCACCCCCAATTCTTCAAGTGTTCGTTGACAAGTCGCTGATCTGTGGGCCGGAGCATTGTCGTGATGCAGGATCCAACCGATGTCTTGATAAAGCGGCCGTTTTTTCGTTAATTTTGCCTTTAGGGTTTCTCGAAGTACAATAGAATAATACTCTCCAATTACTGTATGTTTTATATGTACAATATAATCATAAATAACGCCCAATTTATAAAAAAAAATTAAATGCATCACTTTATCGGCGTTTTTAACAGTTTTCGCCTTCCGCGGTCTTAGATTGCCTTTGTGCTTCCATTGCATACTTTGAGACTTCAGTTTAGAGTCGTAATGATAAAACTAACTCTCGTCACATGTAGCCGCATTGTTTAAAAACTGTGGATTATGTTGTAGTTACCTTTTCCACTGCCGACAAATTGTTAGTCAATTGGCTTTTTGGAATTCATTTTGCCGCGATCTTTCGGTACCCTAAATCTTCATGAATAATTTTTTGAGTGGAACCATAAGACAAATTAACAGTGTCATAAATTCGATATATGCCAATCCCACTATTATTTTGGATCAAGTCGTTAATTTCTGCAATTATTGAATCATTCCCTGCAGTTTGTGGTCGCCCGCGTCGAGATTCACCTTTTACTGATTCACAACCGTCTTTGAATATTTTTTATGTAACTCAAACACTTTACATCGTAATAAACTATCATCTTGATATGTAGTTTTAATCATTTCAAAAGGTTCAGTTGAAGTTTTACACAACCGAACACAAAATTTTATCGCATATCTTTGCTCCACTTCCATTTTTTCGA
This sequence comes from Melolontha melolontha, assembly GCA_935421215.2. Lineage (NCBI taxonomy): Eukaryota > Metazoa > Arthropoda > Insecta > Coleoptera > Scarabaeidae > Melolontha > Melolontha melolontha. Next base: position 102,927,273 of record OW285238.1, read on the forward strand.
TGGATACGTCAAACACTAACAATTCAGTAATTAATTTGTAATAAACGCCAAAAGTTAAATCAAAGCTTACTTGAGGATAAATACATTAAAAGTAGGAATTTCATCTTCAATTCTTTGTGTTATAAAATTCTAGTTGGACATAGAAACAGATGGAAAGAAAATTTAACAAATGATGCCTTTTTCAAAGAATTTAAAATATATGCATTTTGAAGTAAAACCAGACCATAAATCGCCAACTAATTGAAACTACTTGTATGTATATATATATATATATATATATATATATATATATATATATATATAGTGTTTAGATAATTTCTTAGCCGTTTATTAAATATAACAATTGATAAATTATTAGAGTTTTTCGGCTCTTATATGAAATATTTACAAATATCAAGTTAGTATGTATGTAATTGCAAAGTAAGGGGGGATGTAAACATTGCTGTCTACAAATTACAAAGCAAATCATACGGAATTTTTTAATTAAAAAAATTGTCTATGTTGGGACTCGAACCCGAGTCTACAGTCTATTCAATAAACGGCTAAGAAATTATCTAAACACTCATATAGCTATGGAGTAATAATTAGCATTTTCAAACATTCAAATCTGACATCTGCTTTCAAAATACTGGCATCTGCTTTCAATAACTGATATCTAATTTCAAAATAGGCATCTGCTTTCGAATCTGACATTTGCTTTCATAATGCTTTCAAAACTGACATCTGCTTTCAATCACTGACATTTGCTTTCACTAACTGACATCTGCTATCAAAACTGACATGAGCTTTCAAAGCTGACTTCTGCTTTCAACTTGACATCTACATTCAATAACTGACATCTGATTCATTAACACTGTTACTTTTTAGTGCATTTCTAAATAGCTTGAACCTGGGTCTATTTTGGGTGAGTGGTTAAACCGACAGTTCGGCTAACTGTAGACTTGGGTTCGAGGCCCAACATAGACAATTTTTTCAATTAAAAAATTCCGTATGATTTGCTTTGTTATTTTGTAGACAGCAATGTTTACATCCCCCCTTACTTTGCAATTACATACATACTAACTTGATATTTGTAAATATTTCATATAAAAGCCGAAAAACTCCAATAATTTATCAATTGTTATATATATATATATATATATATATATATATATATTAATATAAAACAAAAAGTAATTGTTTATTGGGAGTAGCGGCCAGGTAATTAAAACAATATTTAATTTATGTTGAAGTTTCGGTACTATATATAGTGCCTTTTCCAAAACTGTAACATTTATTGAAAAGTTAAAAATGATACAATGTTACACTAAAAACTACTTACATCAAAATTGTGCTGTTAATATGTAATGTATTCGTTTTTGGTTACCATTTCTAAATAAAACTAAATTACGTGTGTCTTGCTGGTTTAGACCTTTTTTTTATTAGGCGTATGTTTATTGTCGTTTCGGCGTGCTGTTAATGTTACAGTTTTGAAAAAGTTACTAGATATAGTACCGAAACGTCCACATAAATTAAATATTGTTTTATTGTTTTAATTACCTGGCTGCTACTCCCAAGAAACAATTACTTTTTGATATATATATATATATATATATATATATATATATATATATATATGTATATTTATATATATATATATATATATATATATATATATATATATATATATATTTATATATATATATATATATATATATTGAAAATAATTCCTCACATGTTTGGTAAATATTACCTTTATCAAGGAATTATAAATGGCAGTATATTAATGTCAAAGTTATATAAGTGATGTTGTCTTGGTGAGAAATATATATTCATAAATACATTCTACATTCAATTCAAATAATAATAATTCATAACCTAACATTACCAACAGCTTGACGACAATTACAAAGGGATTGGTAAATCACGAATTATTATTACACTCGCGCCCCTGGAATGACTTAAAATGTTAAGCTGTCGGCATTCGCATAGAACGTGAAGGCAAACGACGAAAACCTACTCGGACAGCCCAGCCCCGGGTTGAAATTGGGACTGCAGGCAAGATAAGCAATGCGCTATATATTTATATAACACAAAATATATATTTAAATATGTTTAGATTTTTTATGTCACTCCAGTTGTTAATTGAATTTTTTTCTTGTTTAATATTAATAATTTCTTTAACTTCCCTTTTTATTGTGTGTTGTTCTCTATCAATTATTTGTGTTTTCAAAATCGAAATGGTGATCGCGTTGCAGTTTGCAGAGGTTAAGTAATATTTATCTTTGTCATTAATAGAGCGAGTAACTAAGTACAGTTAATAAGAATACTGTGGACAACCTATTTAATGATAAATATTATATGTACTATGATTGTAGCAAATAAGAAATTTTTGTATTTACTAGTTTTGTATGAAATTGCACTACATTTAGTAGTCAAAAAAAAATTTTCTGTTTATGCGATTTTATTTTTTTCAATAAGTGGGGCATATATATCTGACACTAATTATAATTTAATATCCTTTAATATACTTTAAATCTTACAGTATGAATTCCAAAAATAAAGTCATTAAACAAAAACGTCTTTAATAATATCGAAATATTATTCAAAATCAAGTGTGGAGAACATAATACAAATTAATATTTGGATGAAAATTTCTACCCAGACGTGCAGACACGTGTTTCGTCTTGCTATGGAGTCATTAGTGCATGATACTGGGAAAATTTACAACAGTAACTCCGTTGCTACATACAAGAAAAGTATGAAAGAATACTCAGCGAAGCTCATTGACTAATGTCAATCATTGCAGCCCACATGACAAGTGTAAGACAAAACAAGTCGTTTCTATCGAAGAGTAACAGCTGTAACCAACAGAAACTGTATTAACGTGCCTAGCAATCGAACAGCTTCGGAATTTTCCAGACAACTTAAGAAATATATGACAATTGACAAAGGATGAAATGCCATACATTTAATTTGGATCGAAATAAAAACGTGACTGCTGCTATAGTGAAATATTATCTGAAAGAGGTAAACTTACACGCCTTATTATCAGGCGAAAATAATTGTTTTGTGAATTAGTAAGAAAAAATAACTATTGAACAGGAGAACATCCGATATATACATATATATATATATATATATATATATATATATATATCGGATGTTCTCCTGTTCAATAGTTATTCAATATATATATATATATATATATATATATATATATATATATATATATATATATAATAACTTCGTGACCTTGATATGGTATGGTAAACCTAATCAGTAGGCGATTAAGGGTCTGTATATTACTTCAAAATATATATATTTAAAAAACTCTACATGTTTCGGCTGTGTACGCCTTTATCAAGAGAATACAAAATATGAATGACAGGATATAAATGTCAAGTAATTAAGTTGCTATGGTTTAAATTATTCAAAGATACATTCTAGTAATAATAATAAATCATGCCTTAGTATTCCAAAAAATAGATAACAAGGTGTGAACATGTTCGCTGCTAGCAATTTGTGTCTCCTTCTGGGTATGAACTTGTGTGTTGGTTGCTGCTGGCAGCTTGCATCTCTCTATGGGTGTGTGGTTTTGTGTGAGAGCGTAAGTGTAGGGTTTTGTATGTCGGTGCGTTCGTGCGTGTGTTTAGTGATCGGTCGCATGAATTTAGAGAGGTCGAATAACCAGCCGTTGCGTAGGGCCGCCAACCCTTTCCCGACAACTTCTTTACAATTCCGTATCTTTACAATTTTTGTATCTTTGAATAATTTAAACCATAGCAACTTAATTACTTGACATTTATATCCTGTCATTCATATTTTGTATTCTCTTGATAAAGGCGTACACAGCCGAAACATGTAGAGTTTTTTAAATACATATATTTTGAAGTAATATACAGACCTTTAATCGCCTACTGATTAGGTTTACCATATATATATATATATATATATATATATATATATATTTGAACTTCATGTGTATGAGAATTAATAATTATTAAATCTCATTTTACATGCGATTGTCGCTATAATTTGTTGCATTTAATTCTACAATTCGGCAAATCACTTTTGCCCTAGATTGTAGACGCAACAAGCCGCGACATCAACTGTACAAGTTGTAAGTACAAATGAAAAATTTTGTGAAAAACTTATCTGCGCGGAATGTGCATATATCGATATTTCACTGTTTTTTACAGATCATCATATATATATATATATATATATATATTGTTATAGTACAGATTTGTAACTAGTTAAGAATGGTTTTGGTTGAATTTAAAAATATTACCCCGGTTTATTTCAAAATAATTTCCGCTGTTTTAGCGAAACGCTCTCCTAACGCCATCTATAGGCAAATTTACGCAACACTTGGACATCAGCTGATTGATAAATTGCTTTTTAAAATTTAAACTGTCTTCGTGTAAAAATACTATAAATATCTAATAACCTCCTTGCAATAACTTTTTTTTAGTTCTTTTTGCATTTCCTTTTTGCGTGGATTAATCCACATTCAAACATCCCGCTTTATTATGGAACGGTAGATTATTTACTTTCAAGGGATGCGATAAAATATATTACCTGGAAACTTATACTCAATAAGAATACCTATCCAAAAGCTGAAAAGGACTCACGATACCTGTTCCATATTATTTCCGTGCCTATTATAAACTAGTACTACCCTGGGACTTGCATACCTACTTTACTATTCAGTGAACCAGCCCAATTCCAAGTAAAGAACTCCTAAAGTCTAATTTAAGGTAGTTTTCTAATTAATATACGTATTGCTTGTATCACTCATTAATAGGGTAGTTATTAGTAAAGCGGATTTCACTTTTGAATGTGGATGTTAACTCATGGTAACACTGGGAAGCTTGTAGTTAGCAGGCCTCACTTGGTTTTTATAAAATAGACAGTTTTTATTAATATATTTCTCATTCCTGGATGTGGAGGTTAGGATTTTTCTTTTACCGTGTTGAAACATATGAGCCGTTGAAAGCGAAAGTGGTGTAAGTCAAAAAAATAAAAATTATAAGTTTTCTTCACAAATGGGTACTATGTAGTACATAGTACCCATTTGTGAAGAAAACTTATAATTTTTATTTTTTTGACTTACACCACTTTCGCTTTCAACGGCTCATATATATCCTTGGTTTAGAAGCATATTTAAACCTATAATTAAATATTACATTGGGTATAGCTAAATAAAGTCACCTTACCCTAGTTTTGTTAAAGTAGATATATACCTGCATCTGTACTAAATCATTGTCCCGAATTTGTTATCGATATTTTTATATTTATACCATGGTCAATCACCTGTTGTTTAGGGTGAGTTTAAGAAAATTTAACTTTGATTTTTACTGTCAATCTTGTTGACCTAGTCATTTATATTTTACGTTAATAAATATTTATAACTTGTTCAAGAATGTGTTTTTTTTAATAAAAAAATAATATAGCTCACGAAAACCCAAGGTATTAACACGAAAGGTAGTCTCACCTATTATTTGTACTTATCTATTGAAAAATATATTCAAACCTACGCACCCAAAAGCCCTGAGAAGAATTATATAAACTTTTAATTACAATTAAAAGAGTCTTTTGCAAATTTTTAATGAATTTATATATTTCCTTTCTATTTCAATTTGTTTTTCTCTTCCTCCTATAGAGAGGAGGAAGACCAGTGCATTTTATGACATCCGAACGTGGGCAATTCTCCGCAGTCCTTCGGGTTAGCATAGTAATATATATATATATATATATATATATATATATATATATATATATACATATATTCATTGGTGGGGCGTGAATATCTAACATTAATTATAATTTTATATCCTTTAATATATTTTAAATCTTACAGTATGCATCCTAAACATAAAGTCATTAAACAAAAGTATCTTTAATAATATCGAAATATTATAAAACATCAAGTATACAGAACAAATACAAGTTAATATTTGTATAAAAATTTCTACTCAGACATGCAGACAGACACATGTTTCGTCTTGCTATAGACTCATAAGTGCATGATCCTGGGCAAGACAAAATTTACTACAAAACCTTCCTTGCTACCTACAAAAGAGAGTATGAAAGAATAGTCAGCGAAGCTCATTGACTAATGTCAATATCACGAATGCCAAACCAATTATTACAATCCATATGACAAGTGTAAGACAAAACAAGTAGTGTCCATTGAAGAGTTACAGCTGTAACCGACAGAAACTGACGTGGCCCCATCTAACAGCTTCGACAGCGTACATAAAAATCATACTTGAGTGGATAAAGCCTCACCATTTTTAGATCAAACAAAAATTTTTTTAATAATATCGCAATATCATTAAAAACTACTCACTAAATATTATTAATTTTTCTATTCTTTAATATTTTCCCGCTACACATAAAATGAAAACTATTTGATTAAATATACAGAACAATTCCAGGCGAGACAGGAGCTTTAGATATGAATGTGCATGTATTTGTATAAATGTATATGTACATGCACGAACGCGTGTATGTAAAGGTATAAGAAAGCTGAGAAGAAAGAAGGAACAAAAATTATAAAGTCTCGCCCTACTCAATCTGAGTGACAGCGAAATCTTTTCATTGCGCCCCGACTATAACTGACCTTGGTTGTTATTGTGATCATGCGGTGAGTCCAAGCAAGGTGAAATTGGTCACAGTTTCGAGTTTTAGAAATGAAGAAAATGCTAACTGCGTCTCACTTCATCCCTCGCCTACCGATTTTATTCAAGAATGTAACCGACATGTTTAAATTTTTATTGTACTACATTGTCTTATTGCTTTAACAACATCGATTGTAAAACTTGCTTGCTTTAAAATTCGATTTTATACCAGCGATGTATTACTTACAAATTTATTTTTAAAAAATAAACGCATTTTACGTACATTCATACCAATTATGTTATAATCGTTCTACCTTGAATATTGCTCCAAATATACCAAAAGATTTAAAAGTTTTAAAAAGCATTTTGTTTCTTCTACGGTATTATTTGAATATATATACATATATATATTAAAAATAATAGACTTTTTATTGGTTTAGCGACCTTTTATTGAATTATGATGTTTTATTCTACGACGTTTCGACTTTTATTATTTTTCAGTCTTTTTCAAGTATCTAGAAACAAGAATTAATACATATATATATATATACAGTGTTCTTCTTTTATCATTACACATAGGCATAATGCAATTATTATTATTATAGGGGTAAATGTATGGTGGCATGGTAGGCAACCAGTTATAACCTAATCACCAGGAAGTTCGTTGTCGCGAAATGGTGTGTTCTGCATACTAGTACAAACTTAGTTTGTCGGATTGTAGTTTCGAACGCATTAAATAAGTCGACATTTACATGTAAGAATGTGATTTAATATTCATTAATTCTCACTTGCAGTAAATTCCAAATGTTAACTATATATACAGAAAGTATAGAAATGAAAAAGCAATGTCCGTCATCGAGGGAATACCGTACATTGAAAAGTTCCAACTAGAACGAAACGTCGTCTGTGCGTTTCCTCCCGTTGATAGACTTGTTTTTTCAGTATTTCTTAATTCTTAAATTCAAAGAAGATGGATCGTACTTCTTTAAGGATGAAATATATCTAAGATAGTAAAATTTGTGTATCAAAAAAAGCAGAAAATGTAACAAAAAAGTACAAATAGATTTTACCATTTTATGAAATTGAAGAACGTCTTCACATTAATTCTAATGAATTGCCGAACGTAACCCACATATTGGGGGAATTTCAGTAACACGATAAAAATGAAGACACCTGGTGGTATCTTACGTATAAACTGGACAAATTTATCTTAACAAGCAGTAGTGGGAAATTATTGTAGGTAATAAATATATTTCTTTAATAATCCCAATAACTTTTGGACTGTACAATTATCTGACAGCATTACTACTGGAATTAAAGATTGTGCTAGGGGAGACACTATGCAACAAACTTTTGGAATCTGTTAAAGCAAAGATATTTTTACATGAAGGAGGATCAGTTACTAGAGTAGCAACCACTCGATTTAAAAGAGAAGGTTTTTGTCGCACTGAAAATACTACTGGGGCTACTTTTCTAGATCAAGAAATGTTTAATATTAGGAAGAAAATAGATCCTGGAAATAAGGAACAAATGCTTGTAATCGAAACAGATATTAGTCCACATCAAAAGTCAAGTAAAATCAATTATAGCCGATGTAATAATAATTAAAAGGTAAAGCCTCTTAAACTTCGATTGGCTCGGAATCTTCCAGCATTAAAAATTCTATGACGGATTGTTGCTTGTTACGCATCTCAGAAATCGAACTCATGGTATTTGACACTGATACTAAACGACGGTACATAGAAAAATAAAACTTTCCATGCTAAGACGACATATTCGAAATCATCGCCCGCCCGGTAGCTGAAACGCAGTTAATTAACTACCTTTAATATGTATTTCGAAACGATATTTTGCTGTGGATTAAAAAAGAAATGCATAAATTATTCAATAATATACAAATATTTTCAAATGTTCAGAATACTTAAAAAATTGTCCATTTATTAATACATATTGCTTGGTAAATAAATGAAGTAAATGATTGTTGTGTGGGCAGTTACTCAAGCAGATATTTCTTTAGACCCTGTATATTGTTTGTTTATCTCAGAGCTATATTTTTCGGGTTCTACTTAAGTAGGCTTAGCATCCAATATAAATGTAAAAAAATAATACAACGAGATGTAAATTGTTAAAATTTCTGTATTGTATATTTGTATTTTCACAAGCTATTTATTTATACTTAAGATATCTCATTACTTAAACTTAAACCTAATTATTATTATCAAGCGTTATATAAATTGTTTACTAAAAACACACATATATTTTTGAAGCCTTTGTATAGATTCTATTAAATCTTTGAAAATTCCACGCTCGAGAATTTCACTTAACCAGGGGTGTATCTACCCTCCGAGCGTTAAACTAGGACTCGGTGTCTGTTCTGCTCTTTAAATTAATCGACGGTTGCTTAAGTGGAATTCGAGTTCCTACAGAACAACACATCTTCGCACTGTATATAAGTTTTATTTTATGTCTATCAATGAATATTTTATTACAAAATTCAATTACGCGAATGTCATGGGATGACTCGTGGAAATCTAACTTCCTACATGCTTGCTCAGATATCTTGCATAAATTTACACTCACAGTGGTGTATTTATCGTTCATTTGTTCAAATTAATAATCCATATATATTTTAAAGTATTTTATTGAAGTCTACAGAGTTCAAATAAAATAGTGCTTATTATATTCACGTTTTGCTCCTATATTTTATGTGAATAGAGTTGAATACAATTTTAAATTAAACTAATTGTATAAAGAAAATATTTAGCAATAATATAACAATTATAAATCAAAACTGTTTCAACTTGTAAACGTAGTTATGTAATAAATTATTAATAAATTTTCGTAATCGAAATCAAAATTTATTCAAATCGTTAAAATCTAAATGAATGCTAAATATTGAATTAACGCTGAGTAAAAAATGTCGAGTGAATCCCTTCTTCTAACATTGTTTCTCCTTTTATACTGGGTGCTTTTCATTTCTCGGTAAACGCTCATCTTTTCTCTTTCACTTCTAGTATTTATTTGCAAATATTATTTATTTTGTATGTTTTTACCATTTCAACCCTCATATCAACCCACCTACTATATGCAAATTTGTTCTTTCTTTCTTTTTCCGAAGTTATTTCGTCTACATAAATTATTATTATTATTTGTGGTAATTTATGGTTTTTACATTTTTATTTCATGATTACATATATCTTCCCTTTTTGATTTCTACAATTTTTTTTTGCTGTTTGGACCTGCAAAGATTCACCCGTCTTTTGTTAGGTGCTTTTCGTAAATTTGCTTTTTTTGAGTTTCTCATGCTTTTATGTATTTGCGACGTGTACATATCCAATCTTACTAAAACTTCTCATATTTTCGCATTCTAATGCATTTTATCTGTTATCGAAATTACAGCTGTTTTGTTTACAATTTGAACGTAAGAAATTTCATTAGCTATTTTAAATATTTCTAAATAATTTGCATTTGTTATAAACATTTATTGTTTTTCAAGTTACACTGTTTCTGCTGTTAATACCAGATGTTTTTATATGGCTTTATTCTTATTCTAAACAAATTTGACAATACGAAATTCCTATCATAATAATGGATATATTTCATGCAATATCAACAAATTAAAGCAAATATTACAGCTAAAATGCAAAGAATGATTTATTTAGTATCCTTTTATAAAATGTTGGTACTTAAGAACGCATTTTTATATGTAATTAATTATAATTATTGTCAAAATTCACTATAACCTCTAATCTATTTACATCATGTGTTTAATGCAAAATTGTCATGTTATATACCAGGTGCATTTCAAAAGACACAAGCTGTATTGATTACGTTTTAATTTATTTAATTTCGTTCAATGTGAGATTTCACAGCAATATGTGCAAATACGGATATTACTGCGTTTCTTTAACCCAAATTTCTTTTCATATTTAAGTCACCCACTGAGGATATTTAATATAAAATGCGTATTAGCGACTTTCTCTTACAAATAGTTACAACATGTTTCCATATAGGGTTCCGCAAGTATTCTGCAAATATTGCCGACATAAAATTAATTAAAATAAGTAATATTTTTCAACATCTAGTCACAGCGATGACCATATGTTCTAAACTTTATAAATTATCTAGGCATGGGTCATTTATGACCATGTGATGAGTTTATGATGAAGTTTCGCACAAAATGTTTTGAAATAATATTTGAAAATGATGAATATTAAGGAATTATTGTAAAATAATATCGTCTCTTATCGAAATGCTTATTTAATTGAATTGATAAAAATTATATCATATTCTGTATCCAAATATTACATGCATCAAAAATGTAAATTCGATCGACTTTTACATGTATTTATAAAATTCTGAGAAGTCTAGTAATACTTGATATATTCGCCCTTTGACTGCGTTTAATTCTCTTTAGAGTTTATTTATTGCGAATAATCAGCCTGCATTATGTTGCTGAGATACTGATATTGGAAATCACGCCACAATTTCACAAATTTTTTGAAGCCTCTATTGAATATTCTGTTTTTATCGCAAAAAAATCACAGATATATTTGCACTGCAGAAAATATACACGTATATATATCATCTAGGGCAATACATTAAGTGCTCTGAACAGTGTTCGGACAGTGACTGACAAAATATATATAAGCGCGAGGACGAGCCGCCGGTGGAATGTTACTCGAACAAACCTCTCTAATTATTTGTCAGATTTGTGCTTATAGACATTCAAGTATATTTTTTATTGTATGAGTATATATTTCAATACCAAAATAAAAAATGAAAGTAAACTACATAGAGAAAAATACTGTGTGGTGAAGAAAGCACAATAATTATAATAAATTATAGGTTATGTTTACTCAATTTAAAGCCCCAAAAATTTTTATATTCTGTTAATAAATCAAGTTACGAGTGTAATCTGAAATGTTTTCGTCCTGATACTGAAAATCACAATTTATTCTTTTGAAAATTTTTTATTTGTTAACATAATCTCTTTTAATATTACTACATTTCATCCAGTGGTATTTCAGTACCATTATCCTGTGCCCATAGGTTTCCGCCGGAGATGTTGTAAAATACCGGTTTATAGGCGCAATCACTTTTTGATTTGACGAAAAACCTTGAGCAACAAAAAAGGTTTTGAGATTTGGGAAGAGATGGAAATTCGAGAGACTCCAATCTGGGGAGTAGGGTGTTCCAGCACTTCACAGTGTAAATTCCTCAATTTTTATATTACCAAGACACCCTTGTGGGCAGATGGACTGTGTTGTTAGATCTTTTTCTTTCTTCCACAAGTTTGAGTCTAGTTTAGTTAAAAGGTTAGAATATTATTCCTCAGTTGTTGTCTTACCTTTTTCAAGATGTTCGATCAACAGAATTCCTTTCACATTTTAAAACAGCGACGTCGGGAGTTATCCGCCGAAGCACCGTCTTCGTCGTCTTCGGGGCTGAAGAACCTGTTTCTAACCACTGCATAGACTGCTGTTTCTATTCTAGTGTGCCGTTGCGAACTCCATCTTGTTCAAAGCTTATTCACTGTAATTCCTTATTGAAAATGTAACCGACGTGCTCTTTTTATATCCCTACAGCATTAGCAATCTTACGTACCTTCGTCCTCCCATATTTCAAAATCAAATCTTGTATACTTATTCGATGATTTCCGGTATATTCGCACTTTTCGGACTTCCTTCACGTGGATCATTTTAAATGCTTTCATGGCCACGTTTATACTAGGCCGGCCATTTCTTTTAAGGAGAATAGTAAACAAGTATATCTAAGATCATCGACTGAATTTCGGCCTGTATTAAATTTTGTATTATGAAGAATTTTATCACCGCACGATACTTGATTATTTCCATTTCCAACAAAACATCTGTTTCAAACGATCGCCTACAGCAAGGAGCATGTCATATAAGAGCTTCATTCCATGTTAAAAATTAAACCCTTGCGCTAACGCCTCTGATGTTCATATGGTAGTACTAAATTCGTAAACAACCGCGATGGCGGCATTTTTAAATTACTATAATGTTTTTTTTTTGTTCTAAATATACTCTAAATACATGTTTCGATCTTTTTTGATCTCATCAATGCGATATATTTATAAATATAGAAATCACACATTTACGTGCATATAAATAAAAAAATTCAGGCAATAAAACAAAATAAATTATATTCTCATAACAATAAATAAACAGAAATTCTAATAAGCAGCAATATAAAATATGGCCAATTCTTCATATGCACAAAAGATTAGAAAATCCTAAACCTGCCAACATACCAAGAACTTAATTGTCTTTTACATATGCGTCAGATGTCTAATTTTTCTCGAGTTTCTATTCAGAGATCTATCATTAGAAGACCGACAAATGTCATCATGAAATTACCTAGTAATTAAACTCATAGATATATCTAACAACTGCTCTTGAACTAAAGTTAGGTGATCTTAACACAAGTATACCATGAAAACTAACCTTCTGCAAAGATACCAACATTTACTTGTGAATAGAATTTACATGGCCAAATGAATTTAGCAACACAACCATCTTATCGTAAATGGTATTAACATATAATACCAAACTAAGAGTGGGATAAAGATTATTTGATTCAGTAAATTCCTAAAACATTGTAAATGTGTGATGAGATTTTACGTTAGCAGAAAATATAGAAGATTTACAAATCGCACAATCGCGCAAATTAAGCTTTTTTAGGAGGAATCCATATACATAGGTGACAGCTTGATAATTAAAGTCATTCTCATCATTAATTGGAATATTTACAGAAGAATTTTCTAATTCTTTCATATCCAATGCACTTTTAGGCTCAATAAAAGACATAAACGATTGCAGATTAGTTAAGATCACTGTCCTCCTCACAGTTGAACCCTATCGAATGAGAAGGCACTAAATTATTTAGATGTTCAAAATGATCCTCGCAATCATATACCTATTTGTTTTGAATTCAAAGAAACATCAATACCTGAAAAATTTTTAATGGAGTTCAACCATATCTGTTTTCTACCATCATCAGAAGGGAGAGTGAAAAAATGTTTATTTTGATAACTCGAATCGGGAAAAATGTTGGAATAATATCTATTTTGGCAAGAATTTTACATTTATGCTTGTGCGTACTTAGAAAACTCATTATAAAAGTAATTTAAATTCAAAATATTAAAATTAATTATTACTACAACAACTAATAATAACAAAACAACAATTAAGAATAATAAAACTTACTCAAAAACTTGTTTCTCTTCAAAACTAATTTTGTAAACACTACGCCATTATGATTTGCATTTTTATTGTATCCTCGGTACCGTGCACTATTGCCATGTGGCTCTTATAGTTAACCATATTTATTAATAGATTTCTTAAGAATATGAACAACGAAGTCTTTTTTGTGAAAATAACGCTAAAAACTATCTCATTCTTCATACCAAACATTCTTTGTTGTTTGATTATAATCCTTTTAGATACAGTGACTACAAAAACTTGACTACAATACTATATTTAGTACGCCATATGAAACAGAGATAGCGCGCACATCTTGCCCGAAGTTTCATATTTAATAGAATAGCCTATAGCCAACTGCTGGCTGGAATGAGTTGCAATTTCACGTGACATATTAATAATTGTACCAACACGAAGGGATAAAATCCTGGGAGTAGTGCTGCCATCTGCGGACGAGGCCGAGAACATTTCAGACCACCTCGTAAAGTGAGTTATTCAGCTCCTTACTGATATTAAACAATAAAAAGAAACACAGCTAATGCCGTCATTGTTATCCAATACTACTAACAACATTTTTAATAATTTAATATTTTAAAATGATAGGAATCATCATGAACTTGTGTAACCCTTCCCGATATACGAGTTTATTTTATAAACAAAATAATTAATGATTCTGAATTTCTTTATATTTCTGCATGAAAATCTTTACCTTGTACATTGTAATTTATGTTGGTCACAACAATTTTATAGCAGCACGACTACTTTAAATAAAGCAAATGTTTATTTTCGTAATTACTAATAAACAACTTCCATCAAACAGTTAACAAATCGCACTTAAAGTGTGTACGTACTTCTTTCTCTTCTTCCCGTTGATTTACTACCCAAACTTGTAAAATATATTGACTATACGTTGTTTTATATTGACAGTGTATGCTTACGCGCAACAGAACAATTGATTGTATCGTCTTAATTATCAACAGTCAGTTTATGGGGAAACCGCTTTACGTACATTTTAATGGCATTAATTGTTTAATTTTCAACACACCGAAGCATGAAACCTATAGTTTTCTCGGCAGTTGGGCAGCATTCCTCTTCAAAATCACGCGCTGTGACGCTTATGTAATGATATGAAATTAAACGAGTGTTGTGTTGACATTGAAGTAGAACGCTGGAGTATTTGCTAATATTATTAATTTAGAGGTCAAATTGGTATTCAAAATGTATTATCCTTAATCCTTTATTTTCTATAATTACGAAGCACATTAACTTTAATTGAATAAATTTTCATAATGTGTATATGAACAACAACTTAAACTTAACAAAGTAACGTCTTCTACAAAAAAATTGTATAGAGTGGGAAGAAGAACACAGACTAATGTTTCAGTTTGTTCTGAGTTCCTTGTACGAAGTACAAATTCCAATTTAATTTCCGCACTTTTGATTAAGCCCTAATTTTAATAGTAATCTAATAACAGTAGCCGACACGATTTTTATAACTGACTTAACAATCTAAAATTTTAGTATTTTGCTTTGTTTTAAACATAAAAAACTGTATTCTAACATAGTGTATCACGTCACATTTTCAAAATAATAGTTTTATCTGTTTTTACTAAGATTAACGTATAATTTAAAATTAAAAAGTATTGTAACAAGCTCGAGCATGTTTTCGGCTATTCCCTAAAGGGCAGCGGCAACTGCAAAGGATACGACGTTACGCATTCCACAGTGAAATACAGAATTCTAATAAATTAGTCATCGCGGAATATACTAAAATGGAATCTTCTAGAATCGATACGTGCAGATATAAAGGCTGCAGACGGCGTAGTGATTCATTTATTGTTTAGTTGTTCACGCAGTCTGGCAAGAGACAAACGAAATGTTACTGAACTGTCACTTAGTTAAGAAAGTTTGAAGCAATGTTCCACAAATTGTGTTGCGTGTGATTTTCAAGAATGGAAAACCGTGCAAGAGGCTGCACAAATTCTCCCGAAAGTTTTTATTATGTTTGTGGATTAGATGTTTTGAAAAATATTTTGGCTTCAAAATTAAAAATCAAGGCAGAACATGGGTACCACATATATGCTGTATTTCGTCTTATGTCGAATTAACTCAGTGGAACAAAAACAAGAATTCTTCTGGAGTCCAGTCAGAAAGGTCGATGATTTGGCGTGAACCAACATATCACGTGACGGACTGTTACTTCTGTCTTCTAAAAGTTGAATGGCTTTCAAAAAGAAATAAACACAAAGTAACGTATCCAGACATTCCATCTGTAAGCAAACCGTTCGTTACAAATGAAACAGACATGTAATATACACGTCTGTAACTGTACACATGGATACACTTCGTATTTTCCAGCATTAACTTCTGCCTTCTGCCATCTACTATCCGGCTTCATCAATTAGGCTAGTGAAGTAAAGTTTAAAAAATCGCTTCATAAGGTATAGCAAATTTTGTTTTATCAGGCGGCGCCATATAATTTAGTGACATCTGACGGACAAAAGAGACAATGCCGAAAGTGGCAACCTTCCCTTGACAGGCTATGCCAGTACTCTCTTCCGTACCAGCATAGCCAATACTTTTTGAATAATTAATATCTTTTGCCTACTTGTTTTGCTTTTACAGATTTAATATTCTCATCTTGCTATGAATTTTGAGAGCTTTCATCATGAAACACCCAGGTCTCATAAACAAAAACAAACTGAAATGTATTCCCATTTTTAAAACGCATATATAGTTGCAAAAATGTTATTCTTTTCAAAGCAATATGAGGCAATTCCAATAATGCTTGTTTAGGGTCGTCTTTCTTAAAATGGACACCAATATTTTGCAATATTTTCCACACAGTGAATATTTCTCGTTCTCGAACAATACCGTTCAATGTAACCAAAGTAATACGTTGTTCGGCAATTGTTTAAGAATAGATAATATTTTTATAAGTTTTATATAATAATTAATACTATTTCTGTGTATATCATAAATTGAATTTCTAACTGCGCACTGACTAAAAACGTCAATATAAACAATTAGTTTATGTTTAAAACGAGAAAAACAAAATGGGCAATAGTAATATGAAACGGTGACTTGCAGATGACAAGCGGATATCATATGATGATCATACGTGACAACAATGCGCGGAATAGGTAACACTAAAAATACGAATTTTATAAAATGTCGGAGAAATTATATTTACTACGTTAGTAAATTGAATTTCTTAGGTTTTTGTACTTGAAATTACTGGTAAAAATACTATATGTAGTTAACTGCTTTTCCGCGCAAAAAATAATGTTTAATTAACACTTATACATAATTCTTTTTCTCCGTATTTACACTACAACGAAAACAGTTTTCTTCAAGCGAGTATAAAACATAACGTATCTGTCAGATTTATTTAAAATTTTGACAGCAGAAACATAGCGGAAGTCGCAACATAATCGACGTAGCGAAAGTATTGCCAATCTTTGAAAAGTCATACTCCATTCAAACAGCCCTCGTATATATTAATTTGAAGATATCGATTAAAATTATTATTTGCTACAAGACACCTTATTATATTAGTCGAGAAAGACATTTCGCGAATAGTATATTAAAGTACAAGTTGCATAAGATATGATTTTAGTGCACGCGTTCAAGTTTAGAAAACGAGTCGCAAGGCGAGTTTTCTAAAGAACGAGTGCACTAAAATGTCTTATGAAACGTGTATTTTATACTATTTTTTCTATTTCGGACATTAAAAGTTCAAAAAGACTTAAAATAAGAGGCATGTTTTGTACGAAAATTGTAGAAATTTTCTTTTTTTGAAGTTGGTAGCATTGATGTTTAACTAGAGCATTTCAAATATTTGAAAATCGGCGGCGTTATATGTCATTTTAAGTTTAAAATTTAGATTGATTTATGCAATAAATTATTAACGAAATGGACGAAGCAAATAATTGCACGCCCCCAGAGATTCGCAAAATAGTAGAAGATAATTTACAAAATCTTTTGCCAACAAAGTCTCGACATATTTATCAAAAGCAATACGAGCACTTTTTAACTTGGTGTAAAGAAAATAATATTGCGAATATTACTGAAAATGTAATTATTGCTTATTTTGATAAGGAAAGCAAGATAAAAGAGGCATCGACCTTGTGGTCCACATATTCGATGTTACGATGTTGTTTAAATATTTATAAAAATATAGATATCTCAAAATTTTCTAGGCTTCTTGCATATTTAAAAAGATTATCTGAAGGCTACGAGCTTAAGAAATCCAAGATTTTAGAAATAGATCATATTAACTATTTTATAATAGAAGCCGATGATAAAACATATTTAGCAATGAAAGTAAGTAATACAAACATCCTTGTAATAGTATTTTATTAATGTTCTACATTATTTTGTTATAATAGTCATATTAATATTGATAGGTTATCCTTATAATGGGTTATAATGGAGCTTGTCGTCGTGAAGAAATCATGAACACGATTTTAGATGATATACAGTTTAAAAATGATGTCATAATGGTTAGAGTGCCAAAAACTAAAACTTATATTCCAAGACAATTTATTATAACAGAAAAATTATGGATTGGTTTGGTTAAAAAATATTATTCACTTCGTCCCACTCATGTTACACATAAACGCTTCTTCCTGCAATATAGAAATGGTTCTTGCGTGAATAATCCAATTGGCATTAATACTATAGGAAAAGTACCAAAAGTTATTGCTACTTACTTAAATTTGCCTAATCCTGAGCTCTTCACTGGACATTGCTTTAGGCGTTCAAGTGTGACACACTTGGCTAATAGTGGAGGTGACTTAATAACAATTAAGCGCCATGGAGGATGGAAATCTTCAGCAGTGGCTGAAGGTTACATTGATAATTCCACCATGAAAAAAGTTGATGTTGCTCGAATACTGTCTAGTGCACCTAATACATCTACTAAAATTATTCAGAATCCATCGACTTCTGATGCAATAGGCAGTGATGTGTCAATCAATGTGAATCAACAGGAATTCAAACAAAACATAGTGTGTTCCCAGAATCTGCCTGGAATCTCCATTAATGCACATGAATCTTCTAGTGTTACAGTAAACGTTTATAACAGTTGCACTATTCAAAATGGGAAGTAAATGTCAATAGTAGCATTAGATCTTCCAACTCTGTTTAACAATTTATATTGTTAATTAGTATAAATAAAATATTAGCAAGTGTTTTTTATTCTTTGTACCTATACAACTTTTACTACACATGCTTGTTATACACATTTATATTTGACATTTACATATGATTTAGTTCCATTTCTTTTTTTGTGACCAACCTCTAAAAACAAAATTTTGCGTGCGAAAAAGTAATACTTTATGCAACCCAAACGGGTCTCGAAAAGTGCACTTTATAGCACCGAAATAGAAAAAATATATTTCGATACTGAAGACTTCATAACGGTCTCTTCACTGATAACTAGAGCTGAGGATGTTTGCGGTACGGCAGGACCGTATGTAGTGCATCCCCACCAGCGTATAAACACGATGCAGCGAAACACTTTAGTTAGTCGTGAACTGGCAACGTGATCGTGTGTTGTCTTGAGCTCTATTTAATAAGTATGACGGACGTGCCCAAGACAAGAAAGCGCCCATTGTATAACGACGTGAAGAAATTTATCCGAGACTTTCCCGATTTGTATTATAATGGAGAAAAAGTGGTTTGTAAATTATGCGATAAACAGTTACTTTGCTGGGACAAATACGACTGTAAAAGACATGTTGAAAGTGTACACCACAAAGACAAAAAAAAAATGTGCTGTCTAAAACGCAATTCATTTTCGATTTATTGACAATGCTACTCGTCTGCGATGTGCCAGTTCACCGGCTAGATAAAAAAGCCTTTCACGACTTTTGGAATAAATACAATTCCAACAAAAAGCTACCGTCACGGAGAACGTTACTCACCTATTTACCAATTGTGCGTGAGGACATTGAAAACAGAATGAAAGCAGTAGTAAATGATAAATAGTTATGGGTATGTGTCGACGAAACGACAGATCGAAAAAAACATTCTATTGTGAATATTATAGTGCGTGTACTAGATCCTGTCAAATCAACATTTCCCATTTTATTAGCCAGCAAAAGATTGGAAAAGTGCACTAGCGAAGTAATTACGAAGGTAGTGCTCGATACGCTACAAAAATTTCAAGTTTCAACTAATCAACTCCTGATGTTTATGAGCGATGGTGCTGCGACAATGCGTTCTGTAGGCCGTTCTCTTAAAGCAGATTGTGAGAGACTTTTGCATGTGACATGTAAAGTTCATGCTTTACACCTTGTGGCACAAACTATTCGGCAATGTTATCCAGAGGTGGATGCATTAATAGCAACCACAAAAAAAGTGTTTCTAAAATCTCCCAAACGAATTCGAGAGTTTCACAGTCGGTGCCCTGGTATTCCCGAACCACCAGAGCCAATCTTTACACGTTGGGGAAGTTGGTTAAAGGCGGCATTTTATTATGCCAAGTATTTCCAACAAATAAAATCTGTGGTTCTACAATTCAATCCTGCCGAAGCTGTAGCCATTAAGGAAAGCCAGAGACTCTTTCAAAACCCTTCCCTTGATGCAGATTTACAAACTATTTATAACAATCATATAGGATTGTTTAACGCAATCGAGAAATTTAAAAATACTGCATTATCGTTAGCGGAGTCACTGCAAATACTGGACGATGTACACGCCCAGCTATGCGCAGTAAATGACAACAAAAATGTTAATGTAATAGAAAAGTTCGAGAGTGTGATAAACAATGATTTTGATTTTACCAGATTAAAACAAATTAGTAATGGTGCAAGTGTAGATTCGGTTTCTATCTATAAAGATTATTTTAATTGTGCGTGTGCTACATCCGTAGATGTCGAGCGATCTTTCTCAAAATATAAAAAAAATTATTCATCAGGGCGTACATCGCTCACCGCTACAAATATGGAAACGTATCTAATGCTACAAACTTACTGCAAGTCTTATCCACTTGGCGCTATGCTATAATAATCGTAAATAAGGTAAGTGTGTTATTTATATACAGTACACATAACTGACATACCTAAGTGATATAAATAGCGAATGCATGTAAAGCAATAAAATCACGCATGCATCACCGATCGAAACAAGGTCATTATATTCGTGCGTTTAACTGAATACTATCCTGGCACACCGCAAACATCCCCAGCTCTACTGATAACTGTATCTGTAATGTATCTTAAACACAATGTTGAAAACCATAAAAGCGAATCATACTTGTTTCTGTATTTGTTGCTACTTAGAAGACACTCATAAATGATTAATTCAATTAAATAACAATTAAAATTTATAAATAAGTTATTGTTTGATAGTATGCATGTAAGTTTATTTCTAATATAAATCGTTATTCCTTCAATTATATTGATGATATACTTTAATGCCTAATGAATAGAAACCGGACACGAGACGCCGATGACTCATCGCCCACGGGCGTACTATTGAAAATTTGTATTTTTAAAGTGTTTTTAATTGTATTTATATAATTGGAATACAAATTGGTGATGATCTATAAAATACGAAACACGTTATTATTTGTTCATTTTGTAGTTCAAGTTGAGTAAAGGAGTATTCATATTAACTAGCAATATCTTCTCAGGTTCTCTTCTGTAAAATTTGTTATCTTTGAATGAAATATGTCCTCGTAGATAGAAAACGTCCTTTCTACATCCCAACTGGTTATAGGTGCATACTGGAAATATTCTTTTATTTCAGCGTATTTAGCAGTTAGATTTTGAGGCATTGTCCCCATATACAATTGCCGAAATGTTATTAAATCTGGATTTCTATTAAAAAGTGCGTCTAACTTTTGCCAAAGGCCACATTCGAAGTCACTTGGAATATTTTTCAAATTATTAATAGCCACATCTAATGTGGTTAGTCATCATTTAATTTGAGATTTTGATTTTCAAAATAAGTGATTAGCTTCAGCAAATTTCCAAAGTGTGCCTGAAAAAGGATTTTTTAAATTTGGAATTTGAATTAGCTCCTCGGACTCAGAAATACTTCGAGCAGCGTCATTTAAACATGTAACAAAATTTTGTAAACTATTAAAATTCTTTGAATAAAAACTAGTAGCTTCCAACCATGTTCCCCATCTAGTTATTACTGGAGAGGGACGCAGTGGAAAAGATGGAAGTTTTTCCCTGTAAAGAGCTACTCTCAATGGTGCTTTTCTGAAAACTCTTCTAAAAGCGGATACAAGTCTATCAACTTCCGGAAAGGTGTCTCTGATATATTCATAGATTCTGTGGAGAGCATGTGCTACGCAAGTAATATGCAGCATATTAGGATATGTTTCCTTTAATAGTCTGCCTGTTTTTAATATATATGCAGCACTGTCACTGACAAGTAAGAGTATTTTTTCTTTGTACCTGTCGTCCGGACGAAGCATTTGGTCCATATTCTCGTAAATGGTTTTAGCTACAACATTTACCACACAGCATCCTAATATATCGACAGTTTTGTCGGCACTTATCCACAGATACTTATTTGAAAGATGGCTTCTAATGTGTTCTACTGCTTTCGTGTAGCACTTAGAAACATAATATTTGCGTAAGGTGGATTCATCAGGAACATTTCGACCAGTATATTTTTGGAGAAATGCTTTCAAGGTGGGATTGTTAGGTTTATTTAATGGAATATTTGCCGCCATTAAAGTTTCACAGAGGTCTTCGCTAAAATTGTCAGATTCTAACGGGTCTAATTTCTGTGTATGTGTTTGGTATGCTAAGTGACGTTTTACGTGCGACTTCTTGGAACTTTTTAACGATATTTTATAGACTTTGCGATAAATTTCAGAATCACTGGCAATAGACATACAATCAGTTTGACCCTTAATCAAACTGGCTTTTGTTTCACGATGCCATTCTCGAGCTTGTTCCATATCATATCTGAAAAAGTAACTTAAACAATGTTCTAGATTTAAATAAGTGAAAATTAAAAATGTATACGTAATTTATTGAAATTTAACGAAATTTACTGCACACTTACGTCAAAATAATTGAGGGAAGTAGATTTGATGAAACGATATTAAATAGGAGCTATTACTAAAATTACAGAGCATGTCATTATGTAATTAACAGTTAAAACAATGAAAAAAAGAAACTAACTCACCGCACTCTATTTATCTTACGAAATATAAACTAATAAATAAAATTTAAATAAAAAATTACAAGAACCCCTCACCCTTCCATCTACGCCCGTGAAGAAACGAATTTTACTGTAAAATAGGAGTAATTGCGTCATAATTCAACGACAAGGGACAGATGTGCGGTTAACAGAATGAATAGTGCTATTCAATAACTGCGTGTTGTACCTAGCGATGTTATAGACTATTTATATGGTCCATCGTAATTTCGGCGCGATGCTTCCGGTCTCTAATCATTACACCTAGAATAGGACGTAGTTTTTACAGCGTTAACCCAGTTGAGATAAAAGTTCCGTCCTCGGGGCTGGTCGACTGTAATCGATAATTGCTAGCAGTAAAATACATTGCACGAATAAATCTAAGTGTATTTTTCCTACAGTATTAATTAATAGATGATATTGCTCTACTGTTGTTTTTTGCAGTTGTCCCGATTTCTGTCTTACTCTGGTGTGGGCTTTCATTATCTGTCGATTTATCCAGCGTAATACAGTAACTTTCTGAAATAAGCATATATTAGTTAGAAATGTTTCATTATAAAAGTTTCGCATATGTTTACAGGTAAAATGTATGCACAGTTTATTATAAATTAAATAAAGATTAAATAAAAATAATTTGTATTGGTTCACAAAATTTGTAAATTAATCTTGGTCATTTTCTCAAACAACACAATAGATTTTTTTAAATTTTTATTTAAAATGTTTCACCAAGCGACCACAGGGCTTTCAATTAATTATATAATTGAAATATATATATATATAACACTTATATAAAATATTATTATAAAGGTAGTGAATGTTTAATAATTATTTGTGGACTAATTTCTCCTGCAGGAAAACCATTCTTCCAAAGCGCTAAAAATATGCTTCTATCACTCTTAGAACAATAACCTGGGCGTCTTATTTCTATTTTCTTACCGATTTGTATGACAAACACAACACAATTAAATTGTTAGTATTATTAGCGCCTAAATTACTTATTTTGCTAAAGAATTTTGGACAACTCATATTAAATTATTATCTAATCGCTTTTTTTGTTGAACACTAGCCATTAGTACAATTTCCTAGAACGGCTATTATAAGAATTTATTTTAAGAATGGATGTAGATATTTATATAGAAATCTAAAATGGTTAGAAATATATATGTATCTACTAATTATATTGACATGACAGAACTGAAGAAAACTTAATTTCTCTAAATATAAATAACATGGATACTAAATATTTCTATAAAGCGGCGAGTACGCTTCGCATCTAACAATTATAGTTGTTTTCAAATTATAAGAATATAACTTTGAACGGCTCTAATGCTTTTATTGCACCACCTTCTGTGATGATAATTATTATACCTGGTCTCCTTATTGAACGGGTACGGTTTACATATTTGCAACGTATGAATCTAGGGGCCGTATTCACTATAAATTAGGGCCCTATAATATAATAATAAAACGCTGTTAATTTCAAGTATATAATAAAAAATATCTGTACATTGGGTTTATATACAAAGAAAAAATTACTAATCGTGAGGCAACATGTGTAGTGGATACATATAGATATATAAAGCTAATTTATTTGTAATACACAATAAAATTTTTATGTGTCACCGCATTTCATAAATCATCTATGATTGAGTCGTCTTGCAAATCGGTGTCTGTGTCTGAATCGTATTGCAAATTTATAATCAAAGGTGCTACTATTTTGTACATGCGCATATATTCGTCCTCTTTTGCTATTGCGTGTTTAACAACATTTTTCCAATTTACAGCGGTTATGTGTTCCATAGCATTTGTTATGTGTGTTACATTGCTTTCACTAAATTTCGGTGTTTGATTTGTTCGTCTTATGGTATTTTTCAGTTGGGCCCATATCAATTCAATGGGATTGAAAATGCAATGGTATGGTGGTAATCGCAAAATTGTATGTCCTGCTTCTTTGGCTCTGTTATCCACATAATGATCCTTTAAATATTCTTTTGTCTTCATCGCCTCCATTAATTGGTTTTTTGAATAATGATCCTCAAAATATAAATCATTTGCTTCTAAAAATGTTTTAATATCTTTCTTATTATTACATTTTGTAGGAACTTTTGTTTGCTGTCGAGAATAATACATCACTATCACACTATCTTTTGGTAAATTTGGCAGCAAAGTGTCACAAAACCATTCTTCAAATAAAGATGAGGTCATATCTTCATGGTAATCTAAATTTGAGAATTTAACATTTTTAGCAGATAATAGCGGCTGTCCGATCCATCCTCTTTCTGACCCAGCATGAAGAATGATTATTCTCTTCCCTCTCGAAACCGGCGCGTCCAACTGACACATACTTGAACTATCCACCCAACCTTTGCAAATTGTGTCATGGGTGTCATACCACGTCTCGTCTAAATAACGTATTAATCGTCCTTCCTGTCTATACCTTCTAATTGCCGTTAAGTATTCATATCGAAGTTTCTGTAACCTCGGGCTTTCCATAATTGTGCGACGTTTGTCTATAGTGCCAAACTTAAAACCACCTTTCTTTAGCGTCCGCCACAAGGTTGCTTTAGAACAATGAATATTTATAGGCTCATCACTAATTCTTTTATGTAAGCAGTCAAGTGTAGATACAACATTTCCTCTGTAGAAGGAGTATACTTGCTGCCTAATAGTATCAATTTCATTCTGTTCAATTTTTCTCGGTGCTCTTTGTCCCTTCTTTGCTTTCGAGGCCCTGCGTTATTCTGAATTATTTTATATATTGTTCCAAAAGGCACCTTGGTTAATTGCGACGTTCGTTGAATCAGGGTATGATAGACATTGAAAATTATCTGTTTTGCATCTTCTGATATATGCTCTCTCTGTCGTGCTCCAACAGTATTATCACTATCCATTTATAATAACTAGAGTAGACCAATTTCTGTGCGCGCCATGAGCGCCGGTATGGAAGAGTAATTCGTAATATATTAGAATATGCGATAGAATAGGGACGCAACATGAGCTTGTTACCGATATAAGTATAGAAGTAGAGACATTTATTCTATCAGAAATAATTAAATATACATTTGCTTTTCTGCTATTAAAGTAATATGCATAAACACACGAAAAATAAGAATAGTACATATTATAGCAGCGTTGTATGTACCTATAAATAAATTATTTTATTTTCAACCTGTTCCTTAAATTCCGTAAATTCCTTCGTAACGTTGTCGTGCTCGGTAATGTTTGATTCGCGTATTTATTCCAAAATGAAATAAATGAATCATTACTTAACAAGGTAAACGGCAGTGTAGACACAATCATAGTTACACATAGTTCATGTATAAACTGTTGTCGATTAATTTTGTTATTATTGTGCTTCGAACTGCTTACGTGTTCTTTACAATGTGTTTTTGACAAACACATTAGATATGTATTGCACACTAAACATTAAATTTTTGACCCATCGTATATTAAGTCCGGGAAATCCATAATAAACTTATTCACTTCGTCTGACAACGGTCGTTTTCTCGATTTATGTGTCGACGACATTTTATTACGTATGCTTACACTTACATGCAGTCTAAGCAAGTACCAAACACATACTGAATGCTTTTTATTAGTTCTGATGCAATACAATCATCCTTACATCGGTGCACATGGCGCGCACGGAAATTGGTCTGCTCTAATAATAACTATATATTCAAATTAACAACTGTTGGTACTTATATTATTATTAAATTATATTTCATCTAAATTGCAGTAATTACAATTTACTTAAATTTTGTCATTACGGACCCTAGCAGTTTGTTTACGTAAAAGATAATCGTATTGAGCGGCCAGGTAGTTATTGCCGCAGGAGGTGCAAGAAAAGCATTAGAGCCGTTCAAAGTTATATTCTTATAATTTGAAAACAACTATACACTAATATAGTTTCTCCGAAATAATTCTTATTCTACCTGGATGCAAGGGGTTTATTGGGGTTTATGTAACCGTCCACTTCGATATTGCGATAAAGCTTTGAATTTTCCACTACGGGCTAGTTTAGATTTGTTTTATTACTTTTCGTAACAATTCCAAACTTTTTAAAATATTTAAATGGTCCGATGGTACAGAAAAAAGGTAAATGAACTTCATGTGTTTAAGTCTTTACCCAAATAAGAGTGTTGGACAAGTTGGAAGGTGATAAAAGTTGTGGATTCCAGACCCCAAAAACTCCCAAAAAAATCTTATAAATAATGCAAAAAAAAGGATAAAGCATGCCTTTTTTGGCATCATTTATAGGATTTTTTGTCACAACTTTTATCAGCTTACCACTTTCTTGTCCCATACTCTTGTTTACTTAAACACTCAAACGAACCTAGTATACTTGTTTACTTTCCCATCGGAGCATTTTGCAATAAACTAGTCCACAAGTTTTTTTGCGAATACATTTAACTTTGACGAAGAAGTGTAACTAACTTCAAAGTTATCCTAAATACACGCAGATATATGGTTGGGGAAGGGTAAACTCAAAAGCTATTCTTAGGTTTTTCAGGTTTAAAATAAATTGATTTTTTTATCTAACGGAAACTTAGTTGGAGAGCAAAATAAAGTTAAAATTCGAAATGTCTGATTCACTTTACACAATAAAACACGCAAAAAAAAATAGGAGAATTTTGGGTCTTAATAGGTGTGAACTCTGATCATGTTGTCCACAGTCAAACGTAATAACCAGTAGACCGCGCATAATTTGAAAATTTTTGTAGCTGTGCCAAAAATAGTTAAAATCTCAGATTCTAATAAAGATCTACAGCACATAATGCAAATTGCTTTCACAAATTTTCAGCCATTTATTTAAAATAGCCAGGATTCTTCATTCGAGTGAACTTCCAAATTGGCATATATTTGCGTATATCTCTTTACTCACATGCTTTTAATACGGGTCAATACGAGCCAAACTATCGACTATGGAGATATTGAAAATCATACCGCCGACAAGCAATTTCAATTTCCCTGAAAAAAGTCGCGGAGCAAAGGTCCATTTCTGCACATTTTTTGAAACATCTTTTCTATAGATTTGTAAGTTTCGATAGTCGAGATATACCTATGTGTAACATGCCTAAAGGAATCGATTGGTGTCACCCGCAACGTTCTAGCTTCAAAATTTACTGAGTTTAAAGGTACCAAAGCTTGGGCTGTTATTCCACTTACACCATGGGAGTTGTCCCAGCCGAGTCCCAGTGCATTTTCGAGAAAAACGCGAACAGACATGGGTTATAATGTACATATGAGGATTATTTTAAAAAACGCCGGATCAAAAAAGCTTTATTGGTCGTCGAGATCCAGGATGATAGAAACTTTTCGTTATGCCAAGTATATTAGGGTACGCACTAACGTGCTCACCCTGATACCAAACATTAGTAGAATAACATAAGAATTGCCAGTGATTCCGAAATTTATTGCAAAGAATTCCAAGAAATCGCACGTAAAACGTCACTTAGCACCGTAAATACATACACAGAAATTAGACCCGTTGAAATCTGACAATTTTAACGAAGAACTCTGTCAAACTTTAATGGCGGCAAATATTCCATTAAATAAACTTAACAATCCCAATTTTAAAACATTTCTCCAAAAATATACTAGTCGAAATGTTCTTAATGAATTTACATTACGCAAATATTATGTTCCTAAGTGCTACACGAAAATAGTAGAATGCATTAGAAGCCATCTTTCAAATCAGTACGTATGTGTAAGTGCCGACGAAACAGTCGATATATTAGGACGCTATGTGGTAAATGTTGTAGCTGGTGTACTACATCCAAGTATTCCATATAACGCATGTGTAAGAGCAACAAAAGTTATAAATATAGTTGATGCGGAAACAGTAGTTAAAACCATTTACGAGAATATGCACCAAATGCTTCATTCGGACGACAGGTACAAAGAAAAAATACTTTTATTTGTCAATGACACTGCTGCATATACAGGGTTGTCCAAAAAGATGTTACCACTTATACCACTTATATAGGAAAAACTTTTATTTTAGTAACTTAATAAGTAACACATTATGTACACAAGTCAAAATAGACCTAATGCACTCCTTCGATCTGTACTCCTTGATTTTCAATGCATGAGTGAAGTCTTTGCACCATAGAGGTCATAGCTCGTTCACACATTTCCATAGGTATAGAGCGGACTACTGTTATTATGCGCTCTTTCAGGTCATTAATGTCAGTAGGCTTTGTAGCATATACGCGATCTTTCAACATTCCCCATAGCCAGAAATCGCAAGGGGTCAAATCTGGCGACCGTGCTGGCCAAGACAAAGGTCCACCTCTTCCAATCCAACGTCTACCAAATGTTTGATCTAGGTAATGTCGAACCGCTAAGGAATAATGTGGTGGTGCACCGTCTTGCTGAAAGTAACCAGATGTTAAGATACGGAGGGGAAGATTGTCTACAACAAAATTCTGCAGCATATCCAGGTAAGCATCTCCCGTTACAGTCTGGGCGTTAAAAAAATATGGACCAAGCACTCCAAACTTCGATATGCCACACCATACGTTAACTTTCGGTGTGGAGCGAGTGTGCTCTCTTAGTTCATGAGGATTATCTGTATTCCAAATGCTGCAATTGTGCTTATTGACGTTGCCACTGATATGAAATGTGGCTTCATCCGACATGAAGAACACAATCTATGTTCGTTATTTCTAGTATCACTTCTGCAGCTCGAACACGAGCAATTTTCGGCATCAGAAAGGGCCTGAATCATTTGAATGTGATACGGCTTCATTCCCAGATCGAGGTGAAGAATTCTCAGAACACTTGTCCGCGAGATTCCGCTTTCCAATGCTAATCTCGTACTTGATTTTCTTGGGCTGTTAATTATTCGACCTTGTACATTTATGATGTTATTTTCCGTTCGAATAGTTCTGGGACGTTCACTGTTTCCTTTACAGTCATTAGTGACAGACCCTGTGCGCACAAATTTTTCATGCACTCGACGAATAGTTAAACGGCTTGGAGGTTCTTTCTGAAACCATTTCCGAAATTTTTGTCTTACTACTCAGGGTGACCCAAACACTTCCATCCAAGACGCTACCTTCCTTCTCTCTTCCAAAGTAAGTCAGGTGGCCATATTTTGTCTTCGAACTAAAAAAAAAAAATTTAATTAAAAATTAGGTAGTTCCATATGAGTGGTAACATCTTTCTGGATAACCCTGTATATTAAAAAGGCAGATTATTAAAGGAACCATATCCTAATATGTTGCATATTACTTATGTAGCTCATGCTCTCCACAGAATCTATGAATATATCAGAGACACCTTTCCGGAAGTTGATAGACTTGTATCTGCTTTTAAAAAAGTTTTCACAAAAGCACCATTGAGAGTAGCTCTTTACAGGGCAAAACTTCCATCTTTGTCACTGCCTCCCTCTCCAGTAATAACTAGAAGGGGAACATGGTTGGAAGCTACTAGTTTTTATGTAGAGAATATCGAATTTCAGGACAACACTTTGGAAATTTGCCAAAATCCAATCACTTATTTTGAAAATCAAAATCTGAAATTGAATGATGGATTAGCCACATTAGATATGGCTATTAATAATTTGAAAAATATTCCTAGTAACTTCGGATGTAGCCTTCGGGAAAAGTTAGAAGCGCTTTTTATAGAAATCCACATTTAATAACATTGCGCCAATTGTGTATGGGGATAATACCGCAAAATCTAACTGCTAAATACGCTGAAATAAAAGAATATTTCCAGTATGCACTTATAACCAGTTGCGATATAAAAAGGACGTTTTCTATCTACAAGGATGTATTTCATTCAAAAAGAACGAATTTTACCGAATCTTGAGAAAGTATTGCTAGTTCATATTAATACTCCTTTACTCAACTTGAACTACAAAATGAATAAATAAAAATGTATTTCGTATTTTATAGATCACCATCAGTTTGTTCTCCAATTATATAAATAAAATTAAAAACTCTTTAAGAATACAAATTTTCAATAATGCGCCCGTGGGCGATGTGTCATGAGCCTCTCGTCTCCGGGCCTTAGTAATAATATTAAATCTCACAACTGTAGATATTTGTTCATTTTCATTTAAATCAATTTAAAACATGTATAACATCAATTGGAAAAACTCCGAGATAGTAATGAAAAATTGGTGCGTAGAACTAGGGCAACTAGGCCAATCCTAGTAATCCCTGTAATGTAAAACTCCCATTGTAAGAGATCAAATTTACTTAAAATTACTCGTTTTTAAACTATAACAGATTATAAATTAAAATGGATGTTAAAAATGATACAAAATATTGTTTACAATTGCTGTAGAAGTGACTTTATCTCCACAGAAAATCAAATCGATAAAAAATAATTATAAAATCTCATGGAATAGCAGGTATATTTTTAAATGTATGCAAAGAACCTTGCCAGTCCTCACAAATAACAATGTGATTTGATTGATGGTTGATTATTTGACAAAATAATTTTCAGCAAAATAAACTTAATTCATGTATTAGTTGCACTTACATATAAATGGATTCGAATCAAATTAAAATTATATTTTTAAAAGAATTTATTTATAGACTCGTAAATATCTTCAACAATTCTTTTGATGTTTAGAGGGAGTAACATTAATTTTACCTTAAAATCTTCGAACTGCTTATTAAATATATATATTTAGCTAGTAGGACAATTTCAGGCCGTCCTTACAGCACATAATTGGCTACAGCCAAAATACAAATATTTAAAAATTAAAACCAATAATGTAGTAAAAGTAAGAACAACGTAAATAGTATTGACTAATTTGGTGTCATACAATAGTAATTAATATTTTAATAAATTGGAAATTGTATTGAGTAATCGTTGTTGTACATATATGTGTAAATGGGGTTACAGTAACTACTATCATAAAATGGGAATAACATGTAATTTACGACTGCAAAAACACATTTCTATTCATTAGAAATAGCTGGCCTTTTAAAGAATGTATCCTTTGCTGTTACAGCCTACTTTTTTCTTAATTTTATTACAGCTCTTTAAAAGTCATGTATATGAACTTATATATACGTACATATATGATATATAAGTTCATATGCATTCATTCTTATCTCGGACACAATATATATATATATATATATATATATATATATATATATAATATATATATATATATATATATAATATATATATATATATATATATATATATATATATATATATTATATATATATTAAAATAATAGACTTTTTCTTGGTTTAGCGACCTTTAATGAATTCCAATTTTCTAATACGACGTTTCGACTTTTTTATTAAGTCTTTTTCAAGTAATTAGAACTAAAAAATTAATACAAAGAAAGGTAAAAAATATATTTACATTAGTATGAATGAATTTAAATTAAAAATAAAATAATGAAATTAAAGTAAGGAAATTAAAGGATACAAAACTCACCAATTTATTTCGTGTCAAAACACATATTTTGTGTAACATGTATGGCCAGACATGTCGAACCTTTTTATAAGGTCGACTGCCTTTCTTGGAATATTTAGTGTAACTAAATGTCTTTGTGCCGAAATTAAATTGTTTGTTTCGTTTTTAAAAATAGTTTGGTCAGAACATGTGTTTGGGAAAAATACAGTATATTTACAATGGGGAAAATTTTTTTTGTGTGGTTGGGGTTGTCTTCTATTGTTTAATGAGCGGATAATAAAGTTTATAAAGTCCATCAATCTCGTTTCGATCGTTGATTGTTTTGTTGGCTCCCTGGCCTTTGTATTTTTTTGCTTAGTAATTATTTTTGTGTTTTCAAAATCAAAATTATGTTTTAATGCTATTTGGTGTTTTTTTAAAGGTGTCTGATTTTTTGCGTATTTGTGCCCTTTTAATCTTTCCTGTAGTAACTGTTTTGTTTGGCCTATGTATACTTTGTCACAGTCTTTGCAGGGTATATTATATATTGTATATGATTGTTTAAGTGTTGGTGTTGAGTCTTTTAGTTTTGTATGTAGGAATTTTAGTAAAGACTGTGACAAAGTATACATAGGCCAAACAAACCAGTTAATATTAATATTAATATATATATATATATATATATATATATATATATAGTAAACCTAATCAGTAGGCGATTAAAGGTATGTATATTACTTCAAAATATATGTATTTAAAAAACTCTACATGTTTCGGCAGTTCGCCTTTATCAAGAGAATACAAAATATAAATGACAGGATATAAATGTCAAGTAATTAAGTTGCTATGGTTTAAATTATTCAAAGATACATTCTAGTAATAATAATAAATCATGCCTTAGTATTCCAAAAAATAGATAGCAAGGTGTGAACACATGTGTTGCGAACAACACATGTGTTCATGTAGAGTTTTTTAAATACATATATTTTAAAGTAATATACAGACCTTTAATCGCCTACTGATTAGGTTTACCATATCATACCAAGGTCACGAAGTTATTATATATATATATATATATATATATATATATATATATATATATATATATGTATATATATATATATATATATATATATATATATATATATATACATACATACATACATACATCCCTTTTCAGAAACAACTATCAAAAGAAAAAGGAAAAAAAAAATTGTAAAGAAGTGTCCCGTATCGTTATGTTCAAATTTTAGGAGAGTAAAGTAGACTTCATTTCAAGTAACAAAAACGCAAAACTTGTATATCCATTTTTATTTGTTTCAAAGTTACAGATCTATGAATGTGATTGTCAGATCATGAAAAAAAATATAATCCTAAACTCAATAAAATCTGATTTTATTTAAAAATTATTATACGATTCAATAACAGGCCTGTGATTGTTAACGTCGCATTATAAAATCTTATCCTAGAATAAATAAACACGTTACGTAGTGCATACAGTAATTTCTTGGAGATCTACAAAAAAGAGTACTGGAAATTGATTTACGATAAAGAAGGTTCTTACTTATTTCGTAAGTGCTGTACCATGAATATAATACAATTGCATAAAGTTGCATTTTTTAATAAAGGATTAGTTCATACAACAGCTTATTAGTGAGTGGACACGTTTTCTTTATTCAAAATGCCTTACCGATTTTCTTCTCAAGAGTATGCGGACATGCATTTTGTGTATGGCTACTGTAACGTCAGTGCACGTCAAGCAGTTATTGGAAACCGTCATCGGTTTCCCGATAGGCGCATTCCTCATTACAGAACGTTTCTGGAAGTACACAGACAATTTCGGGAATGCGGACTGCGTGATTATCTTTTCGACCGAGGAGTAAATTTGCCAGCAGACTTAGAGGATGAAGCAGTAGCTATTGTTACAAGGGATCCAACTCTCAGTGTACGTCGAATCGCTAGACAACTGGGAGTGCCACGAACGACACTTTGGGGCGAATTTTAAAACGCACGGGCTTATATCCATATCACTATCGCAGGGGACACGGTTTGCTTGAGGCAGACCACTATGCTCGTCTAGGGATATTATGACAGTCACGGCTTCATTTTAATTTCTGCAGAACTGTCCTCTGGACAGATTAATCAACGTTCACGAGAAGTGGTAAACCTGCACAGGTGGTCATCGGAAAATCCCAAAGCTATACGCACATCTAAATTTCAACATGAATTTTCTATTAACGTTTGGGCGGCCCTAATCGATGTCTTGTTGATTGGTCCTGTCGTTCTTCCTGGGAGGTTAAATGCGGACAATTATCTTCAATTTCTTACTAACGAACTGCCAGGTCTTTTAAAGGATGCTCCACTGAACGTTCGACGAGACATGTGGTTTTACATGGATGGGGTACCACCAGATTTCGGAATTGCTGTCCGAAATTGGGTTAACGTCAATTATCCAAGATGGAATGGTCGCGGTGGTCTTGTTGCATGGCCACTCAGATCACCCGACCTTAATCCTCTCGACTTTTATTTATGGGGGTACATGAGAAATTTAGTCTACGCTCGTATTTACCTAGCTGCCGAGCAAATTCGACAAAACAAGTATGAAAAGTATGAAAAGTACTTCTTCTGTTGCTTACATGCACAAGCCTGCATTCAACAAGAAGGTGGGAATTTCGAAAATATTATTAATTGAACTTTTGTAAATAAAATCAGTTTTTATTGACTTTAGGATTACATTTTTTTTCATGATCTGACAATCACATTCATAGATCTATAACTTTGAAACAAATAAAAATGGATATACAAGTTTTGCGTTTACTTTACACTCCTAAAATTTGAACATAACGATACGGGACACTTATATATTTATATATATATATATATATATATATATATATATATATATATGTATATATATATGTGTGTGTGTGTGTTTAGATAATTCCTTAGCCGTTTATTAAATATAATAATTAATAAATTATTGGAGTTTTTCGGCTTTTATATGAAATACTCGTATTTACAAATATTAAATTAGTATGTATGTAATTGCAAAGTAAGTGGGGATGTAAACATTGCTGTCTACAAATTACAGAGCAAATCATACAAACTTTTTTTTTAATTGAAAAATTTTGTCTATATTGGGACTCGAACCCAAGTCTACAGTTTGCCGGACTGTCGCTTTTACCACTTAGCAACAATAGACCTAGGTTCAAGCTATTTAGAAATGCATTATAAAGTACTAGTGTTAATGAATCAGATGTCAGTTATTGAATGTAGATGTCAAGTTGAAAGCAGAAGTCAGTTTTGAAAGCTGTTGTCAGTTTTAATAGCAGATGTCAGTTTGTGAAAGCAAATGTCAGTTATTGAAAGCAGATGGCTGTTTTGAAACCAGGTGTCAGTTATGAAAGCAAACGTCAGATTTGAAGGCAGATACCTATTTTGAAAGTAGATATCAATTATTGAAAGCAGATGTCAGTATTTTGCGAGCAGATGTCAGATTTGAATGTTTATGAAAATGCTAATTATTACTTCATAGCTATATGAGTGTTTAGATAATTTCTTAGCCGAGTCCCAACATAGACAATATTTTTCAATTAAAAAAAAAAAGTTCGTATGTTTTGCTCTGTAATTTGTAGACAGCAATGTTTACATCCCCACTTACTTTGCAATTACATACATACTAATTTAATATTTGTAAATAATTCATATAAAAGCCGAAAAACTCCAATAATTTATCAATTGTCAGTGGCGGCTCTTGATGACGTACGATGTGAGCTGCTGCACGGATGAGACTACTTCGAACTATTTCGGAAGATTTCGGTACGGTTACTTGCTTCTCTGTATATATGAAAGCTTAAACGAAGCAGTCTCATCCGTGCAGCAGCTCACATCGTACGTCATCAAGAGCCGCCACTGTACAATTGTTATATAAATATATATATATAGTAAAATTCAATCAGTTGGCGATTAAAGGTCTGGCTTTACTTCAAAGTATATATATTTAAAACAACCCTACATTTTTCGGCAATGATGCCTTTATCAAGGATATAAAATATAAATGACAGTATACAAATGGCAAATAATTGAGTTGCTATGGATAAAATTATTCAAAGATACATTCCAATTGAATAATAATAAATCATGCCTTAGTATTTAAAAAACAGATAGCAAGGTGTGAACATATGTGTTGTCCGCTGCTAGCAGCTTGTGTCTCTTTCTGGGTATGAACTTGTGTGTTGGTTGCTGCTGGCAGCTTGCGTCTTTCTCTGGGTGTATGGTTTTGTGTTTGTGTGAGCGCGTAAGTGTAGGGTTTTGTATGTTGGCGCGCTCGTGCGTGTGTTTAGTGACAACACATATGTTCACACCTTGCTATCTGTTTTTGGAATACTAAGGCATAATTTATTATTATTCAATTGGAATGTATCTTTGAATAATTTTATCCATAGCAACTCAATTATTTGACATTTGTATACTGTCATTTATATTTTATATCCTTGATAAAGGCATCATTGCCGAAACATGTAGGGTTGTTTTAAATATATATACTTTGAAGCAAAGCCAGACCTCTAATCGCCAACTGATTGAATTTACCATATCGTACCAAGGTCACGAAAATATTATATATATATATATATATATATATAGGTTAATAATAAACTAAAAGCGGGCAAGCGATCTGTCAATTAAAACTCATTTATTTTTTTTATCTCTATATTTCACAACGAGTTTGTTGCTTCTTCAGGGGATACTACAAGATTAATGAATAAGACATTAAATAAATTAGTGTATCGAGTAATATCAAAATACTCACAGAATGTAGAGTTATAAAATGAAAATGAGGTACATAGACATACAAAAATTGATTAATTATCAGTTTTCTGTGTGTTTCTTTTTTAACTGATAAATGTAATATTATTTTCTACTATAATACAAAAAACAGACCTTTAGTTTAATTGTCTTTTACAATTTTTATTCAATAAAAAGTGTAAAGTTTTTATTTTATATTAAATGTAAGGTGTGTTTATTTTACTTTACAATAATTTAATTTTTTAAAATAAATAAAACTCCTATTTACATCAGTGCGACAGAAATTTCGAAAGAAACATTTTTGGTGTTGCTACAGCTAAATAAAGATTGGAGTTATATTTGACCCCACTAGCTATGTTAGTGCAAATAAGCGATAGTAGTTAAGGGTTAATAATAAGTATTTCAATAAACGAAAGTCCAAAAATAATCTTTTATATAGATTAGTAGGTATATAACCTAAAAATATGACAGCAACCATATGTTTTATTTGTTAGAAATTCCTGTGTAAATTATACTCAGATTGCAGCGCCATCTGGTCCGTTCTTATTTGGAATGGCGTATAGGTGTAATAATAAAACTGTTAAATTGTATTTCATGGTATTTGTTTAAATTAATATATTCGTTTGCGTATTTTCCCTTATCTAATTGTAAAAATAATTTCAATGTATATTTTATTAACACAATTTTTATACGGGGAGAAGGAAAATAACGTCTGTCTACTAGGAATTATCGCGTTAAGTTTGCTTTTACTAATTAACAGTTATTTAATCATTTCTATTCTTTAAAATTAAAAAATACTCAGTGTATTCTTCGTAAACTTGTCCGATGTGGTAATTATAATTGCAATTAAAGTCAAACTTCTGACTCGTTGGTAAGCGTCTCACGATTCAAGTCGTCGATTTTTCCAAGAGTTTTGACACTCGATCGAGTCAATTGCCCGTGTTTGTTGAGCGGAGACCACACATTATATAAAGTAATGTAAGCAAGTTAGCGATCGTAAATATGAAAATATGAACTCGCTGTATGGATGAGAAGGACTAGCTTGAGGGTGATCTAAACTAACAAGGAGGATTTCTGAATGCCACTGTCAATGCGTTCATATTTAACATAAACGATTTTCATATTTATGTCTGAGAGTATATTCATATACCAAATACATACAATATAATCAAATAGTATTGATAAATAATTTGGAAAAATACGTTTAATACTAATAAGTAGACAAATTTATTTTTCTGTAAAAGATATTTTTATGTTACCTTCTTTTATATTTACGAAACGTTATTTGCATCTTATTTTAGAATATAATTTAATGATATATATATATATACATAAAATATAGAAGCGAAAAGTCATATATGTCTCCAGGATACCGTACATTGACAAGCTTCAATAAGAGCGAAATGCGTCATTACGTTCCGGTTATCGACATGTTTTTTACGAATTTTTAGTTATCCTAACTATAATAAGGTTTGGCACCCTTTTGTCGACAGGGATATTTAATTAAAACGGATATTTTTATATCACGTTTATGTTTAGTAAGCTATGGAACTAAAATTTAGTACTTGACTTAAACTGTCGGAATTAACTTTGTGGATGTCCAAATACTAATAATGATTCAATTAACTGAAAAAGAACGTATGGAAATTCTGATGATGATTGGTTTCTGTGACCGCGCCAGAACTCATGAAGAAGTATTTAACAATTTGCATCAAGATCGGCATCCAATATAACGAACTGTCGTTGGTAAACTTTGAGAAGATATAACTTGACCGCAAATGATAGAAATTTAGTGGACGATCAAAAGTCGCAACTAATGAAGTTATTGCTCAAGGTATTGCTATAGTATTAGAAGAATTACGACGAACTTCTACTACATCCCTCGCACCAATATAAGTTGCCGATCAGTAGCCAAAATATTGAGCCACGAAAAATATCATCCGCACAAACTACATTTAGTGCAAGAATTAATGGACGGGAATTATGATCGTAGAATTGAATTTTGCGAAAGAATCATGGAGATTTGCAAAATAACCAATACTTTACATAAAATTTCCGACGAGGCTACGTTTTGTTTGAATGGTTCCGTTAATAACGATAATTGATATTAGTCAATAGATAACCCTCATTGGATGCTAGAAACGCATACACAACTTCCGCGAAATTAAACGTTTGGACTGGTATTTTAAGCAGGAACTGAAACCGAACCCGAACCTGAACCCAAACGGGTTCAGGTTCGCTGTTTATAAAGACTTTGAACCCGTACCAGTTGAACCCAAAAATTCGGCAAGGTTCGGGTTCAAAAATATAAAAAAATAGAGAAATATTTAATAGAAGAATAATAAAAAACATTACATTTCTTGCATGCAAAAAAAAAATTAAAAACAAAATCAAAATAAAATAACGACTATTTGTAGCGAACAAGTAACCAGTAACCTTCACAAACTAGACTAAAATGGGAAATCCCCTTTTTCTGTTTGAGCTATGTACAAACATAATATTTGTGTTAAACAAATCAGTAGGCAAACATTTTCTTGTAACCAATGCAAATAGTAGCGACGCAAACCGTGTATTAGCATATTTTAACTTTCTTAAAGTAAACGTGGGTTGTTAAAATCAACTCTTAAATTGTTTTTAGTAAAGTGTGTGCTCACATTCAAATTTAAAAATTTATATAATTTTTTGGATTTTTCTAACCCAGAGATGTCTACGAAACTTACGAAAAATTTATTTGTTTATGATGCAGGAAAAGATGTATCTATATGCTCAGAATGCAAATATGAAATGAAAGGTAAACATACGGCAAATCTTGGGCGGCATATACAACGGAAGCATCCTGAGCTATTCAAGAAAACTTAAAATGAATCGTCAACATCTAAATTGAGTCAGATCACCAATAAAAGAGCAAGAGCAGAGGAAAATACCCTTGAACAGTAATTAAATATTATCATGAGTAAAAACACAAGAGATTTTTTTTATCGGATAAATTTCTCTTTGTAACAAATTATTTTGCCAATCAGTAATTTGACGAGAAAAACTTACATGAAAAAATCGCGAGACCGAAAAGTCGAGCGATTTTTTCTAATGTAAGTTTTTCGAGCGAAATTACTGATTGGAAAAATATTGAGTTAAAAAGAAATTTATCTGATTGAAAGAAAAGCTCGAGTGTTTATTGGCAAGATAAATTAACGACATGAATAAAACTTTTTAAATTGTCTCCATATTGACGATTTTGTATTTCTAGTGTATTGCGATATTGATCTTTTGATATTTGTTGAAATTTCCCCAAACCGACTCGTACATTTTACGTTCAACGATACTTAATAGCTATTACCTGTCAGCTGCCAAAATAAATTAAGTGATGCAGGACTACTAAATATGTAACAGGAAGAAGCATTTTTATCGGAGGAAGAAGCATTTTTATCGGTGATAAAAAGCTATGTAGGTTTTTATCGCTGTCAAAGTGACAAAAATGTCACCCGCAAATGGACATTTTTACATAGGAGTTAATTTATCAAGATAAAAACCTGTAAACAAAGTTTCATTGATTCATGCGTAAAATTAGTAACCGTTAATGGCCGTCCTTTCACAATCTTCGAAGATTCTGGCATGAAAGAAATAATCGATCCAATTATGAATGCACTAAAAGTATCAGTAAATAGTCATAATATAAGTGCTCTTGTTAACAACAAAGCAACGGAAATAAAAAACAAAATTAAATTGGAAATATCAAAAAAAATTATTTCAATTAAAATTGATTCTGCTTCTCGTCAACGGAAAAATAAAACTACGAACTTTGGACATGCATGAGGCTCAAAATCGTCAGACAGGAGCCTACATAAAAAATCTTATCATCAGCGTTTTTGATTGTTACGACATAAAACTGCAGCAAGTATATTCAATTACATCAGATAACGGAAAAAATATGATCAAAGCTACAGAATTATTAGAAGACGAGTATGAAAACTTTGACATGGAAGATGAATTTGATGCAGCTGAAGCAAATGCGCTTTCTTATATTGAACTGGAAGGAGCAGAAACATTAGCATATTCACACCCAAATATTATTCATTTCAGATGTGTTGCTCATAGTTTACAGTTGGCAGTGCTCGACACAATATCTAGTCCTCCTTTTAAGAAAATTCTTGATCAATGCAGAGCCATTTGCAAAAAATTGCGATCACCAAATATTTCTTCTTTAGCTAAGAAGCTAAACTGTCAAACTAGATGGAATTCCAGTTATGACATGGTTCAAGCCTTATGGGAATACAGAAGTTTTTGTTCGGAATTGCTGGATGCTGAATTAACTATGACTGATAGTACTTGGAATATTTGTGAAGAATTCGTAGAAGCTTTTGCACCTGTTAAAAAAATAACGCTGAAACTACAAGAAGAACAGATGAATTTAGGCGATTTTTATAAAATCTGGCTTACTTTTAAATTGGAGCTAACAAAAGATGACAAGACAAAATCATTTTCAAAAGAATTATCTTTAAATATTATAAAAAGAGAAAACAACATTTTTAACAATCCACTTTTGATTGCAGCAGTATATGTAGATAGCGGATTTAAGGTCATTCTAAGTCCCGAAGATGTTAAAAATGCTAAAAAACATACTTTGAAAACAATAAAAATTTTGAAAAATTTGCAAATGGAAAGAGAAAAAGAGAATTTTGTGAGAGAATAAATATCTTTTTCTTCAGAAGATGATGAAGATATGCTCGAACAAGTTCTAAAAAAGAAGGAAAGGTTTTATAAATCAAATTCTTCAAATGTAAATGTCACCGCTTCGATTGATAATTTAGTTAAAAATGAATTTGATATATATGAAAAATATCCAAGACTGGAAAAAGAAAAAAACATTTTACTATTTTGGGAGCAACATAAAACGGAAACGCCATTATTGTATCAAGCGGCTCAGATTATATTCGCAGTACCTGCTACGCAAGTAAGCGTCGAGTGGGCCATTTCAGTCTTGAAATTCAGTTTATCCCCACAAAGAACAAATTTAAAAGAAGAAAACTTGAAAAATATATTAATTGTAAAATTAAACGAAAATTTCTTTGAAAAATAAATTTTCTACTAATTAAACACATGTAGTTTTTTAAACTTT
The DNA here is from genome assembly GCA_935421215.2 of Melolontha melolontha. Lineage (NCBI taxonomy): Eukaryota > Metazoa > Arthropoda > Insecta > Coleoptera > Scarabaeidae > Melolontha > Melolontha melolontha. The sequence continues at coordinate 102,969,575 of OW285238.1, forward strand.
GAACCCGAACCCTGAACCGAACCCGAACCTGAACTTTTTATTTTGATTAACCCGAACCCGAACCTGAACCCATTTTTTTCATGGTTTCAGTCCCTGATTTTAAGGATTATTATTGCGCCTTTTTTCATTCATGGTACACTAACTGGACAGAGATATTTAGATTTTTTACGTGATCAGGTTGTTCCTAATGTTGAGGAAGATAAGGAATTACCTGTAAGGGTTTGGCTTCAACAAGATGAAGCACCCCCTCACTAAGCCATTAATAGAAGTTTTTTAAACGAAAGATTCCCAAATCGGTGGATTGGTCGTAGAGGATTCATTTAATGGCCCGCAATGTCTCCAGATTTAAATCCCCTAGATTTTTTCCTTTGGGGTCATTTAAAATCTGGGATTATGCTAGAAGACCGCATAATCTAGACGACTTACGGCAGAGAGTAATTGAGAAAGTGCAATTAATTCGTGAGGAGGCTTTGGCTAATGTTATTCAAGCATTCGTTCACAGACTTGCATATTGTCAAGAAATGAACAGTTATCATTTCGAAAACTTTCTTAGTTCGTATTGATTTTGTTTATATTTTTGCGTTCATTTTTCTTGTTCTCAATAAAATTTGCATGATTTTTGCGTATCTATCGTTGTTGAACAGAAAGGTGCCAAACCTTATTCTTGCTGAACTTCCAGAGTAGAGCTTTATTGAATTTCATGAAAATATATAAGATGTTTCATTAAAAATAAAAACGTTAACATCATTCCTGACTATGCCGGATGTTTAATTTGAAAATAGATATGCTCTTCGAATTCCCTATTTCCCCTATTCCCTATATTCCCTATATATATATATATATATATATATATATATATATATATATATATATATAAGGTAAACTTAATAAGTCAGCGATTAAAGGTCTGGTCTATTACTTCAAAGTATATATATTTAAAACAACCCTACATGTTTCGGCATTGATGCCCTTGTCAAGGATATAAAAAATATAAATGTAAAATATAATATCCTTGACAAAGGCATCATTGCCGAAACATGTAGGGTTGTTTTAAATATATATACTTTGAAGTAATGGACCAGACCTTTAATCGCCGACTTATTAAATTTACCTTATCATACCAAGGTCACGAAAATATTATATTTATATATATATATATACAGGGTGTTACAAAAATGTAGGGCTGGCTATACATAGACGGTTTCTACAACTAAAAATAAGCAAAAAAGTTTAAATAAATTTATGTCCTAATATGGTTCGTTACTGAGTTACGGCCACTTGAGGTTTTTTTCTTTTTATTTTAGAAAAGGTTACAGAAAACGGGTGTTTCTTATGTTTCTTATAGTAAATGTTCAAAATGACCTCCACGGGAAGCAACACAGGCTTCAGCTCGTCGTATCATGAACTGCCTCGGGAGCTGAAAAATTCCTGTTGTATTTCGAATTTGGTGGCATCCATCTTCCACTCTACGTTGAAGATCTTCAATATTTTGAATTGGAGTAGAATATACCATAGACTTTAAATGTCCCCATACGTAAAAATCTATTAGATTTCAATCTGGAGACCGTGCAGGCCATGCTACAGGCCCACCGCGACCAATCCATCTTCCAGGATATACGGCATTTAAAAATTCGCGTGCTGTGTGACTGAAGTGAGCCGGTGCACCGTCGTGCATGAACCACATGCGTCCTCTAACATTTAGTGGAACATCGTCCAGCAAACCTGGTAAGTCGTTTTCTAAAAAATAACGATAATTCTGCCCAGTAAGTCGTGGTGGAAGTACAAAAGGACCAATCACAAATTCGTTAATAATTCCGGCCCACACACTAAATGAAAACTGCGCTTGATGTCTGGACTGAATAATAGCATGAGGGTTTTCTTGTTGCCACTGGTGTAAATTATGAAAATTGACGATACCATCTCTTGTAAAGCCAGCTTCATCACTAAAGAGCACACACGACAGAAAGAGATGATCGGCGGCGCATGTCCGTAACAACCATACACAGTAAGTTTCTCGTGATGGGAAATCATTCTCACTAAGTCCCTGTACTCTTTGCAGGTAGTAAGGAAAAAGATGATTAGTTATTAAAATACGCCATACACTCACATGATCGACATCTTCCGCCAATGCCATTCTTCGAGTACTAGCACCTGCATTTTCTTCAACACGATCCAACAAACGTTCTTCCAATTCCAAATTTCTTGTGGTTCGTGGTCTGCCGCGATCTCGGACTACTGGTTTGAATGATCCTGTTTCTCTTAATCTAATATGAAGCCTTTCGAAAGTTTTTTCATTTGGTAAACGTCGGTTTGGGAAATATTCTGCGTAAAGTCTTCTTGCTTCTGCTCTGTTGCAATGTGCCAAACCATACATTAAATGCATGTCGGACATCTCTTCGAAAGAATAATCTGCCATTTTATACTATTAATTAGAAAACAGTATTAATCACATATGTAATAATCAACTTTCACGACTGACAGCAAAAAACACGGACTGCCTACTGAATATGATTAACATAAGTTACTCACTTGTCGGCGACTTGTTCGAACATGCAATACGAACGCTTCGCGTCTGCGCGATAATTTGTGACGAGATACACACGTGTCGGACATGCAATACGAAAAACTTCAAGTGGCCGTAACTCAGTAACGAAACATTATAAGACACAAATTTATTTAAACTGTTTTGCTTATTTTTAGTTGTAGAAACCGTCTATGTATAGCCAGCCCTAAATTTTTGTAACACCCTGTATATATGTGTGTGTGTATATGTATATATATCATTTTGACAAATCTTGGAATATATATATATACCTATATATATATATATATATATATATATATATATATATATATATATATAAGTGATTAGATAATTTCTTAGCCGTTCATTAAATATAACATTTGATAAATTATTGGAGGTTTTTCGGCTTTTATATGAAATATTTACAAATATCAAATTAGTATGTATGTAATTGCAAAGTAAGGGGGGATGTAAACATTGCTGTCTACAAATTACAAAGCAAATCATACGAAATTTTTAATTGAAAAAATGTCTATGTTGGGACTCGAACCCAACATGAAAAAATCTAATCACTCATATAGCTTTGGAGTAATAATTAGCATTTTCAAACATTCAAATCTGACATCTGCTCTCAAAACACTGACATCTACTTTCAATAAATCATATCTAATTTCAAAATAGGCATCTGCTTTCTAATCTGACGTTTGCTTTCATAACTGACACCTGCTTTCAAAACAGACATCTGCTTTCAGTAACTGACATTTGCTTTCACTAACTGACATCTGCTATCAAGACTGACATGAGCTTTCAAAACTGACTTCTGCCTTCAACTTGACATCTACATTCAATAACTGACATCTGATTCATCAACACTGTTACTTTATAATACATTTCTGAATAGCTTGAAACATTGTGGTCTAGTGGTAATGACGACAGCCCGGCAAGCTGTAGACTTGGGTTCGAGTCCCAACATAGACATTTTTTCAATTAAAAATTTCGTATGATTTGCTTTGTAATTTGTAGACAGCAATGTTTACATCCCCCCTTACTTTGCAATTACATACATATTAACTTGATATTTGTAAATATTTCATATAAAAGCCGAAATCCTCCAATAATTTATCAATTGTTATATATATATAAAATATAAATCTATATTTATATTATTTATGTCCTTGACATAAAAAATATAAATCTATATTTATATTATTTATGTCCTTGACAAAGGCATCATTGCCGAAACATGTAGGGTTGTTTTAAATATATATATTTTGAAGTAATAAACCAGACCTTTAATCGCCGACTTATTAAGTTTACCATATCATACCAAGGTCACGAAAATATTATATATATATAGCAACTTAATTACTTGACATTTATATCTTGTCATTTATATTTTGTATTCTCTTGATAAAGGCGTACTGCCGAAACATGTAGAGTTTTTTAAATACATATATTTTGAAGTAATATACAGACCTTTAATCGCCTACTGATTAGGTTTACTATATATATATTATAAAACGTGTTACCTCTAATTTTGTTTAAAAATTAGAAATCAGGGCTCATACACATTACGCACCAAAGTAGTTATGGTACACAATATTATTGACATACATTTTGTTATTAATTAATATTTACTATTTCGTTATTTTTTTCGTAACTTTAATGTTAGAAGAAATTTGTTTTTATTATTAGTATAAGATCCATAAAACAAAATAAAATTGTACGTAAAAAAATACCTCCGGTTTGCAGATGATCCAACGCTTTCCGATTCACCTGTGAGAAGGAATGCGAGTTATTACAGGAGAACTTAGACTAATAGTCTTAACAAACAACAAGTGGTATCTTATTCACGTAGAAGAGATCGCATTCAAAAATACTGAAACACTTAATATTCTATTAGTAAGAGAATGAAGTAGTGATTTCTTATCATTGTCAATGTAAATTTTATCAAATCGGTTCAAGAAAATTCTTTCATTTAAAGTTGATGCTTTTCCAGAAAGTGTAATGAACTGCAGGATTTTCTGAATCGCTTCGGTTTGCACAACTCCTGCATCGCTTGTACAGACTACATTCATAAATATCGTATTTTAATAATTGTTTTCATAGTCACAGGATTAGTAGAACATGATGTGCCTGGATCAATTCCAAATTATCAGTTTCAAGGATTTATGGCCCTCATTATACCCTCTTAGTTAAAGTACATTCACGCAATATCGTCCCTGACACATTTCACTTTATATCTAGACATTAACGTTAACATGGCAAGTTTTATTTTTCCACGAGCTAATGAATAGAGGTATTATTACTAGCATTCGCTTCTTATAACAATTAGTGAATGGTAGTAAAATACACGCTAACAGTAAACACTTTATTGTTTAACAGAATAAACATCCGGCTAAATTCTCCCTTAACTATAATGTACACAAGTTTTAATGCAGTTAGTGACAATTGTGATATATTTTCTGATTTCCAATAAACTGCATTAAAGTGAATAGTTTTTTCTCTTGTATTGTGTAAAATTTTTATTTAAGGATATGTTAAGTTCTGTATAAAATACACGTTTATTACGCTAAGAAATAAGTAATTAAACTTCTAGTTTCAAAAATTCTTTTATTGTAAATACCACTACAATATTGTTTCGCCAGTATTTCATCAGGTGGATGAAATACTGAATATGTACAATACAAGTTTGAATATTTGTGAAAATTATTGGGGAATGTTGGTGGAAAAATTTTTACAATCTTAAATTTAGTAGAGGGGAGTTGTTTAAATCTATTTGGTCATTTAAAGCTAATCCTAAACTATTGTATCTATTAATTTCTAAGTTTTCTAACAGGTTAAGTTTTTTACTTTTTTCTTGAATGTGTAAAATTTTGAAATCTATATTAAATCTATGATTGATATCTATACAATGACTGGCGAAAGTTGAATCTGTTTCCTTTTCTTTATGGCTTCTCTCGTGTTCTTTCATTCTAATTTTGATTGTCCTCCCCGTTTGTCCTATGTATACCTTATTAAAATCTTCGCATGTTAAGTTATATACACCAGAGTTTGATTCTTTGTCTATTTTATCTTTGTTGTTTTTAATAATGTTCTGTATAGTATTGTCTGTTTTAAATGATATATGTTCGTTATTAAGTTTTTTAATGAAAGTACCAATTTTTTCCGAAATTTTTCCTAAGTAAGTGATTGAATTATAGGAATGAATTATCTTGTATTTTAATTTTGGATAAACTAAGGAAAGGGTTTTAGATTTTTGTTGGCTATTTAGGATGTTATTGACAATATTTATAGAGTAAACATTGTTTAATGCTATTGTGAATATTCTATTTAGTTCAAGGTCGACATTACTTTTGCTAATAGCTACATGAATTAATCTATATACCATTGATTGGTATGCTGCTAATTTGTGTGTTATAGGATGAAAAGAATTAGCGTGTATTGAGGTATCTGTATGTGTTTGTTTATGGTATATAGCGAACTCGTGTTTATTAGTTTTGTGTGATATGGTTAAATCTAGAAAATTAATGCTTTTATCTGTTTCTGTTTCCATATGACATATTAATTTGCTTTAACGGTTCAGATAGACAATTAAAAACTTTACATAATTATATCAACACTATTCACCCCAAATTAAATTTTACTATGGAAACAGAAACAGATAAAAGCATTAATTTTCTAGATTTAACCATATCACACAAAACTAATAAACACGAGTTCGCTATATACCATAATCCAACACATACAGATACCACAATACACGCTAATTCTTTTCATCCTATAACACACAAATTAGCAGCATACCAATCAATGGTATATAGATTAATTCATGTACCTATGAGCAAAAGTAATGTCGACCTTGAACTAAATAGAATATACACAATAGCATTAAACAATGGTTACTCTATAAATATTGTCAATAACATCCTAAATAGCCAACAAAAATCTAAAACCCTTTCCTTAGTTTATCCAAAATTAAAATACAAGATAATTAATTCCTATAATTCAATCACTTACTTAGGAAAAATTTCGGAAAAAATTGGTACTTTCATTAAAAAACTTAATAACGAACATATATCATTTAAAACAGACAATACTATACAGAACATTATTAAAAACAACAAAGATAAAATAGACAAAGAATCAAACTCTGGTGTATATAAGTTAACATGCGAAGATTGTAATAAGGTACACATAGGACAAACGGGGAGGACATTCAAAATTAGGATGAAAGAACACGAGAGAAGCCATAAAGAAAAGAAAACAGATTCAACTTTCGCAAGTCATTGTATAGATATCAATCATAGATTTAATATAGATTTCAAAATTTTACACATTCAAGAAAAAAGTAAAAAACTTAACCTGATAGAAAACTTAGAAATTAATAGATACAATAGTTTAGGATTAGCTTTAAATGACCAACTAGATTTAAACAACTCCCCTCTACTAAATTTAAGATTGTAAAAATTTTTCCACCACCATTCCCCAATAATTTTCACATAAATATTCAAACTTGTATTGTATATATTCAGTATTTCATCCACCTGATGAAGCCATTGTATGGCGAAACAATATTGTAGTGGTATTTACAATAAAAGAATTTTTGAAACTGGAAGTTTAATTACTTATTTCTTAGCGTTATAATGAAGTTTCAACAAGTATCTCCTTCGTCAATTAACTATACGTTTATTATTGTTATTATTATTATAAACAGAATTCAACGAATATAGCCAATACTGTGAAAGTTGTGTTAATAGGTGGCTGCTTCATGATGGTACACCTATATATTGTGATGGAGTTCTTCAGTACTTGTTAGAATTCCATTTAATAATACGTGTTTCGGTCACACAGTGGCTTTGTCAAGGACGTAATCCTAATCTGGTTAGTATTTTATCTCAAATGTTTTGTGCATTTTACATTTATACGAGAGATGTCTTTTATGTTTTGCATACTGTCAGTACTAAAAATTAACCTCCATCTTTAGTTAGCCTAAATCCAAAGTTTCACTGCGATACGTGTAGTGTTACATCTACAACGAACTGTCAAAGTCAACAAGTTAGTCGAAATATGGAATTAAACTGCGAAAATTTTCGTGCAATATTTTTTTTATAATTTTCGAAGACAATTATCTCAATAAGAATGCCTCGTTGAGTTGGTTTCTGTTTTCGGTAATGAAGCACCACATAAGTCAACAATTTCTCTTTGGTATGGAGAATCCAAACGTATACGGATTAGTCTCAGCGACGATCCTAGGGCAGGTGCATCAAAAACCGCAGTTATCCAGGAAAACATTGATGCTGTACGCAAGCTCATCAACGAAGATCGACATGTGACACATCGCGCAATTGAGGCATGATTGCGGATTTCAAAGATCTCAGTTCAAAACATTTTGCATGAAGAATTGTGTGTAAAAATAATAGTTTCCCGTTAGATACTGCATCTGTTGACAGAAGAACAGAAAACTGCTAGGGTGATTTGGTGCCTAAAAAATCTATACCACTTCAACGCAGGGAACTCTAAAAACGTGTACAACATCGTGAGTGGTGATGTATCTTATTTACTCATGCTTGGTGGTCCAAAGCGAAGAAAAACCAACAAAAGTAATCCGTTTTCGAGGTTTCTCCAAAAATATGATTGCAACATTTGTTTCGAAAACAGGTCATGTAGCAACAATTTCTCTACAAGATCAAAGAACTGTTACTGCCGATTGGTATACAACCACTTGTTTGCCGTAAGTCATCGCTGAGCTCCGAGAAGACAATCCACAACGACGAATCATCCGCCACCAAAGCAATACAAGTTCGTACACGGCTTGCAAGAGAATTGAATTTTTAACGCAACAAAACGTCGAATTGTTAGACCATCCTCCGTACAATCCCGACCCGACCCGACAATTTCTTTACCTTCCGGAAAATCAAGGACGGACTGCCTGGTCATAGGTTCCAGTCGTCAGCAGGAGCAGTCGATGCCTTCAAAAACGCAATTTTGACAGTACCAACAAACGAGTGGAATAACTGCTTCCAGTGTTGATTCGAGCGCATGAAAAAGTTTTACTCTTCGTGGAGAAAACGATAAAGTCTTTAAAAGTTATCTACTGTTTTATTTCAGCTCTATTTGCAAAAAGACTATCCCCGTATACAGTAACCGGGGCTGTATAAAGGCTGTCCCAATAGGTACTACGGGATTTAAATTTAGCGCCATTTGTCAACGACTTATTCTAGACATTTTATATCTCGCATATGTCATCTACATAGCCGGCAATTTAAGCATGAATCATTTAACAAGCGAAGAACATGTTAAAATTGTACAAACTTATTACGAAAATTACGAAAATTCGCGTTCTTGCGTAAAACAATTCGTAAACTTCGTTTAATGTTTGAACGTAATCATATGCCAAGTGTTAACGCAATTCGTAATCGTATTCGATAATTTGAGGCTTATGGATCTATTGTTGATTTGAAGGTGCCAATGCGTCCACGTAGAGTTCGATCCAATGAAAATATCGCTAGAGTGCGTGACCATGTTGCCGAAAGTTCCAAAATATCAGTTCGTCATCAATCTCATCAGCTAAACATATAGAAAAGCTCTTTACATCGAATTTCGATCAGAGATCTAACACAAGAGTTAAGCCCATAGACCACGGACATCGCCATGCGCTTTCTAATTTGATCTTTTCCGACGAAGTTCACCTCGGGGGTTATGTTAATAAACAAAATTTTACGATTTGAGGAAGTGAAAATCCTCGTGTGATTGAAGACAAATCATTACATCCTCTTCGAGTAACAGCATGGTGTTCATTTAGGACTGGAGGGGTTATAGGACCATTTTTTTCATAAAAATGACGGTAAAATGGTAAATGCTAATGGCGGACGCTACCGCAATATATTGAGATATTTTTTTATGGCCACAATTGGATAATATGCTGTTCAACGATATGTTCTTTGAACAAGATGGCGTCACGTGCCATACATGGAGCCATCTACGAGGAGGGAAACTTTGGATTTGTTACGGAAACGTTCTCCCGGCCACGTCATTTCTCGAAATGGTGATATTCTTTGGCCTTCAAGATCATGCGATCTGACCCCCCGCGACTCTTTCTTCTGGGGTTTTCTCAAAGACAAAGTCTATTCGAACAATCCGCTGACGATTAATGACCTAAAGCAAAATATCCGTCAAGTTATTGGTGAAATTGAACCGCAAGTGTGTCAAAAACTTATTGATGATTTTGCAGAAAAATGATCATCTGTAGAAACAGCAGATGGGACATTTGCAGAATATTATTTTTAAATCATAACTGCCTTGCCTCTGCTTTTTGATAAAATATAAAATTATGTTATTTTTCTAAAATCGTTCTTTATTTAAAAAGGAAATCCCGATATTCCTATTAGGAACACGTCCGATCAAATACGATGGAACATAGATGTAGGAATAAAAATCAAACAGAAATGATTTGGTATTCGATTCGAGTTGTGTAAAAATATTTTTGTTGCCCTTATATTATATTGACAAAGCTTGCACTTGAGGAAAAAACTATAATGAACAACCTCTGCCATTTACATCACGTTATTAACAATATTAAGAAATTTTAATTCATCTTGACAGCATAAAGTATCTAGAAATAATAATTTAAATAATTTTAATGAACATATTTAATGTTGCTGTAGGAGAAAATCCGAAGCAAACCTGTAAATAAATTGCACATCAATTTGATATTTCTATGTAAAGTTTTGAAAAGATACAATACATACAGGTCATACAAAATTTAAAAATGCCGAAAATATTTCTGAAGACCATTATGAACGCGTGGAATTTTGTGACATAATGAAAGAAAAATGCAAACAAAATGAAAGTGTTTAAAAATTATCTATTTACTGATGAGCCGACATTTTCTTTGGACTAACATCATACAAACACTGATTGTTAATTGATACTGATGTGAATCAGCCAACTTCGTGTCAAGTTCGTATGTTCTTATTTAAGGCTACGCCTATTGTATATATTGTTTCTTATATTAAAGTTTCTCTCAAAAAGAAGTTAGTATCGTTAATCACTATCCACTAGATTTGACGCCGGTGGATTACTTTCCTTTTCCAGAACTCATTTCAGTACTTAAAGGAAAGTGACGAAGTGCCAAATGCGACTAACTACACACGTTGACAAAAATTCCCGACACTGAAGTAAATGTCTGTTATCATTAAATTTCCTTAATTTTTTGTTGTTTTTTCACAAGACAAAAATTATCTATGCAATAGGAATTGGATATTGAAGAATATACAAAACATTTCATTTACCAGAACAGCCTAAGAAAATAAAAAATAATAACGAACCCAAAAAATCCAATCCAACCCAAAAAATCCTGTCGTGCTCTTTATTTAGCTTTTATCTGTTGCGTTGAAATGTCATTTGAACTATCAGCACTGACACTTTTTGGTTGAAAAAATGCAAGCAGAAAATGTAGCCCGTGCAGTGGCGTTGAACGAAGATGGACGCAGTATTCATAAATCGCTGCTGTCTTGAATATTCCCAGCAGTACCGTCCAAGACACAATACAGTGACATCGTCAAACTGGGCAATACACAACAAGGCCAGGATCAGACAAACCTCACACCACTAACTGTCTAACTTGTCTACACTAAGCGATCGTGGTTTATCATCGACAATTGTGTCTCTCTAAGTCGAAAACGTTTACAGTAGTGCAGTTTCTGCACAAACCGTTCGCCGAAGATTGAAGGAATACGGATTGCTGTCAAGGAAACCTGCTGCTTGTCCGCTTTTGCTCCAGGCTTATTGTGTTCAGCGACTACTATTTGTCCGTTAATATAGGCATTAGATAATTGATCAATGGAATTTCGTATTGTTCGTGTATGGTCTCGTTTTTGTCTACGTTCGCCAGATGGACCACAATATGTATGGAGAAGGCCTAGTGAACGATTTTTAGGTGTTATATATCCCCAAGAATGGCATTTGGGAAGGCGGTATAATGGTTTGGGCTGGCATTTAATTATACGCGAAATCTGAGCTTGTTCTCATTGAAAATGGTAGCATGACGGCTGATTGAGCAATATTTGAATGCGGTTAGCTTTCGCCGTTTGCAATGGTTAACTCGAAGCCCGGACTTAAATCCTATCGAAAATCTCTGGGAGTCAATAGGGCGACAGGTTCGGCATCCACAACCCATACCTGCAACCATTCCGGATCTTCGAATAGCTATTCGTTAGTAATGGGAAAATATTACACAAGAAGAGCTGGCCAACTGCATTCAAAGTTTATCACGCCGTATGGCAGAAGTCATTAGAGTTCGTGGAGTTAGTACGTACTATTAATCGCTTAAATTGTGTGAAAACGTAGATGTAAAACCTATCCGATAAGACCAATTAATTTGTTAATTTTTGCACAATTTACTGTTTCGTGACTTTCTTGTTGAATAAAATGTTAAGTACTTTTTTTTTATTTCTCATTCTTGCTTTGTAGATAATGTTTCATATCTTGTTAAAAAAAAAAGAAGAAAGGAAATGTTTCTTGTACTAACAGACATTTTCTTCGGATGTAAAATTTGTTCAACGTTTCGATGATTTAGATACACAAATATTCAAAGACTTCTATAGGGAGAGGAGGAACATTTCCCAAATTAATTGCTATGTTTATTGTGTTCAGAAATCTTTAGGTCACACTGTTAATATGCATGCCCCTTTTTATGAATTGTCTTGACAGGAGCGCATTTCTCAGCTCTAAACTATTGTTGTATACATACATATAACCCAGTTTTGCATGTGCCAGTACATTAATCTTTTTTAATTTTGTTACAGGTAAATCTCTTTTCTTACGATTATTCTGAGGGATACGCAAGGTAAATAAACTTATTAGAATTACTGTTTTAATTTACTTTAGACGTTTTTAAATAATTAACCATTTATGAAATTTATTTATTTGCATTAATTTCCAAATTTCCATCATTATTAGCATTCGCCATCAGCATTAATATCCAAACATTTCCAAATAGTATCAATGTGAAATCTAGAATCATCAATAACGTTTGACTTTGCTAAAGTCATATATGTTGTGGAAGCTAAGATACCCAAAATATGTGTTGAATAATAAGTATATTCCTCTCCAAAATCACGTTCATTTGATCCCAATGAAAATAGACACTTCACTAAATTATTTACGTTTATAAGAGTGCGATTCGTAAAGTAAGTTCCGTTTGATTATTAAAATTATTTGATTATTATTTGATTATTTGATTATTAAAAGAAAAGAGTTGCCATTAAAATTGGAATATTTAGTCATAGCGATGAACCAGCTTCTTAATACCCTCTTTATAGAACTCTACAACCTGTGAGTTAAGTCGTGCTGTAGCACTGTCCTGCAGATGTTCATCACACATAAAGTTTACAAGAAGCACACCTTTCTTGCCTCAAAAGACAATTACCATGTCTTTTCTCGCAGAAAAAGTTTGCGCTTTAAGGGTTTCCTCGTAGGCAAGTTAGAGCAACGCTACAGTATTGACTGTCTTTTCGTCTCAACGTTGACATAAGCCATCCAAGTCTCATCACCTGCTACAATATACCTGAGAAAATCATGACCATTAACACGTAACGTTACGTTTTCACCATAAACAGAACAAAGTTCAAAATTAATCTGAGCAGCCTTCATGTTCTTTGCACACAGAAATCGGATAACAGCACGCAATTCAGAGTCGGCGGGATATTCAATTGCAGCAGCCATTTTAAACAACCAAAATAGGACGAAAAAATCCAGCGACAGGCCCTGTTGGGAATCACGGGAGCTATGAACAGCACGGGAACCGCTTCCATGGAGGCCATCGTGGGTCTCCCTCCGCTGGAACTATTTATAAAGGCGGAGGCAATGGCTGCGATACTGAGGCCGAAGGCCAATGACGTATGGTGTCCTAATAAGGTTGTAGGGAGCCATACAGATATCACAGGAACTATACTGGAAGAGCCGATATTTCAAATGCCGGTGGACAGTATGTCACCTGAAATTATGTTTACTGCTAAGCTGAATATACTTATACCGACCAGGGAACAGGCAAAAAGTCGCTCGATCGATTGTGGTGCCGGCACCTGATACACTGACGGATCACAATCTAGTCAGGGGGCAGGTGCAGGCATATACGGAATGTGCCCTGGAAGGAAGATATCGATATGTCTGGGGAAATATGCTACGGTTTTCCAGGCCGAATTGTTAGCAGTCGCAGCCTGCGCCGATGAAATTCGGGAAGCCGGCTGCACAAGCAAAAAAATTAACATAATGACTGATAGTCAGGCGGCTATTAAAGCCATTATGAACCTATCTACCAGGTCTAGGCTGGTGAAATATTGTAAACAGGTCCTCAATAACCTGGGACAAGACAATACAGTGTCGCTGATATGGGTGCCAGGACATGAGGGAATTAAAGGCAATGAGAGCCTACAAACTGGCCAAAGAAGGTACTAATAGGAACTTCATAGGACCAGAACCTGTATGTGGAATCACTAAGGATTCCGCTGAAAGGAAGATCTGGTCATGGCTAGAAAAAGAACATAAAGATAAATGGAGGTTAACGGAAGGTCAACTCCATACCAAAACACTACTAAGGGGGCTGGACGGGAAGTTTTCAGCCAACCTAATTCGTAGTAGCAAAAAAGAAATTAAAATAATTACCGGGTTAATAACCGGACATTGTCCTTTAAGGAAGCATTTGTACAGCATGGGCTTGGTTAGCGAGCCCTGGTGTAGGAGATGTGAAAAACAGGAGGAAACTAGCCTTCATGTAATATGCACGTGTGAGGAACTGAAGGAACTCAGACAGAAATATTTCGGGAGAGATCTATTGGATCCTTCGAGTGTACTCAAGCTTCCCCTGAGAGTGGCTTTTATCGAGGACACAAGACTAACAGAGTGGAATTGAGAGATCTATTGGGGATAGTACAAAGAGCAGTGTGCTCAAGTGCCTGGACGTGGTGGCGTCCACCCCAAAACAGAGAAAAAGAAGAAGAAGGAGAAGAAGGACGAAAAAATGTCGGAACGATTCTTTCACTAGCACTGCCAGACTTACGCTGAACCAGACTACACCGCAGTGCTGCGATCGCACTAATATCTCCACTCCTTTACTCACTAGGCGAAAACGGAATTTACTTTACGAATCGCCCTCGTATAAAAGCATTGCTTCATTTATTTGTTTAAAACTGCTATATAATACATGCGGCAGTTATATTGAAGATGCAATGCTGCATTCATTGCATTAATTGATAATAGTAAATTGAGAACCATAATGTTCTCATAGCTCATTCTATTGAAAAGTTTTGGTATATATTGTCTTGATTAATAAATGGCAATAACTGAGAAGCTAAATATTAAAAACAATTGAAACGTAGAATTAAATGAATTTTTCGATCGATAGACATGAAAACTGTCACGTTACGAGTTATAGGCCATACTTACGCAACATTACTAGAATTAGTTTACGGTTAAAATTGTTTCACAACGAAAGGTGAAACTGTCACAGCATTAAGTAAATAGGTATAAAGTTGTTTATGTGAATTTAATATTTTACGTAAATCTTATTCACGTGTGGCAATTTAATTCCCGAATTGGAACAAAATACGCAATTGAAGTAATCAAAAAATGTTTGATTTTTATTCAAAATAATTTTCATTCGCATTAATACACTTATTATAATGTTCTAAAAGTTTTTGAAAACGGTCAACAAATGCATCCGAAGAAATGGTGTTTAATTCGAAGGTTATATTTTTCTGAATATCATCTACGTTTTGAAATCGTTTCCCTTTGAGGACAGTTTTTACTGCAGGAAAGAGGAAAGAATCGCCAGTGCCGGGTTAGGTGAATAGAGTCGATGATTAATCTCAACAACACCTTCTTTCGCGAGAAATGCCCTTACAATTAGTAAAGAATGTGACTTCAATGTGTGCATTATCATATAACAAGAATCAGCTACCCTTTTCTCGATTTTGTGGTGGTACTTGAGAAATGCGCTTCAGTAATCTCAGCGTCACTTCAAAGTAGCATGCACCAATAACTTGAGTTTGTTTCTGGTAAAAGTTTTTTATGTATTACACCCTGACTATCGAGAAATGTAATCAGCATGGTTTCGATTCCAGATTTTTGCAAATGAAGAGATTTGGGTCTTGGTGTTTTTCAAACCCATTGCCTGTTTTGGTGCTTTTTCTCAGAATTGTACTGAAACGCGCCAGTGACAATGATGTTAAGAAAATTTGCATCGTCGCGACAATTCTGAATAAAGCCCTCGCACGTTGCGTTTTTGCTCATCCGTACGATTGAGTGGCACGAACTTTGCACAAATCTTTCCCAAATCTTCACGCAATATTTGTCGAATCGTCTCCTTATTCATGTTAAGTTCTTCTGTCATCATTTGAAGGGTCATTTGTCATTCGTCAATCTCGTACCACAAGTTCACACACTTTTCCAGTTGTATCTGCAATTCGACAAACTGACGAACACCCAGTTTTAGCATCATCGTGTGCACTCTTACACCCAACTTTAAATCGTTTAAAAAAGGCATTATTACCGTACTCAGATTTCAACATCTCATAAGTTTCTGTTGCAGTTTTAACTAATTCACAGAAAAATTTAATATTTACTCGTTGCACCATTACAACTGACAGAAACACGATGTGCGTGCCAGCATCCTACTCAGAAACTAACAGGTATTTTATCTCCACTTGACCGACATCTTTTGGCGAAACTTCGAACTATTACATGCTGGTTTATATTTGTTTCTATTTCAGATAACTCCACTACAGCAGCGTCAATCCTGCAATTAAATTTACACCTCGTACATTAGACTAATTGTAAGATGCAAATTAACTATTTTAGCTTATACTAGAAAGCTTGTAATAACTTTCATTGCATGACATTACTTATATTACTCTCCAAAATAAATAGAAAGTAAATATGAAGAAAATATCGAACCTAAGCATTGAGCTTGAATTAAGTGTGAATTTTTGTTAATGAAGAAGAAAAGACGCTTAAAGAAAAAATTGTGGACTCTAATATAAAAAAATATTCGTCAACTTCATAATTTCAAAGGGATAAGCTTCCACCCAGGAGGCAATTTTCCTTTAAATCGATTTGATCAAACATCTCAAGACTATCTAAGCCAGCAGTTTTGTTGTGCGAAATTAAAATTTTCAAAGAATAGATTACGAATACTATTTTCGTCTACGATAGGCTTTCGAAAAATACTTTCAAAAGAGCTTTAAATTAAACACCCTGTACATTACTTGAACAAGAAAAATGAAGACAAAAATATAAGCAAAATCGATGTCGGTAAAGAAAGTTTTCAAAATTATAACGTTCACTTCACAATATGCAAGTCTGTGAATAAATTCTAGAATGATACTTGCCAGAGCCTCTTCATGAACTAATTGCACTAAATCATTTATTCCCTGCAGATTATGCGGTCGTCTAGTATAAACCACAGATTTGAATTTATGCGAGCCATGCAATGAATCCTCTACGGCCAATCCACCGGTTTGGGAATGTTTTGTTTAAAAAACTTCTACAATTAAGGCCATAGCGCACCCGCCCACTATGCCCATAATTCCATCTTGTTGGAACCAAACGCTTACAGGTAATTCCCCATCTACCTCAATATTAGGAATAATGTCATCACGTAAAAGATTTAAGTGTCTCTGTCCAGTTAGTGTACCATGAATGAAAAAAAGGACCAATATTACGGTTCCTGAAAATACCATTCCAAACAAAATACCAGCCCCAACAATTATAGCGATTAAGGGTACCATTCAAACAAAACGTAACTTCGTCGGTGAACAGCAAACTGTATGTAAAATATTGTCACTTTTGCAAATCTCCATCACTCTTTCGCAAAATTCACTTGTACGGTCATAATCCTCGTCCAATAATTCTTGCACCAAATTTGGTTTATACGGATAATATTTTTCCTGCTTCAATATTCTGGCTACTGATAGGCAACTTACATTATAGTTTAGTGCGAGGGATGTAGTAGAAGTGCGTCGTAATTATTCTAATGCTATAGCAATATCTTGAGTAATAACTTCATTAGTTGCGACTTTTGATCGTCCACTAAATTTCTATCATTTGCGGTCAAGTTATACCTTCTCAAAGTTTACCAACGACAGTTCGTGATATTGAATGCTGATCTTGATGCAAATTGCTATATAAATCGCATACTCCTTCATGAGTTCTAACGCGGTCATCAAAACCAATCATCATCAGAATTTCAATCCTTTCTTTTTCAGTTAATTGAACTATTATTAATATTTGAACGTCTAAAAAGTTAATTCTGAGAGTTTAAGTTAAGTACTGAATTTTAATTCGATGGCTTACTAAACACAAACATGATTTTAAATATAAGTTTTAATTAAATATCTTTGTCGTCGTTGAACAAAAACGTCCTAAACCTTATTATTGCGGAACTCCCAGAACAGACCTCTAGTGAAATTCGTAAAAATATACAGATGTTTCATTTAAAATAAAAAAGCTGACATCGTTTTCGGCTAAACCAGAAGTCTGATTCGGATATCAATGTACTCATCGAATCCCCGATTTGCATTTAGGTAATTGTGAAAAGTCTTATTAAAATCTAAGCAGCCATATTAAAGATATTCGGATGGGTCCATATATTTGCCTAACCCTGTTTACACTAAATAAGCCACAAGTGCTTTTATAATACTAATATATATGAAATAAAAATACAAACTAGAATACGCATATTGTAGAAATACCACCTCATGGGAGTTATAATAGTCAGTGTCTAAAATTTGACACTTGTGTGTAATATATTTCAAAAAAAATTCCAACTATATTAGTCTTTTTGTTACTAATTCGAGATAATTTTGTGTCTTTTGCTCAATAGTATAAAAGTACAATTTGCGTACTTAAGATAAATTTCAGAAGTAAGGATGCAAAATGTTCATACAGGTTAATGATCCAAAAGTTATTTGTAATTTCTTACCGAGCTGCAATTAGAATATTCTGATATGTCTCGACAGTATCAGAAACATTATAGATTCATGCAAAATTGTATTATCTTGAACATATTAATTTAATTAGACCAAAATATCACTGGATTTTCTTCATTTCATGACAAATTTATGTATCCGAACTATAGTGTAGATGCCTCAACTCTTGGAAATCACATTCCTCGATAACTTATCTAACTTTTTGAGTCTTATGCACCCTGCAATAGTGGTGTAGCAGTATGTTTCATTAGCAAAAATTTTGAAGTGGTTTCACGCGGTTGTTACCTTTGAGATTCTTAGTAGTCTCTTAATAAACATCGCCGGTAATAGTATTGGCCTTCTTCATGTAATTAATCATTTTTCTAATTAAATACTGCCTTTTTTGCCTTCTTTGGTGATGAAAGCCCTTTATATATCGACTACGGTGACACTTGCTTTATTGGAAATTTGTCAGATGAAGTTTTCCAGGAAAATTTGAATGCATTAAAACAAGATTTTTACTTCCTTTCGAAAATTGTTACTGGCGATGAAGCTTGAGTATAGTAGTGGACGTATAAATTGCATCCGCCATAAAAAAAAATTGAGAAGGGCGAAAATTGGTTGAGTACGCGAATAAGAGCAATGCAATTACCGATGTGAAGAACTTCGGAATCCATTTCACTAATATTTTATTAATTCCTAGATTTTTATGTAAAATTTTCTGACATCTAAACTTGTCTTAATTTTAATTCTACGATTTGTCAACACTAAAGCTTCAATTTTATTTATTGTTTTTATGTTCTTGTCTCAAGAGGTCTGCCAGATTTTAAATCATGAATTCCAAAATTTTACTTAATAATGTGATCGAGCATTTTCGCCATAATCACTTGTTCATGGATAATTTTTGGGCTGTTTCCCTCTTCAGTCAGAAATTTTATAGGGTCTTTGTGCTCAAGTTTAGTTAAAGTTTACATTCACATCGATTAATATGGAGATGACGCTCACAGGATCCTTTTTTTGAATAGGAACATAAATAATAATCATTAGCTCCTATACCAGGATTATACGGCGCGTGTTCAATTTCTTAAAAGCCACATTTGCGAATTGCTGTCAGTAAAACAGCAGTAGTATGAATGGACGCATTATCGTGCAATTATCGAACATTGACAGTTTTCCTCGACGGTTTTCACGAATATTGTCTCTCGATGTATGCAACAAACAAGCATAACATATATTGATAGATATCTTGTATTAGGATCTTTAAATCAATGGGTAAAATGCCCTTAGAATCCCAAAATATTGTGACAATAATCATTCTCATTGATCGAATGATTTCTGACTTTATTCAAATGGTTTGACAGTAATCTCCTGAGACTCAATCAAAATAAAACGCAGCAGTTAGCTTTTGCCACAAAAATAATCTCAAATGAAAACCAAGTGGTCATTAAATTTCCGGGCCATGTTTACTGGTTATGGTGATCTGGTTCGCATTGCCATGTAGAAAATCTGTATCGCCACTTTGCTGCAGCTATTTATCTCATTCGAACAATAAAACAAATAGTAACATACGAAGCAGCTAGAACTGCCTACTTTTCCAATTTTCAAAGTAGAGCTACATATGGTATCCTAATATGTCTGGGGAAACATGCTACGGTTTTCCAGGCCGAATTGTTTGCAGTCGAAGCCTGCGCCGAGGAAATTCGGGAACCCGGCTGCGCAAACAAAAAAATTAACATAATAACTGATAGTCAGGCAGCTATTAAAGCCATTATGAACCCATCTACCAGGTCTAAGCTGGTGAAATATTATATACAGGTCCTCAATAAACTGGCACAAGACAATACAGTGTCGCTGATATGGGTGCCAGGACATGAGGGAATTAAAGGCAATGAGATAGCCGACGAACTGGCCAAAGAAAGTATTAATAGGAACTTCATAGGACCAGAACCTGTATGTGGAATCGCTAAGGATTCCGCTAAAAGGGAGATCTGGTTATGGCTAGAAAAAGAACATAAAAATAAATGGAGGTTAATGGAAGGTCAAATCCATACCAAAACACTACTAAGGGAGCTGGACGGAAAGTTTTCAGACAACCTAATTTGTAGTAACAAAAAAGAAATTAAAATAATTACCGGGTTAATAACCGGACATTGTCCTTTAAGGAAGAATTTGTACAGCATGGGCTTGGTTAGCGAGCCCTGGTGTAGGAGATGTGAAAAACAGGAGGAAACTAGCTTTCATGTAATATGCACGTGTGAGGAACTGAAGGAACTCAGACAGAAATATTTCGGGAGAGATCTATTGGATCCTTCGAGTGTATTCAAACTTCCTCTGAGAAGGATAGTGGCTTTTATCGAGGACAGAAGACTAACAGAGTGGAACTGAGAGATCTATTGGGGATAGTACAAAGAGCAGTGTGCTTAAGTGCCTGGACGTGCTGGTGTCCAACCCAAAAAAGAAGAAGAAGAAGATGGTATCCTAATGGGAATGCTTTAGATGCTGCTGAATTCGTATTTAAAATACAAAAGGGCGTCAGTGCATTAGGGCTCTTAGTGGCAATCAGCTTTAAACAACTATTTTAAAATACATAAAATATTTACTTTGCCATCCTTATATATTTCCCGTTTTGAGTATGTCCACAAAACACCTCAAAAGTTCTCCTTAAATAATGATCTTCACAACTACAATAATAGAAATCGAAATAAAATAGTTATATCTTACCATGGTCTACAGAAGAGTCAATTTGCTACAAATTATTAGCTCTAAAGATTTACAACAAAATACTCAATGACATGAAAGGCCTGTACCTAATTAAAACGAAAGCTAAAGACATATTATTAAATGAGTGTTTTTATTCGACTAACGACTTTTTAAATGTGTTTTTATTGTTATTTTTATTCTTGTTCTTGTCAATATTTTATACTCAATATTACAGCAAGCGTAATTTTCTTGGAGTTTCAAAGAGCCTATGACTCTACCTAACTAAACTAAACTAATACAGATAATGAATGAATTTGTAATTCATCGAAGTTAGAGAAATTAGTAAGAATTACGCTAGAAAAAACTCCAAGCAGTGTCCAGATCGGAGAAGGGACACCAGCAGACTTCGAGTACGACTGAACTCAGACAAGGAGATCTCCTATCGACGCTGCTGTTTAATCTGGTATAGAAAAGATTATAAGAGACAGCAACCTTAATAGAGAGGGACACTTAATGTACAAAAGTAATCAGGTCATTGACTACGCAGATGACTAGCAAGAAGGAAAGATGAATTGTTAAAAATAACAAAACGGCTGACAGAAGTGGCGCGTAAGATGGGTTTAGAAATAAATCAGGAGGAAAGTAAAATAGTGAGAATTGGAAAGCAACATAATGATGGAATCTGTAAAGTAAGGACTCAAATAGAAAGTTTGGAATTTGAGAGACCGGAAGAATTTAATTACCTGGGGGCACTAATAACAGCCAGATTCGAAGAAGAAGAAAATCAACATAAGAATAATAAAAGCCAATAAAAGTGCAAGAATGGTAAACCATCTAATCAGGTCAAAGCACCTATCAAGAAAAATTAAATTCAGAATTTCTAAAACTATTTTAAGACCCAGAATACTATATAGCTGTGAACATGGCTCATAAATAAAAATCTGGAAGAAAGGATATTGAGATAGGAGAGAAGAATTCTGAGAAGAATTCTTGGAGGAAAACCCGAAGAGGATTACATAAAAAGAACGAACGAAGAAGTATACAGCATATATTGAGGAACAAAAATAGACAAAGTAATATAACTTCCCAGTTATATTACTTTGTCTTTTTTTGTTCCTCAATATATGCTGTATACTTCTTCGTTCGTTCTTTTTATGTAATCCTCTCCAAGTTTTCCTCCAAGAATTCTTCTCAGAATTCTTCTCTCCTATCTCAATATCCTTTCTTCCAGATTTTTATTTATGAGCCATGTTCACAGCTATATAGTATTCTGGGTCTTAAAATAGTTTTAGAAATTCTGAAATTCTGGTATCAAATTTCCCAGACACATCAGTCTCCCGACTGAGGTGGCTGGGAAATTTGATACCAAAACAAATAGCGTGGAAAGAGCCGGTCGGTAAGAAGAAAATAGTAAAACCGAGAAAATTATTATTGTTATTATAGAATAGTGTTTCTTATTAATTCAAATAAATAGTTTCTACTTTTCTATGGGAAGAGCCTTCATCTGTTCGCCGCCATTCAATTGACTCCTTTTTGAGTTGAGAATCTTAATACAGAGCCATTGTTTCAGCCCCTGTAACAATGGACTCCAAAATTCGTTTTGAATCATCGCCACACATGTTTAAAAACAAACGCGCACATTCAATACGACCTTGACGTTGAGAAACAGAGAGAAGTTATGATACAAACCTTGCGCTAGCCTTATTCATATCAAAATGGTCATGGGCGAATACCTGTTTAAGAAATATTAGACATTATTGATAATTCCGTCACTTTCAAACGGCGATCTTCTAATACTCATTTTTCAATAAATGAAATCATTTGCAGTGTTACCACTTCAATTGGTTCATCATCTTCAAGCTTTTATTTCCCATAACTAAAACATTTTGCCAACTTCTTTAGAGTAGAATATAAAGTAGATGTGTCTCCATAAACGCTATCTAAACGTTGTTTATATTAATTAGGCGTATTCTTCTCCTTTGCTAAAAATTTAATAACGGCGAAGTATTCCATTTTTGTTAACTGAGACATTTTGTTGCTCGTAAAACTTTACTATTTAGTAGAGGCATATCACATGAGCGCTTACTGCTTATTGTTTATTGGTGTAAGGTTTTTACTTGCGTTATAAAATATAAATGTTGTATGGGCTGTCACTCAAGCATATACCTACATAGACCCTGGATTAATGTTTATTTCAGGGGTATTAACTAGCTTCTTATTAACTAGTTAATTAATTAATAAACTCATATACCATTGAAGTCTGTTTTGATTTAGAATCTTTTAAAATTATCACATTTGCATGGCTCGTTTAGCTTAGATGATCTCTATTCTCCAAACGCTAAATAATATTTCAATGTATCTTTGTTGACCCTCGTGCATCAAAACTTTGTTTATTGATTTTCCGAGATTTACTGATAAGTTCTTTTATCTAAGCAAAGTGGCATAACAGTTATCTCCACATTGTATATTATTTTATTTACTTCCTACAATTTCAATTTTGAATGTTAATTACAATTATGATCATTCTCCGAATTACTTTGTGGATGCTCAACCTTACGCTGCAACACCAGATATCTTTCATAAATGTTTGTTGAAATACTGAATTTACTTTTAATTAATTCAAAACTAATTATCCATATAATTTTTCAAAATTCTTAATGAGTTTTATAAACAATTTATATTATATGAGCGTGTTCTTCACACAGAACGGAAACGTTATATATATATATATATATATATATATATATATATATATATAATATTTTTGTGACCTTGGTATGATATGGTAAACTTAATAAGTCGGCGATTAAAGGTCTGGTTTATTACTTCAAAGTATATATATTTAAAACAACCCTACATGTTTCGGCAATGATGCCTTTGTCAAGGATATAAAAAATATAAATGACAGAATATAAATGTCAAATAATTGAGTTGCTATGGTTTAAATTAGTCAAAGATATATTCCAATAATACTAATAAATCATGCCTTAGTATTACAAAAAATAGATAGCAAGATGTGAACATATGTGTTGTTCGCTGCTAGCAAATTGTGTCTCTTTCTGGGTATGAATTTGTGTGTTGGTTGCTGCTGGCAGCTTGCGTCTCTCTCTGGGTGTGTGGTTTTGTATTTGTGTGAGCGCGTAAGTGTAGGGTTTTGTATGTTGGTGCGCTCGGTTTAGCGACCGGTCACTAAACACACGCACGAGCGCACCAACATACAAAACCCTACACTTACGCGCTCACACAAATACAAAACCACACACCCAGAGAGAGAGTCAAGCTGCCAGCAGCAACCAACACACAAATTCATACCCAGAAAGAGACACAATCTGCTAGCAGCGAACAACACATATGTTCACACCTTGCTATCTATTTTTTTGTAATACTAAGGCATGATTTATTATTATTATTGGAATGTATCTTTGAATAATTTAAACCATAGCAACTCAATTATTTGGCATTTACATTCTGTCATTTATATTTTTTATATCCTTGACAAAGGCATATTGCCGAAACATGTAGGGTTGCTTTAAATATATATACTTTGAAGTAATAAACCAGACCTTTAATCGCCGACTTATTAAGTTTACTATATATATATATATATATATATATATATATATATATATAACGTTTTCCGAAAATTGTATATCAAACTGGTTATTCTGAACAAAAATACAATTTACTCAGTAATAGTTAAAATTAGTTTGTCACTTTAAAACAGTAAAAATTAATATCTATATTAGGTAATTTAAAACGTGAACATAAAATTGAAAGTTCGTTAAAATTGTTTTACTAACGTTATATTGTCTTATAAAAGTTTCCACATATATCGTTTATTGTTGTCAAAACTGAGAGCATTTGAACAGTTTCAAAAATCGCGGCGATCTCTTGTTCTGGTTTGCTTTCGCCGTTTTTGTACTACTGATCACGTTTTTTCGCTTTTCCACGTTGTTCTTTTACCACTTTCCTATTTAATGTGTATTTTTCTCATTCAATGCCTTATATTTTGTTAACTAGCATATAGAAATGCATTTTCTGCTTGCTCTCTTGTCATTATATTTTCTAAACTCTTTCTACTTTTACTGTATTTTGAGATTATAAGTTTAAAATTTTCATTCGTGCTATTCTTTTATCCAATTAGATTTCTTCTGTCTTGAATTCGATTTATGCATTTCTATTGGCTTTCTTTCATTTGACATTTCAATTTTGAATTCCCGTCTTGTTACTGCCTTTTCCTCATCTTCGATTTAAGCATTTTTATTAGTTTATTTTTCAATTTCCATTTCTAGTATTCTTCTTTCTTCAGGTTCTTCTTGTTGCGAATATGTCAACGATTAATTTTATTTGTCTGAGAGTCCTTTTTTCCATTGTAGATTGATTGTTTTTAATATCTGTTGAATTTACTTCCTCTAGCTTGTCGTTTATTCAACGTGTTGTTTCTTCAGTTATGTTTATATGTAAGACACGTTGCTATGAATTGCATTTAATATATTATTTATACATAATACATTGCATTTATTTATTATTTTCCAGGCTATTTATGAATGGAAGTTACTATGGAATTTGCTAAAATTTATGTGATTTAGATGACTTATGAACTAATTTACATTGTGTCTATAAGTTATTTTATGAAGTATTAGATTTTATATACGGAAACGATCTTGATAATCTTTTTTATACTACTACTATTTGGCACATAGGTTTAAAAATTCATTAATTAAATTGTAACTAGTGAATCGTAGCCTAAGATTTATTGAATTTAAACATTGAGTTTGTTATTACATTACGCATTAGGCAGGTGTACTCAATGCATAACCCGTCTTAATTATGTTTTGTTCTTATTTATTCTTATTTTTGTTTATTAATTTTGTACTGTGATAAAATATCGCAGCAATTTGTAGTGATCAAATTGGCTCTTTGCATACTCTGCATAGAAACTATCTAACCGACATAACGATGTTTTGAGCTTCAAAATTTAACTATACCTTTTGTATATCTGTCTATAACTTTCATGGTAACAAAGTTATATAAGTCAACGAACTAATTAGTCTTCTTCCTAGTATAATATTAGGAAGATCTATTATTTGAAAAGAAAAAGTGCAGAAAGTTTGAATCGAAATTCGTTAATGTCATTAATATTAAAGAAAGATTACCGTGTTTTTGTCGGCGTCCGGCATTATTACCGTAAATATGAAGACGAATAATTGTGAAAACAAACGTTGTAATTTTAATTTTGTTAAAAAATTCTATTTACTCAGCTACGGCATAGAACATAATTACCGATTGGTTACGGTTGGCTTTGCTTTAATGCCAAGAGAGAAAGATGTATTAATAATGGGGGCATTGGCGCTCTCAAATTGTATTAGTCTATACCACAATTTGTTGCTAATAATGAGAAGATTAGAAATGCTTTAATTTAATGTAAATTTGAATTCGAAATTCCTTTCAATTATTATTATCATGTTTAACATAAAGTAAGGAGATTTGGAGTTTTGATATGATTGGATTTGTTACACTTCGCATAAATTAAAAATTTTTTCTACCACGTTTTTAAATCGTTTTATTTATATATAAATCACTTCAAGATTTTATAAATTCATAAAACATCTTTATCTTGTTGATCCTAAACTAAAACCTCTATTCCGTGAGATCGACCTACCATCATCACATTTACAAGCTATAACGTTTTCTCGAACATTCTCTAGATTTTATATTTCACATTAAGAATTTAATATTAATTACTTTTATGATTTGCGATTACGTCCTTCTCATTAATTTACTTGACATTAAAGGTTACATAAAGCCGTATTACAAGAAAGGCGCTAAATAAAATAAAACGATTAAAATTTTTAAACGATTTATATATCCGAAATTGGTGGAGACTGTGGCTTGAAATCTGAAACAGAAATAAGAAAAACACCCTAACCACAATATATGTCAATAAATACTATATTGTGGCTAGGGTGTTTTTCTTATTTCTGAATTATATATGGCAATTTAGTTATCAATTTCAACAGTATAATTTTCGCAATATATCATATAAACAATAATCAAATTAATGAAAAATATCCTACCTATCTTGTGCATATATTAAATCACTGATGTGTCTGGCCAGCTTACCACAAGGTGTTACAAGTTTTTAGCAATTCATTGGTTGGCCCTGGTATATTCTTCTTTAATATAACTGTGGTCACATCCGTTATTGATTTCTAGGAGATTAATGGTATTACCTGTGTGCGTACATGATATCATTTGAGCAGCTTGAATATGTTTCATTGAATTAAATGGATTACTAGAGTTTCTGGAGTTTATTTTACTGCAATTCTGAATGTTCATGCGTCGTGTTTAACTAGGCTGTATTATTATTTAATTGTACCCTTCGACTATCTGAAGGGTTTTATTTTGATATCGAGGGTAACTCCGGATGTCTGTTGCATCTCGCTGCTGAGCCGGTCGTAACACCAGAAGGGTTGAGATCATGTGGAAGCCTCTACAATCCACGTGTTCCGGATCCGACTCCATTTTGCATTTTAGCTACATAAAATATTTAAATTCGTCATACCATCTTTTTCTTACTTTTTTTTTTGTTTTTGTTTTGTCGACCGTATTTTTATGTACGAATTTTTTATTAAATTTAGTTCAAATTACCTTTAAATTATCAGATTAATTTATCATAAATATTATTGAGGTTTCTTGGCGTTATTAGAAATTTGTAAAGTTCATTTGTTACAAACGTTTGGGCATGAGAATGCAAATCCTTTGTTATTGCTATAATTTATTTGCTTTACCAATTATGAATTATAAAGTTTATGTAATTAAGCGCAAAGGAATTATTTTATGAACGTTTCGCATAAGATCTTATGTAAACATACTCCGTTTCATGTAATTCTGTAATTCTTTAGTACTCTTTTTTTGGCTTGATGATTAATACTTATATCAAAAATCTTTATATAAACTACCATTCAAGAATTTTGGCCGCTAAAATCTTGCACTTGTTTTCTGGTGTATTTAAAGAATTCATTTAAATTTGGTATAAATTAATTTAATAGCTATAGACAGGGCCTCACCCCTTATTAATTTTTGTGAGACATCCTTTACATGTTCCTTTCTGTTTGTATACTGGAGAATTATTCAGTTTCACCATATTTTTCAAATAAACTTGTCTCTTTTTCTTTAATGTGGAACATTTTCTTTTATTTGATATTACCTCCTGTTTTTTCTTTCTTTTCTTCTTTACGCAACCACTTAAGTCTGTCTGTTGTGGATTCGCTAGCTCGAATATGAACTCCGCGTGTCATATAATCTCTAAGACAAGCAGCTCCTAAATCTCGGTGGGGCCCTTCATAAATTTATAGTCAGTATAGAAACGTTTCGTTAAGAACCGCACGGCCATCTCACTGAGCTTTACGCCTTTAGCACTGGCTGGCTGCGTTTTCACTTTAAGTTCAACCCACGCGCCCAAGTTAAGTCCCAGGAGGGTGTTTGTATTGAGCAACTTTTTAGTAATCCAGTTTTCGTGGACTTTTTTTTTATTACTTGCACCTTTTGTAGTAGCAAAGGCCGTAGGCCGATGATTTCTCAGAAGCGCTACTGCCTTTTTGTGTTACGTACACACAGTAGTTGATGTTATAAAACTTTAATACTGAATCACTGAATTTTAACAAGTACATTTAATTATTTGAAAATATATAAGATAGCAGATTATTATACAGTGTTATTATGAATACATGTCGGAGAATTTAAATTTAAATTAAACACATTATTTAATATTTAATTGAAAAAGAATTTATCCGAAAAGTCCGCTGTTTAATTTAATTTTTAATTTTAAATTATTTATTAATGCCGTTTTGTGACTCCACGAAATACTCAACTGTTGTATCGAGAGTCATCATTGATATAGCACGTTCACTATTTGCCAATGAATCATTGTTTCTTCCATAAATACACCTTTATTTATTCATTGATTGAAATGTGCAGGTGCCTCCTCTATTTGCTATGTTTACGTAATAATCTAATATGATATGATTACTTTGTACCTGTAAATGAAATAAATGGATCATGTAATAAACTTATTGTCGGTTTATCTATTGCCTTGTTTTCAATCGTGTATCGTTGTTTTTATAAATGGATAAACTATTTCAAAACATAAAGCGCACTTCTTACAATTTATTTATGCAGTAAAAGTGAAACTACTTTTCCCATTGCTTTATCGAGGTTCATTTGTAACTTACTTTTGTATAAATCCATTCATTGTAAGCAAATACGTTTGCATGTGTATAAGCAACACGGAATATACATCCGGTGTATATCGGCTGAGTCAGGAAGACCACCGGTATTCAAAATTTATCTATTTAAATTAATTTTTGCCACATTTTTTTTTTTTAATTAAAAATACTTATTCTAAAGAACCCTGTATAATATATATATATATATATATATATATATATATATATATATAACATTTGATAAATTATTGGAGTTTTTCGGCTTTTTATATGAAATATGGATCATGTAATAAACTTATTGTCGGTTTATCCATTGCCTTGTTTTCAATCGTGTATCGTTGTTTTTATAAATGGATAAACTATTTCAAAACATAAAGCGCACTTCGTCATATATATATATATATATATATATATATATATATATATATATATATATAATGTATTAACTTTATTGTATTCTGACACAGTTAAAATGGTATAAAATTACACAAGCAGGGAGCTAAATTTGGTACAAAATTGACAAATTCAAATTTTATATTGACTTTAAATGTCATAGTGTATTACCAAAGACCATTTAAATTCCAAAATTTTGAAAGTACAATTGTTTATGTGCAAAAAGTCATAAAAGGGGCAAATGGAAAAAATAACATAAAAACTCTTATCAGAAGACAGGTCTTATGGCGCGAACTCGAGTTTAGGCTTGTGCTATAAGACCTGCCTCAGTTCAACTCGAGCACGTACCATAAGACCTGTCTTATGCAACTCGTTCTTTAATATACTATTTTAATTTTCTGGAATAAATTTTTAACAAGAGTGCATATGATTGGACGCACAAAGAAAAGATCTGGCAGCCTAAATTTAAAAAATATTCGTCATTGTCTAGAAAAATCAAGATTCAGGGCAGTTCGTACCATTTATAAAGCCATTTTATCTCGATTTTATTTGAGTCAAATCCAATCATAATTAATAGAGGTATAGCGCTGCGTTTTTTTAATAGGACGTCCTACTCAGTGTGCCCAGGGATTTGCTGCAAAAGGAGAAAACTTTTTTATTCTTCATTTAATGAAAAAAAGTTATTCTGTATGAAATCCATGTGTGCATATAATGTTGAAAACGTGTTTGCTTAATTTTAGAAATTTACTATGTTAAAATTATTGTTGATTATCGCATTGCCTTGAAATGCTGTTGATATTAAATTATTTTTCAGTTTCATATTTAAGTGGCATGACATTTGCAATCACGAACGATTACATTGCAACAGCGAATTTATTTTGTAATTGGTGATATTTTATATCAAACAGCGATCAACAAATTTAATGTTAAATTCCCCGGCATTAATAGATATCACTATTAAAAAAACTTGTTAAGAAATTTTATGAAACTTGCTCTGTAGCGAGAAAGAGGAAAGCAATACAAATTAACTGTTTTACCTATGCGATCTGTACTAGAAACCCAAATTTATTCACACCCTAGATCCTGGGTACGAGGCGTTTGGATTAGAATTTTGTTTTAGTGTTGGAGTAAATGTTGTGGATGATCAATTTTTCCATCATAAAATTTTGTTTTCGGATGAACCTACTTTCGCAACTAATGGTTATGTGTCATCCCAAAATTGAAGATATTGGTCAGAAGAGAATCCAAATTTTCGTATTAATCGGAAAAATCAGCGTTATCAAAAGTAAATGTGTGGTGTGGAATTTTTTTCAATAAAATTTTTTGCCTCTTTTTTCGAAAACAATTTATTTGAACACAATTATTTGGATATGTTACAAAATTTTGTTTTACCATCATCGGAGTATATTAACAAAGATTATGTTTCAACAGGATGGATGCCCTGCGCATTTAACTAATTTAATTAAAAATTGCCTTGACGACCACTTTCCTGAAAGATGGATCGGTCGTTTTGGACCCATTCATTGGCCAGCTCGCTCGCCCGATTTAGTGATTCTTAGGAAGTTTGATATTCTCTCTATTTATTTAAAGAAAATAAAAAGTAATGCAAAAACAATTTAAAAAGGTGTAGTTTAAAGTATTTCTTCATTTCTATAACGAAATTGTTATCGAGAATGGGAATTAATATACTATATCACTCGCAATCGTTTCATGTAACAATTTCAACTTTCAAACCATTTTAAGCAAAGATTTCAAATTCTTTTTATTTTTTTTTAATTAGAATTTTCAAGTCTAATTTTAATTACAAAGAATACAATTTCCAAATTTCTTTAATTATTTAATGTTAAAATGCGAGAGTATTTAGAGTCTATTTGATGGATATTTATTTTTGAGACTGTACGAAAATAATAATTTTGTTGCGAATTTGGAAACATTCAAGAAAAATACGAATAGTAATAAGTGGAACTGATATAAAAACAATTAGGAACGGTTACAGAGTATTTAGACATAGAGTCAAAAAGTGTGTGGAAGTAGCTGGGGGTTACGTTGAATAAATTATTTCTTATTTATCACTTTCGAATTTATATACATTAGAAAATATTTCATAAAATCTTATATTTATAATCAAGAAATTATTTTATCTCTAGATATATCTCTATATATCTAGATATATGTATAATAAATAGGGCCGGACACGAGAGGCCAATGACTCATCGCCCACGGACGTACCATTTAAAATTTGTATTTTTAAAGAGCTTTTAATATTATTTATATAATTGGAAAACAAACTGGTGGTGATCTATAAAATACGAAATACATTTTTATTTGTTCATTTCGTAGTTCAAGTTGAGTGAAGGAGTATTAATATTAACTAGCAATACCTTCTCAAGGTTTTCTTTTGTAAAATTTGTTCTCTTTGAATGAAATACATACTTGTGGATAGAAAACGTCCTTTCTACATCCCAAGTGGTTATAGGTGCATACTGGAAATATTATTTAATTTTAGCGTATTTAGCAGTTAGATTTTGAGGCATTGTCCCCATACACAATTGCCGTAATATTATTAAATCTGTATTTCTATTAAAAACTGCGTCTCCTGCCGAAGGCCACATCCTAAGTCACTTGGAATATTTTTTAAATTATTAATAGTCACGTCTAATGTGGTTAATCCATCATTTAATTTGAGATTTTGATTTTCAAAGTAAGTAACTATTTTTGGCAAATTTCCAGTGTTCCCGAAGAAAGTACAACTGATTTTTCTTTTGTTACTATTACATATGTGTTATATGGAATAGTTGGATGTAGTACACCAGCTACAAAATTTACCACACAGCGTCCGGTTTAGTCGGCACTTATCCATAGGTACTGATTTGAAAGACGGCTTCTAATGCGTTCTACTACTTTCGTGAAGCACTTAGAAACATAATATTTGTGTAAGGTGGATTTATCAGGAACATGTCGACTAGTATATTTTTGGAGAAATGTTTTGAAGGTGGGATTGTTATGTTTATTTAATGGAATATTTGCCGCCATTAAAGTTTCAGACGTTTTCTTTTTTA
Organism: Melolontha melolontha; assembly: GCA_935421215.2. Lineage (NCBI taxonomy): Eukaryota > Metazoa > Arthropoda > Insecta > Coleoptera > Scarabaeidae > Melolontha > Melolontha melolontha. The sequence continues at coordinate 103,002,447 of OW285238.1, forward strand.
ACGATATTTTACAGTCTTTGCAATAAATTTCGGAGTCACTGGCAGTGGACATACAATCAGTTTGACCCTTAATCCAAATCGCCATTGTTTCACGATGCCATTCTCGACGTTGTTCCATATCATATCTAAAAAAGTAACTAATGTTCTAGATTAAAATAAATGAAAATTAAAAATGTATGAGTATGTTATTGAAACTAAACGAAATTCACTGAACACTCACGTCAAAATAATTGGGAGAAATAGATTCGATGAAACGATATTAAACAGGATCTATTACAAAAAATACGAAGCATGTAATTTACTGTTAAAACAATAAAAAAAAGAAACTAAGCCAACGTATTTTATTTATCTTAGGAAATATAAACTAATAAATAAAATAAATTAGAAAAACTTCTCACGCTTCTATCTACGCCCATGAAGAAAAGAGTTTAACTGTAATATTTAATTAATTGCGTCACAATTCAATGACAAAAAACAGTTGTGCGGTTAACCGAAAGAATAGTGCTATTCAATAGCTGCGTGTTGTACTTAGCGATGTTATAGACTATTTATATGGTCCATCGTAATTTCGGCCTGATGCATCCGATCTCTAATAATACAAAATCAAACAAAATCGTTTAAAAAAATTTACCTGGTCTCTGTTGTACAAGTTTGCACCAAATCCGTTGACACGCTGAATCGAAATCATTTCGTTGTGGATGCAATTACATGTTTTGACATTAATTGAAGTAAAAAAGTTATATCGAATTAATAGGCTTGTTTACCATTCAATTTTTTCAAAATAAGTGAAAGTTCTTCTTGTTTTACATTCACCGAAATAAAAAAATAATATTAATATTGAACAGTGACATTAAGCTAAAAGAAATATTGATTTCTAAATTTTATTCAAGGCTTAAATTACCGCTGTATTGATACCGTCTAAAATACCTACATTTCCACATCATTAAAGCACCTTACAAAAGAAATACAAGATAAAGACAATTAAAAAAGAACACGCACACACTCATGAAAACCAATAATTTGTTTGCATTGTCTAATTATTTCTCGTTTGTTGAGACTAATTAGTCGTTTTCTATCTTTTTTGGACGAACGGAAACTAATGATATATGTTATACTAACAAAATGGTTGATTAAATAAATTAAGCTACCAATTTATTATTAATGAACTATTAATAATTGCTGGCCAACGCGGCGTGATCCTCATGTTCGCTATCTTTCTCTGTCGAAGACCGAAGTCTACCTATATCTCGAAATGACTGTTCATGCTCACCAACTTGAAACTGGTTTCACTTGACTCCTTTCTTGGTCTCTATTTGTCATGTGTGTACAGTTGAGCTTTGTTAGTATAAATTTTGCATATTATATTGGAACAACGTAAATACAATTCGAGTAAGACACGCCGTGACATTTTGGCGTCAGTAAGATTCCTGCAATGAAATCATCGAATGAAAGAAAACCCTAAGTTGTATGTAATATGTTGATATGTAAATACTTTACAATTTATGCAAAAAACGTACTTGTCAGATAAAAAGATTATCCACTATTCATTGCTTTTTCATTCACGAACTTCATTTAATTATTAAGTGAACAAGAAATAAATACTGTTTTGTTCCATATAAATGTCAGTATTAGTAAAATTTAATTTCAATTTTAGTCATACATAAAATTACAAATTAACATATTATTTTCGTATATAATTTATTTCTTTTCATCAGTAAAATACTAAAAAAACTCTCTGTGTAAATTGGTTTGATGTAGGAATTTCGACATTGAAGGTGTCATATTCAATAAGAATTAATGAAGCTTTAATTAGGTCACTAATACCCAGAGAGCGGACTCGAGCGATTGATGATTCATAGCCCATAGGCGCCTGCCTTGTATTCTCAATAGGTTTGTTTCTGTAAGCGATCCGTGAGTTTCGAACATACCTACATATGCAGTTAATATGTATCTGTCAATGCACAACAGAGCGAATGTAATAACTGGTTTGGTCACCGGCAGCAACTACTGCTGAAACAAAAGTAATACTAACAAGCAAAATGCGTATCGAATTTTGAATAAAAATAATTCAGAAAGCGCAAAACTATGTATTTTCTCTGAAACATTGAATGTGTAAAACATTGCTCATGAACAACTAAAATTTGTTCAATTAAATTAGTTCTTTTAGATATTTAAACGCCTTTAAAAATAGAAAATGTCTTTTGTCTCAGCATTTTAAATGATGAAGCTAACTTATCAACATTTGGAAAATGACCCATGATGAATTCACATACTCCGTGTAGCGCATGTGCTGCACAAGTAACGTGCAGCATATTGGGATAAGATTGCTTTAATTACTTCCCTGTTTTTAACATAACAAGTGTTCATTTGAAAAGTCAATCTAGGTTACTTTGAAATTTTGATAGAATAAGATGCAAATATATTAGTATGTGTTTGTTGTCCCGTAAACGTAAATCCAAATGACATTTGATAATGTCAATCACAAATACCAGTTAGTGCATAAAATAATCGTGCGACGATTCTGGTTTAAATAAATTGCTTCTCAGTTTTAAAATGGCTTTCACTTTAGAACATAATTTCTTTTTAGTCCAAGCTTATTTTCGAAGTGGTAATCAAATTGAAGGCTTATGGGTTTATTGAATTCAAGATTGCATGGTAGAATTTCAAGTTGAGTTTCCACATTTTGTAATAGATTATATACAATTTAAGAATACTTTGGATAGAACTTTAAAACTTTTTTCTGAAACTGGTAGTCTCTTAAGAAAATCAGGCAGCGGAGCAGTTAAGAAACGTACACCTCAAATTGTCAATCGTGTTGAAGATATAATGGAAAATGAACCACAAACATCTGTTCGACATTTGAGTCAACAAATAAACCTTTCCGCTGGTACAACTCACAAGTTATTAAAAAAAGATATGCAACTTTATCCATACCGTGTCACAGCAGTACAAGAATTGTTAGAAATGATTACCCACGTAGACTACAGTTTTGTAATTGGTTTGTAAATATGAACAATAATGGAGAACTTTCGCAAAGAGTCGTCTTTACTGATGAAGTATGGTTTTATAAAACGGGATACCTAAATTCACAAAATACAAGAATTTGGAGTAGTGAAAATCCACATGTAATTAATGAAGAATCTCTACATCCATAGAAAATTGGTGTTTGGGCAGCCATAAGCCAAAGGCGAATCATTGGACCAATATTTTTTCAGGGAACGTTAACTGCTCAAAGGTACCGTACGGAAATTTTACAACCATTTGTCAATCAGTTACATGATGATGACCTTCAAAATGCATATTTCCAACAAGACGGAGCACCTTGTTACTGTACTGCAGAATCTTGGGATTAAGTAAGAGAATCTTTTGATGAGCGTATAATTAGTCGAAATACTGAAATTGCCTGGCCTGCACGTTCATGCGATTTAACACCTTGCGACTTCTTTTGTGGCCTTATCTAAAAAATAACATATTTCGAACACCTATATTGAATCTGAATGATATGCTACAGAGAATCGAACAGAAATGCATGGAAATTAATAACAATCCAGTAATATTGCAGAATATCATCAGAAATTTTGAACGGAGGATTTTAAAGTGCATTGATCTTGAAAGACAACATTTTCAACATTTGTTATAGTTTTCAATAAATACCTATTATTTGTTATTTATTTGTATGTATGAAACTGTCAAAATATACGACTTCGTAGGTTAAGTAGTAAATTTTAATTTACGACATACTTCAAAATGTTCTCAGTAAATCACATGCTACTAGATTGACTTTTCAAATGAACACTTGTTATAAGCTACAGCATCAGTCAAAAATAATAGCATCTTGTCTTTATAGTTGTTATTCGATAACAGAATATTAGGAATACATTGATCAATTAGTTCTGCAACTGTTTCACCATTTACGGCTGGCAAATATTTTAGCTTACCCAAAAATAATGACAAGATAGGTTGGTTCGTATTTTTTCAATGGTTCTCAAATAACATTTTGGTAAGTGGTATTTACGTAAAGTAGATTCATCTGGTATATGACGATCACTATATTTTGAGAAAACGGACGCATAATTCCATCAAAGAAAAGAAAAATTCTTTGTACCTATTAGTACATTGCATAAACTTGTAATATGAATTTCAGGTGAAAAAGTACTAATACACAACCGCTACATCGAAAAAAAATAAAAAGTTTGCCAACGTAACAAAATAAGAACGCAATTCTATGGTATGATAAAGAATAAACATATGAGTTTAATAATTTTTTTCTGGTTGTGAATACTTTGCCATTACAATCGATGTTCTACATATAATTACTCGCACATCTATCGTCAACGTATCTGATTAGACTGAGCACAAACACGCCTGGCGCCTGGTGCTATAACCGTCCCTTCTCTCTTATTTAGTGTACTGGTGGGGTATCGTTGCCCTCCCCGCCGTTCTCTCACACTAGTTCCATATGATATTTATATATGCATGTATTACAGCATGTAAACACGAGAATACACTTTGGAAATTAGCGGATATAATTTATTAAGCGATTATTTCAATAAGTCTGACGAAATAATATATAAATGTATATTCCGTTTTACACGCCACTGTTACATTTAATTTATGAAGGAATACACACAATATACTATTCATAACAATGAAAATTAAAACACCTGCTCTACAAATGCAATCCAGCAAGTAAATAGTGGGGCTGTTATAACATGCATACTATACCTGACCCGCCACAACGCTTTATCAGGGCAATTGGTCATTTAATCGCTTCAGTCCACTCCCTGCTAATAACTAACAAACAAAGTAACATCATGGTTTAACCATAAACAAAAATAATTCATGTAAGACTTTCTAAATTTGGTTTGTACGCAAATTGTACACTATTTATTAATTAAAAACGGATTCTTGTTTTTCTGGAGTATTAGTAAAAATTTGATGTGGTAGTGTTACAACTTCTGTTCAGATGTTGTTTATTAGGTACCTACAGCAGTTCTAGAGTTGTTGATCCTTCTTTTTTTGATAATCTTATAAAAAAAAAATTGGCAGACTTAAGGAACATTTAATTTTTACATACATTTGAAGTTGCTATGGATAAAATAATTCAAAGATACATTCCAATTTAATAATAATAAATCATGCCTTGGTATTCTTAAATAGGTAGACAACAAAAACAGGGAAACGCAAGACATGAGTTATTATTATATATGCGCCCGTGGAGCGACTTAAGATGTTACGCTTAACAGCTTAACATTAATGACATTAATATACTGTCATTTAAATTTTATAATCCTTGAAAAAGGCATCATTTGCCGAAACATGTAGGATTGTTTTAAATATATACATTTTCAAGTAAAACCAGACCTTAAATCGCCGACAAATTTAATTTGCCATAATATACAAAGGTCACGAAATAATTATCTTTATATATATATATATATATATAAATATAATAACTTCGTGACCTTGGTATGATATGGTAAACCTAATCAGTAGGCGATTAAAGGTCTGTATATTACTTCAAAATATATGTATTTAAAAAACTCTACATGTTTCGGCTGTATACGCCTTTTTCAAGAGAATACAAAATATTTTGTATTCTCTTGAAAAAGGCGTATACAGCCGAAACAGGTAGAGTTTTTTAAATACATATATTTTGAAGTAATATACAGACCTTTAATCGCCTACTGATTAAGTTTACCATATATATATATATATATATATATATATATATATATATATATATATATATATATATATTAATATAGCCAGAGCTACTGACAATTTTTATACTTATTTAATGACTTAAAGTATTATTACTAACATATAAAAACAAGAACAAGGAAGAATTAATTGAGCAAATAGTATATAAGATCTAGATTAAGTATCAATATAAGATACAAAAAAGGGATATTTATCAATACGTTGCACGTATTACGCAATTGTTATATAATGAAACTGATATGCAAAATACATATCCGTAACTGTCCGTTTGTCCATGTTTACAGTTACGGATATGTATTTTGCATATCTGTTTCATTATATATCAATATAAGAATTGTAATTAATTTTGTACTTTATTGTGAAATATAAAGCACGTCTTCTATTAAAGAGAGAAGATATTAAAAATGAATGACAGTTGTCAAATTTAAATGAATTAAATTTATCTTTTAAAATTCAAAATTAAATACTTACAGAAGTGCTCTATATTCTTTCTTGTAACTTGTGGATAAATATAATCATTTGGACGTTGTTATTATCAGATAGTTCCATTTACTTACATAACATTTGAACAAGACTATATTGAAAAACCTCGTTATTTGTCTATTTAAAGTGTGTGCAATAAACTTATTGATTTATATTAAATTTATTTTTGATTTCAATTAGAGAATCAATAAATGTTACTTAAAACTAAACCACAAAAGCAGGAGAATCTTTACTACATAATTTTCTACTTGAACGACCAGTAAGCATCAAGGTAAGGTAGATAACTGTTTCCCTACAAGTATTATTAAATAATTCACAAATATATGTCCTTAAATAATTTGATATACAAAAATAAGTCTTAAAATATTTTTATTTTTTCAAAATCATAATCATTTTTTAATCATATTAGGACTGCGCAGCCGTGGTTAAAAATTATAAATATTTACAAAACCGACAATGTAAGCAGTACTATTCTTGCACTCAGAACCCACTTGCAAGTATAGATATTAGATACAATATAAAGTCAGAATCATTTTCAACTATAATTATATACAAAAATACTACATAATTTCGTAGAACCATAATATTTAAAGAAACCACAATTATATATATATTTGTACTGTGTTCGCCATAGTCGATATTTAACAATATTTTTGATATTAAAAATGCTTTTCTTTCATACAAATGGCGAGGTTTCACCCACTCAAGTATGTTTCAAATTATTTTTGTTGTTTTAATTTAATCTAAGTTTAAAACAGCTTATAAAATTATTTATTTATTTGTATAAACAAATAAATTTAAAATGAAAAAATACACATTACTTAATATTCAGAAATTCTTTTGTTTGAATTTAATTGAATTATTAAAATTTTCTTTTAACACACGTAATAGTATAAGCAATAAATTAAAAAATATTTAGAAAATATTCGATTACACACAGTGGTTACAGAACATGATCTTGCGGCGTACCACTTATTCTATTAGATTCATATTTCCAGTTAACTCTTAAAGTAATATCTGTTGTTCTTCTTGCACTAACTCAAATAACGGTTTTACAATTATTCCGTATTTAGAAACATAATCGCAAGAATTAAGTAGTTTAAATGTTGAAATTTGTGTATAAATTAAAAGTCAAGTATTTTATTGTTCGCTATTATTCTGCTGTAAACATAAAATTATTATAATTTCAAATGTTTATTCAAAATTGTCGTTCTAATAAATTAAATAACTGAAGAAATATGTTAATTTTTTACATCATTTTTCTACAAAAGAATAAAAATAAATAATAAAACAATTTAAAAAAATAATATGAAAATACCTTAGAATAGTATAAGGAAACACTCCACGTGCATATTACCACCAATTTATACACACCCTGTATAAAACAAAGTTTCAAGATATCTCGATCGAAATTACGTGTTCAGAATATCTACATACAACTGTTACATATTCAAATACACGCTACCAAACCATTCGCATGATTATTAGAAGAATGGCCATTCTAAAGAACAAATTCCGAAACCGTAACCGAGGAAACGGTTGAAAAGCGACCTCGAGGTGGAAAAAAAGCGCGTTCCATTGTTGCCGAAACGAATTCAAAATGGCGCTCGAAGACGTCTCAGCTGTGCGAACTGTGATGCGAAGTAATTTATTTTTTTAGCGTTGACAGAAATACGCTTTAAGTCTCGAATCTGTTGATTAATGTTCCGAGACGAATTGTCCGGCGTTTACCAATGAAGGGCGTGTGTTTGCGGGCTACAGGCCGTTAAGTCTGATGTTTGTTGCGTTTCGTAGACTTCCGATGTCAATTTGACGAAACTATCAATTCGGAATACTTGGCTCGAAAAATCTATCCCACGTAGATTTCGTTTGCGCTAATTTACACTGAATACTTTAATATATATCAATACTTATTTATGTATTTCGGTAAAAATTTGTTAATTGAATTGATTCGGCTTTTACATGATGAATATCCACAATTTAAAATATAAATAAAACAAATAGTTAAAATATTCACTTTACTAATACGAGGATTGTCTTTTATATTTTGCATATAGAGTTGTAGTAGATAGTTTTTAAAGACTTTACTGTTCTTCGAAGTATTCTCCACGAAGATTAAAACACTTTTGCATGCGCTCGAACCAACTTTGGAAGCACTTATTCCACTCGTTTGTTGGTACAGTCAAAATTGCGTTTTTGAAAGCATCGAATGCTCCTTCTGACGACTGGAACCTTTGACCATGCAGTCCGTCCTTGATTTTCGGAAAAGTAAAGAAATTGTTGGGACTTAGGTCGAGATTGTACTGTTGATGGTCTAACAATTCGACGTTTTGCCGCGTTAAAAATGCAATTGTCTTGCGAGCTGTTTGCGAACTTGCATTGTCTTGGTGGAGGATGATTTGTCGTTGTGGGTTGGTTTCTCGGAGCTAAGTGATGACTTTCGGAAAACAAATGGTTGTATACCAATCGGCAGTAACAGTTCTTAGATCTTGCACAGAAATTGTTTCTACATAACCTGCTTTCGAGACAAATGTCGCGACCATCTTTTTAGGGACACTTCAAGAACAGTTTTTTTTCACCTTGGAACACTAAAACAGACGACTGGTGTTTATTTTCAGGCTCATATGAGTAAATCCAAAATTCATTACCACTCACGATGTTGTACACGTATAGAGTTTTTTGACGCCAATTTACCCTAGCTGTTTTCTGTTCTTCGGTTAACAGATGCGGTATCCAAAGGGAAACAAATTTTTTACACACAATTCTTTATGCAAAATTTTGTGAATTGAGGACAATGAAATCCTCAATTATACCTCAATTTTGAGATATGTCACATGTTGATCTTTGTTGTTGAGCTTGTGCACAGCATCGACGTTTTCCTTAATGACTGCAGTTTTTGGTGCACCTGCTCTTGGATCGTCGCTAAGACTAATTCGTCCAGGTTTGAATTCTCCATGCCAACGAGAAATTGTTGACTGATGTGGTGCTTCAAAACCGAAAACGGAAACCAACTCGGCTAGGCATTTATGTTGGGATAATTGCCTTCGAAAATTCGAAAAATTATTGCGCGAAAACTTTCAAGTTTTAGTTCTATTTTTGACTAACTTCTCAACTTTGACAGATCGTTGTAGCTACAACACTACACGTATCGCACAGAAACTTTGGAATTAGGCTAACTAAAGTTGGAGGTTAATTTTTAGTAGACATTTGGTTAGTGAGGTCCTCTATGTGCCAGTGTGCAAAACATAAAAGACATTCCTCGTATTTGTTAGTAAAACGAACATTGTTTCGCCAAGATAGTGGCTTTAAGCAGGTTACAAACTAACATACTTTGTAACGTTTTGTAATAAGTACCTGACGAAGCCACTATGTTGACGAAACAATTGTCGTGTCAGGAATAAATATTAATAAAGAGAAGATTTTAACTCTTAGTATTATTTATATTTTAAAAATATGTTAAAAACCTTCATATAAATTATATATTCGTAAATATATGTCAGGACTGATTACAATTTTATACAAAACAATGTTTGAGCAGTGCATTTGACATTTTGAAACGTTACGACAATGGCGGTGGTGACTTTTTGAGGAAGATAGTGACTGGGGTCGAGATTTGGATTGCTTATGACACCCCTGAAACTAAATGACGATCGATGGACTGGGAGCACACTTCCTCGCCGGCAAGGACTAAAGCCAAGCAAATCTTAACACATCGAAAAATGAGCTCAAAGACTATGTTACCACGTAGTTGATAACATAGGGAGCAAATTTTTATGAAGAAGGCATACCTACATAAACTTGACACGCTATGACAAATGCCTATAGAATAGTGGAAACTATGTAGAACAATAGCTTAAGGTTTCTAGATTATTTTGCAATAAATAGTTTTTGTGTATCTCTACTTGATTTCTTTTCATTACGAAATGGAACTTACTTTCTGGACTTATCTCAAATATATTGTTTTTAAATTAGTTTATTGAAAAATAGTCTGCACATACAGACCTACAATGGTTTTCCCCTTTAAGATCAGATAGGCGTTTTCAATCATTTTTAATGCGCTGATTACGAGATAAATAATCAAAAAAATCCATCACGTCAGAATATTTATTTATTTAGCATTTTCGATTTTGATTAAAATTGCCCGAAACGTTAGATTCGAAAATGGATCAAACTTTTTTAAACGAGAGCTAATGAATTGTTATTGCATTTAATGACTCTTTTAGGATAAATTCCGATTCATAATTTGTTAAATGCAACATAATTAGTATAAGTAATACAGCTTTACTGCGGTAGAAATGGCTCATTAAGTAATGAGTCTATGGGCTGTTAAAACTTTTTAATGAAATGCGATTATATGGAAAGTTCTCAAGGCAGAAAATAGCTGGATAAGAAATTCTGCGAATTTAATTTTTGTTTTATAGAAGTAATGGGCACTTAAAATTTTAAATCCTTTACACATTAAGCTGGGTAAGGTGAAACAGTTTGTGTAGACTTTAAATAAAGAAGATGGAGGTTTAAAATATATTCCCATCATTGTCAGAAGCTAAATTGAAAGAAGGAATTTCTCTTGACCCTGATATAATAAAATTAATAAAGAGAATTAGAAGCATGGAAATCTTTTCAGGAGGTGGTGAAAAGTTTCTTAGACAACAATAAAAACCCTAATATATAAAGAAGTAGTGACGAATATGATTGCAAATTTTGGCTTAATGGACTTGTCTATGAGCTTTAAACTTCATTTCCTGAATTCGCACATTAACTTACTTTCCGAAAAATCTAGGAGCCGTTAGGGAGCAAGGTGAAAGATTTCACCAAGATTTGAAAGATATGGAAATAATGCATCAAGGAAGGTGGAACACAAACATGTTTTTGCGGACTACTGTTGGCTGCTGAGGCGAGATGAGTCAAACCAAAAATTTAAGAGAAAATCTCAAAATTGAAGCTTCGGAGAAAAAGGAACAGGTTTCACAAAGATAAGTGGCATGTTTACGCAATAAACAAGTAATCGTTTATCAAATTTCAATAGTTTTTAAGTTCTAGAATTAAGTACTTATTTTATATTTCTTTTTTTTTCTAAGTAAAGGTGTCTCTTGCAATTTTCTTCCTATATCTATTCTGAAAAATCGGGACGTAATGGAGAAAATCCGAATACATATTGGTAATCAGCGCATCAAAATACTTCAGAATCGGTAATCGAATTTAAAAGAGGACGTCATGGCTCCTAATTTACAGACCTGTGTTATTTAAGAGCTACGAAAGTCATTTTTAAATATTGGCAAATATAAATGTACTCGTGTGCACTATAAATCAGATACCAAGAGTAAAAATCGAAACTTTAACTACTATTCGCTCATGTCATAATTAAAATTTTACTTATGTTATTATTATTAGTTTTGCTTTTTGTAGATTTTGTTCTTTATTAAGATTAACAATACATGTGCAATTTGAATGTCCATATAATAAGTAAATCATTTAACTAACATAAAAATTAATTCTTTTTAAGACGAAGTCCTATTATATCTGCTGCTCATATTTCATTTTTACGGTTCGATAAATTTAAGTAATAGATCGACTGTTACCTTCTTGCACAAAATATAAAGTTGTGCATAATCTAACGAGAAATTGGAAAAAATTACTGTTCTTTTTATGCTTAATCATTAAAATTAAACTTCGAGCACTATTTCCTTTAATTAACCTTTTTCTTTTCAAAATATTGTTTATGAGTTTTTTTTAAATCGAATTATAAAGAATGGCGATTCGCTTTTAATATTCCTAGCGTTAAATTAATAATGTCCACTTGATATATCTTGTACACTCAAGGCGAGTGCAGAGTTTATTGTCAATTAACCATTTTATTCCTTTCTTTAGTTATTGTTTGACGTTGCAATGTTTGTTTTTGTAAATACTTTGAAGGTTAAACTTGCAGATACATGTTTGTCCTGGTATTGTACCTCAATGGATATTAAAATATTATATATATTAAACATTTTATGGGAAAGTATTTTCTTGGTTCATATAATAATTTAATTTCTTTTTCAACAGTGAAAAGTGACTGAATACTAATGAACACATTAAATTATACAACATTTTGTCTTATATCTATAACCGCGGACATCTAATTATGCGCATTTATAAATTCGAAAATAAGTTGGATTTTACTTACCGTAAAAATTTCACAATATGAATTAGAATGTATTATTATATGTACGAATACACACATATATGTATATATATATATATATATATATATATATATATATACCGTATGAACGCCCGGGAGTGATTGATCTACCACAATGTAGTAAGACGAAGACGAATAGCGAGTTTATGTGGTTAGGGTTGAGAGAGTATATTCAGTCTGTTCTACTGTGTAACTGTACGGGCGTTCCCTTTCTTTATCCAACACATTCTACATACGATCTAAGTACGAATCAAATAATCTCTCTCTAACACATTGAATATTCCTATCAGTCGCTCGTGGTGTTCAAACAAGGCGAATATATTGAATCGGAAAACAAGCTTGCGACTGGCGATTCAGTTGCAGTTGCTCCTTGTCATCCGTATGTAGAGTACGGATAGAAATGTTAACAAATGTCCGTCGTAATTTTTATAACCGATTGGGTTACTGCTTGGCTCAAGAGGGTGGTTTATTTGAGCATTTACTAAATAATTAGTTTTTCTTTTTAGAATGTTCTTTTATTTAATAATTAATATTTATTACCAATAAAGGTATTTTAGTTAAATTTAATATTTTATAGGTAGTTTATTTAAGGAAACCATTTATTTATACTGGTAAACACTTTATTTATATTCTTGCAAGAATCGTTATTGTTTTGAAATTTTATGCTATTACAGAATACTTTTTATTTTAATTTTTTTCAATAAGAGTTACGGTTTTGTTTCATAATTTTATATTATTTATGTGTTTTCATTTGAATAAGAATTTTTTAAGTTCAAGCCACGAAGCTCTGATGCTTCGCCGGTAAGAATTATTATTATGCAGTAAACAAAAACTCTGCACTTTACGGCGGATTGTATTTTATGATACTTTCAACTATATTATATCATTTTATTTAAATTTAAATGTTAAATTTAAAGTATTATGGCCGAAGAGACATAAACAAAAGTATCCGTTATTGTAGGGACGTTGACAGCCGGCATATGACTAATAGTGCGAAAAGCAACGGTGTAGTCGGATAAAATATCCAAATTCGTACATTAACCATAAATAATATACTACAAATAATTTTGTAGTTTGTTAAACAATTAGTTATTAATTTGGAATATTTATTTTGATACATCATTTATTAATAAACAGCCATAACGCTTTCTTAGTTCACCACAATTAAATACGCCCTGTAGGAGTTTAACGTATGTAGCCCCTCCCACTTGCAGTTGGCCAGTCATTACTTATATATCCATCGATCGCTCGACGTTGTGCACACGGTATAAAGCCCCGGAACGGTCACATAACTTTATTTTTCCAGAAGTATTTTTTTTTAATTTATTAGTGATATATAGTTAAAAATTACGACTTTACTCATGACATTCATATTTATTTTCCATTCCCGGTTTGACCGAAAATGCTTCCTACTATATATTTTTTTAAATGAAACAGCCTGTATATTGTTGCAATTTCGGAAAGAGAATTAAAAACTGACTTTTTATTCATTCTTCTAACAAGCTTGCAGTGTACAATAACACTACCACTTTAAATAAAATATTTAAGTATACTACAAAATGTTATCGAACACTAGCCGTAGTACTTCAGAAAATGGAGGTAATGCGGAGAATAACACACAATTGAATCTCAACAAGAGAATGGGAAAAGCGAAAACTCCATCTTTTGCTGCAGTAGTAAATAAGTGCAAATATCCTGAGCGGGATCAAGCAATTGTGTTTGATGCTGTTGAAAACACAAAAAGAAATGAATATATTCTGAGAATGGGAGAACTAATTGGCCCCCGTAATATACTTTTTGCATCAAGGATATCTAATAATAGAATTTGTATATATTTTTCTCAAAAGATTTCGTTAATAAATTTATAGCAGATTTTAAGGGCATCACCTTGAATTAGAAATTTATTGTTGATCGTCGATCAAAGTGAGTAATTTAATCTAATGTTTCGCCTAGTATTCGCCATGAAATTATCGAGGAAACACTTAAACGGGAAGGATTGGATGTGGTTTCCGCCATTACTTTTATTGGCTCGGGGGTTAATCATCCCGAATATAAACATATCTTAAGTTTTCGTCGACAAGTTCATATAAATTTGGAAACGGTTGATAAAGTACCAGACTCTTTAATAATTACGTACATGAAAAACACATTTAGAATATTTATGGCAACGGACGAAATGAAATGTTTCGTTTGTAAAAAGGCAGGGCATGTTGCTAGCAAGTGCTCCAATTTTAATAACAATAAAAATATTAATGAAATGACAGTCGTGGCAGGGGTACATTCAGCTTCGAACGATAGTGGTAAAAGTCTTAATGTTTCTTCGCAAACAGTAGTGGTTAGTGAGAGGCAGGATAATATTTCTGCCCCTTCTATTAAAGATGTAAATACAGCTAATTCTGAGATAGATAACAGTCAATTAAATCCGAAGAAAAGGGTAGCTACATCACCAGCTGAGTTGGATAAAATTATTACAATTACCGAATTGAATGATGACTGAAAGATTAGGTAAGTTGAGTATGCAGGCGCCGATGATGGATGGTAGTATTTTTTTTACAGAATTTGAGGAAGTATTTCCAAACGAACATATTACATATGATACGTTTTGTAAATTTTTAATAGAAACAAAGGTAAAACAGGATATAATTGGTATAGCGAAAAATTCAAATTTATCCGTTTTATTCAAAATATTAATCAATAGTACCCGTTCAGTTAGAACTAATTCGTTAAGAGTCAGATTAAAACGTCTAACAAAGAAGTTAAAAGTACACGGTAACATTACGGATATTCCGTCTCAAGAAGATACATCCGATTTTAGCATATCTCAAGATTATGCTCCTGATCAGTCAGATATCTAATTTTTCTACATTTAACTTACTCTCAATATTCATGCTTAATAAGCTGAATATTTACAATGGAACTGCCAATCTGTGGCAAACAAAAGGACAAATTTAAAAGTCATATTAACACAACAAAATATCGACATTGCTCTTATTTCCGAAACATGGTACAAACCCTCGCATAAAATAACATTTAAAGACTATCATATTATACGCAACGATCGAAATGATGGATATGTTGGCACAGCCATACTGGTCAAAACACATATCCATTTTACTAACATTGATTTCAGTAATGTGATAACAAGCAGTTTTAACATATGCGGTATTAAAGTGCCGGAAATCAATATTTCTTCGCCAAATCATATATGGAAGACGATTAGGAAATTGAGTAGGGCATATCAAAAACCTCACGAAAATGAAGAGTCGTGGCTTCATGAATTCCTTGGAAACCTCACACCTGCATATGTTACAAATTCCAAGAAATCGTATCAAAAAAGGACTAGTAAATGCATATTTGATAAGCCTTTTACAATAGCTGAATTAGAATATATCATGTCTAACACAAAAGATACTGCTCCAGGCCTGGATAACATAACCTACAGCATGGTAGCAAAATTACCAAATCACATAAAAAGAATACTACTTATGGTATACAATAATATGTGGCTAAACAATGAAAGTGTACCAGAGTTTAAAAATGTACTTGTCGTTCTTATACTCAAACAAGACAAAAATCCCAAATTAGCGATATCGTACAGACCAATATCGCTACTTTCGGTATACACTAAATTGTTTGAGCGGCTTATAAAAGAAAGATTGGAATGGTGGATAGAAGAAAACAATATTCTTCCGATGCAACAATTCGGTTTTAAAAAAAATTCTGGAACATTGGATGCATTAACGTATGTTATAACTAAAACATGACATCCAAGAAGCATATGACTGTGTTGACTTAGATAACTTAAAAAACAAAGTCATTAATTTAGGTATTACAGAACCTATAGTATAAATATAGTGGAACTTTTTAGAGATCGTAAGACTTATGTTAGAAATTCCAAATGTGAAGCTATAGGTCCTCGGGCGGCTTCGCTAGGATTACCTCAAGGATCCAACCTTAGCTCCATCTTAATTAACTTATATACACAAGATCTTCACAGTGCAATAGGAAACCGAGTTTCTACTATACAATATGCTGATGACATTTGTATTTTTGATCAAATAAGAACTTAAAGATGCTACAACAAACCACAAAAACCGCATTGAATATTACAATGAAATGGTTAAGATCAAATGGATTCGATTTAAATCCTAAATAGTCTGCAGTTATGTATTTTTCACGGCACCGAAGTTTACCAGATCATGGTATTAACCGAAAGAGAACTCAAATTCAAATACGTTCAAATATAAAGTACTTAGGTTTAGTCATAGATAACCAACTTAAATTGCTCCATCATATAAAATATGTATCCACTAAATGTGAGCGATATATTAATGTGCTAATAATAATATCCAAAATAAGATGGGGAGCTGATCCTAGCATTACCAAAAATGTTTACAGGAATAAAAAGTATTTTTTATTCCCTTGACAAAGGCATCATTGCCGAAACATGTAGGGTTGTTTTAAATATATATACTTTGAAGTAATGAACCAGACCTTTAATCGCCGACTTATTAAGTTTACCTTATATATATATATATATATATATATATATATATATATATATATATATATACAGGCTGTCTTTGAAATAAAGAGATAGCGAATGAAAAATGGAAAGATGCAATTATATAGAATATATATCCAAAATATTGTGTCAATTACGACGCGAACCCCAGAATTAAAAACCCCTAAAAATTGTATTTCGTGATATCTATGAATTCAAAATATGCGGAATGTATATACCTCTATTAAAGTTACACACACACATACTGCTATGAACTGTGGTTTTTATATTTGTTGTACCACCATTCACGACAAATCTATCCAGCTAGGATATTCAGTCGGTTTTTTTCCAAAAAATGGGACTACTTTCCTCTCAGGGTTCCAATCGGAAACGTGGTTGACTCTTCTACAAAAATTTTTAGGCGCCAGTCAAAGAGTATTGACAAATATAATAATTATAATATCTTTAAGTTACTTATAAAACTCGTAATGAAAGGATAATAAAATTAAAGATCACAATATAAATTTAAAATGAAAATTTAATACAAAATCAAAAAAAAAGAAAAAAAACAATCTTTATAGAGTATAAAGATTAATACTGCATCATTAAACAATATTTTAAATGGTAAAAATAACGCACGGAAATGACAGCTACGTGCATTAAAAAAATCCTAAGTGAACACCGAACAACTTAAAAATAAACTAAATCACAAAGAATATTTCTAATTTCTCCGCAGAAAACAATATAAAATATAAACAAACTTGACACCTCGATCAAAAATCTTACGCATGTGCATACATCACACATGAAAAAAAAATTCCCTTGAAATAGTCACGTATAAAATTTTTACATTTACTGTTTTTTACTTAGAAATGTTAAAAATCCTCTTTGTTATCTACATCAATTAACTAAGACTAAATCTCAATACAACAATATTAAATACAAGTGAAATACAATATTCAACTCTTTTAAATATAATAAGATATCTCTTAAAAAATATATATATTTTTACTTACATAAAAAAACAATGCGAGACACATCAACGAGAATTGTATTAAAAAATTCAAAATTACGAGACTAACAAACTCGTAAAATGTTCGGGAAATTGAAATACAATCACATCAACTATATTAAATCAAAAACAAACCGAATTTAATTTTCAATAGATAATTATCTATCTTAAATACAAAGAACGTACTTCTCGTCTTATGGTTAACTTGTGTCTGCCAGGTCAAATCATCAAGCACGTAGGCTTCGCATAAAAATACTGTTTTTTGCATACACATACATACATACGTATATACACAGATATCCAAAATAATATTACATTCATTTTTAAATAAATTTTTACTATTTATTGGGGAAAAATCCATAGCAATACGTTACAGCGTATGTTTACATACCTCTGTTATAAAAATTATTACATTGCTAAGCGAACGTACACATAGTTATTTCTACACATGTGTACGTCCGTTGATACTAGTTGTATTAATTATATTAAGAATAAAGAATATTACAAACATATGAATATTAAGACGAGTAATTTCTCCAAAAAAACAAGTTCACATTTTGATCCCCTGAGAAAGCATACAAATTTGTTGCGAAATATTTGGATAAAAAAATAAAGAACTGACTTAAGTAATAGAGTTTAATTTTTCTGGATTCCCAAAAAAACGATTATCCTTTCCACATATTTTCTAATGGCAAAGACTCCTGGTCTAATTATATATATATATATATATATATATATATATATATATATATATATAGTAAACCTAATCAGTAGGCGATTAAAGGTCTGTATATTACTTCAAAATATATGTATTTAAAAAACTCTACATGTTTCGGCTGTGTACGCCTTTATCAAGAGAATACAAAATATGAATGACAGGATATAAATGTCAAGTAATTGTATCCTGTCATTCATATTTTGTATTCTCTTGATAAAGGCGTACACAGCCGAAACATGTAGAGTTTTTTAAATACATATATTTTGAAGTAATATACAGACCTTTAATCGCCTACTGATTAGGTTTACCATATCGTACCAATTTTAATTTTAGAATATAAGTTACTATTGGAACTGCATTTTTCACGTGCCATATCAATAAAGTTAATTCCGCGTTTTTAATAGCTCAAATTTGAATCACATATTTATTTATTTACTTGTAGTCATTCACTTAAGTAATTTTCATATACATTTTTATTTCACCGAAGATATTTAACTTAATTGATTGGAATTATCTGTCACATATTATGGTCATAGCTGTACCTAATTTGAATTATATAAGCCGGGAATTATCCCAATTGTAAATAGGTATTTAGCGGAAAATTGAACATTTAAAATACACTTTTGACTATTATAAAATTAAAACAATAATTTATGCGAAATATCAAAACGATTGGAAATAGTAATTTATTTCATTTTTACAAATTAATTAACGAGATTAAATAAATATAAACAAGCATTGCAAATAAGACGCCTGGATATAAAAAGAAAAACAAGAGAGAGTTGGCTTGGGTAATGAAGAATTTTTGCAACGCGTCGAGTTTTTATAAAAGTGTGTTCCTGAATTTAAGGAATAAAATAGAAAATAAACTAGTCAAATCTTACCAAAACATATCCGACAAGTTTCCTATCCACCAGATATCGTTTTACGAAGTTTACCCAACCCTAGACCTGCCTGATCGTTGTAAACGAATTTCCATCTCCGAAGGGACGCTAACCCCGCTTAGAACGATACCAGCTTTTCTCTTCAACCAGAGCCGGTTATCCTGTGTATAAAGATCCTAACATCCATCGACCATCCAGAACTCACAACAATTATCAAATTGAGTACCTATTTATTTATCTCCTATAATATAAAATTTGTATATACATTAAAAAAAAAAAAGAATCGTTGATATTTTCTATGAATACCTAAAATGTTAGCATTTAATCTATATACCTTTTAAAACGGAAAAATACAGTTCCTTTTAAGTTTGAATTATCGTTACATAGATCAATATTTAAGCATTCATAAAATTATAAAGAAATAACCTAACATTAATAGTAGATCGAATCACGTGACTGCTTATGTTTATATATTTCTATATCTAGTATCAAACTTACCTTATATTTGTTGAATTGATTAACTCATTAAACCAGTTATTTTTACAATTCATCCTCTTGTTTTATTCATTAAATAACATCGGAAAGTTTTACACTTTGAATAACTTGTTGTAAAAACTCATGCTAATATTCTATCAAAACACCGAACTCGCAAGTATATTATATCGTAACGAATATTATCGCCATCACCACTCAGCTAGCCGGTAATTTGATTAAGATACACATAAAGTAGTTAGCAATAATCTTAGCACTTGAAGGAGGCCTTTATAAGTTTAGTATTAATTGTTTATATTATCGTATTTATGTTCTGAAATATATTACACCTGTGTCAACCGTATAAATAAAACTTAACGCCATCTATAGGTCACATTTAGAACTACACTTGTGTATATTCATATTATATTATTTTTACTTTTCTGGGCAAATTAAGTCATCATAGTTTATGTTTTGGTTGTGTATTCATTATACGACCTTCTGCCTTTATATTAATTGTCGGTCCAACGTAGAGGCTGTTACATTCGTTTTATATTATATATATATATATATATATATATATATATATATATATATATATTACATATGGTCATTTAACTTGGCTTAGCAAATAATTTATATTTTCTGTGCAGCTTTTTTCTATTTTCCTCTATTAGCTCGATCGGAAGAACACGAAGACAGCTAGATAACGGTCACAAGATTTGGTAAAAGCTTTCACAATCTTTTCAAAATACTTGGACTCGTTATCATGTTGAAACTGTCACAGGACAAAAAAAAATAAATACTCTTCAGGAAATGGAAACATTGCAATACAGAGGATTGAAGCATTATCATCTTTTATCATCATAAAACTAAGTATTCTAGAAATGTTCCTCTTATTTCCAGTAAATTTCCAAAAAGTCCTCGGATCTCTCACGATCTCAGCTTCCACACCCGGTCGGTAAGTTTCCATTCAAGTTCACGTTTAACTTGGAACGTAATTTGCTAAATTCAGAACAGGGAAACTGAGATCTACTTTCCTTCTATTTCTTGAAGTAATATTCTTCCTGTTTTATTAATTTCTTCATGACAGTATAATAGTATCAGGGAGGAAATTCATGTTTGGAAGATCTTACTTTGCTAACTGATCGATCAACTCTGGAGTACAGTTTATCCTAAAAAACAAATACGGTAATGTTTGCATCACTAAATAAAGATAAAAGAACTTCAACACATCATTGTAGAGTTTATTGAAGTCGGCCTTCCGAAAATGATATCTCACGTTATTAGATCGCAAATTACAATTGTGTATATTACCCCATAATTCAAGAAAAATGTTAAGTGCAGGGTGATGTGCATCCTCCAAAACCTATAGAATCCGTATTACGAAAATCTGGGAAAAAAAAACAGAAAAGTTTAAAAATTTTAAAATTTTAAAATATCTTGTACCTTTTTTAAATTTATGTTTTCAGAATAAATATATAAATTATATAAATTCTGAAATAATCGATATAATTTTTTTAATTACAACTACAGGAGAATTACGGAAGTATTTAAGGATACATAATTTTTAATTATGTGCATTTTTAAGAAAAATCCAGTTATTAAATAAATAATTCAATGACAAATTCTTTTTCTCTAAATTAAAAAAAAAATTCAACTCCCCTTTCGATTTTGTTGTCTCTATGTGTATTATAGACATACTTTTACTAACATGAAATAAGAAAGTTGTTTTCTCTGTTGTTGAAAGACAATAAAATTCTATTGAGGTATATGTATTACTCTCTAATTTAAAATTGTTCAAACGTAGCTGCAATTTAAGACGAACTTTATAGAGTGACAGGTTTTCTTTAAATGTGTTTTTGAAGAAATAATGGGACGCATATAACTCGCAATTGCTTCGAATAATCTTCGACACTTAAAAGTACAAATCCAAGTATAACAATTTTTAGTGAAATAAATGTTTATGTTACATACTAACGCTTTCATGTTATACACGATATTTTTTATGTTTTTCTTTAATAATTCTTGTATATGCTTAGATACCTACGCACTTTGTCGTTTATTTTAGTTCTAAAGCTATCTTGTGAGACCAAGACGAGAACACCCTATTGGATCGGGTGAACATTGGAGAGACAAGGAAAGAATTAAGACTGAATCGTAACTGGGCTCCGCATTCGTATTATTTTACATATTTATTATACGACCACATAGAGGCCACAGGAGAGTCCAGCCATTCCACCATATACATATGTACGTATATATGTATACAAACGTCATACGTTATTCGAGTAATTTCGGACAATTTATTGTTTATATGAGTTCCACAACCTCCTAACAAGGATCATAAAAGTCTACGGAGAAAATTTTCGCATGTTTATGATTCTGTTTTTAACTCGTTTACAAACACGGTGTACGTTAAAATTCTAATTAACACGGAATTGTTTAGACGCTCTCAAAAAATGTCTGGAGACGAAAAGCAAAGTAGATGTTATCTAGTGTATAGTATCAAGTCAACAACAAGTTGCAGTTTATGTTCAATATTAGATTATGCCTAGATTGCAAAAAATTCTTGAACCACTTTCGCAAGATGTGTCCGTCTAAAAATATAGTGCTGCTTTTCGAACAACAAACTGTATGCGTAGATTATGCCTGAAATTTCCTCCATAGAAAGAAAATACAAAAGCTACTTTGCAATATAATTTCCATCGACTTGAATATACGAGGTGCATTTGATGGTACCGTGACTTTTCTATAGACGGCCTTAGAATCATCAAGATTAATACGTTTTGGGCACATGATCATTCTGACCAGTGCTGTCAACTTATCAGTAGATATCGGACGCATCAGGCCGAAATTACGATTGACAGTATAAATAGTCTATATCATAGCTAAGTACAACACGCATTTATTGAATAGCACCATTCATTCGGTTAACCGCATATGTGTTTTTTGTCGTTGAATGACGACGCATTTACTTCAATATTTCAGTTAAATTCTTTTCATCATGGGCGTAGATAGAAGCATGGCGAGCTTTTAAAATTTATTTTATTTATTAGTTTATATTTCGTAAGATAAATAAAGTATGGTACGAGTTAGTTTCGTTTATTTCGTTGTTTTAACTGTTAATAACGTATATACGCAAGGGTCCAGCGAATTTCGTTAAGTTTAAATAACTTAGGCATACATATTTAATTTTCATTTATTTAGATCTAGAACATTGTTTAAGTTACTTTTTCAGATATGATATGGGGCAACGTCGAGAATGGCATCGTGAAACAATGGCGAGTTGGATTGAGGGTCAAACTGATTGTATGTCCATTGCCAGTGATTCCGAAATGTATTGCAACGTCTATAAAATATCGTTTATAATTTGAATAAATCGCACGGAAAACGTCACTTAGCATCGCATGGCGGCAAATATTCCATTAAATAAACTTAACAATCCCATCTAAAACATTTCTACAAAAATATACTGGTCGAAATGTTCTTGATGAATCCACCTTACGCAAATATTATGTTTCTAAGTGCTACACGAAAACAGTAGAACGCATTAAAAGCCATCTTTCAAATCAGTACCTATGGATAAGTGCCGACAAAACTGTCTATATATTAGGACGCTGTGTGGTATGCAGTTGATGCGGAAACAGTAGCTAAAACCATTTACGAGAATATGCGCCAAATGCTACATTCGGACGACAGGTACAAAGAAAAAATACTTTTATCTGTCAGTGACAGTGCTGCATATATATATTAAAAACAGGCAGGCTATTAAAGGGAACATATCCTAATATGCTGTATATTACTTGTGTAGCACATGCTCTCTACAGAATCTGTGAATATATCAGACACCTTTCCGGAAGTTGATAGACTCATATTCGCTTTTAGAAATGTTTTCAGAAAAGCACCATTGAGAGTAACTCTTTACAGGAAAAAACTCCATCTTTATCACTG
This sequence comes from Melolontha melolontha, assembly GCA_935421215.2. Classification (NCBI taxonomy): domain Eukaryota; kingdom Metazoa; phylum Arthropoda; class Insecta; order Coleoptera; family Scarabaeidae; genus Melolontha; species Melolontha melolontha. The sequence goes on from OW285238.1 coordinate 103,026,378, forward strand.
TCTCCATCTCCAGTAATAACTTGATGGGAAACATTGTTGGAAGCTATTAGTTTTTATGTAGAGAATTTCGATAGTTTATGAAATTGCGTTACATGTTTAAATGACGATGCTCGAAGTATTTCTGAGTGCAAAGAACTTATACTAATTCCAAATTTAAAAAAATCAGTTGTACTTTCTTCAGGAACACTTTGGAAATTTGCCAAAACTAATCACTTATTTTGAAAATCAAAATCTCAAATTTAATGATGGATTAACCACATTAGGTGTAACTATTAACAATTTCAAAAATATTCCAAGTAATTTCGGATGTGGCCTTCGGCAAAAGCTAGACGCAGTTTTTAATAGATATCCAGATTTAGGAACATTCCAGCAATTGTATATGAGGACAATGCCCCAAAATCTAACTGGTAAATACGCTGAAATAAAAGAATATTTCCAGTATGCACCTATAACCGTTGCGATGTAGAAAGGACGTTTTCTATCTAAAAGGATGTATTTCATTCAAAGAGAACCAATTTTACAGAAGAGAACCTTGAGAAAGTATTGCGAGTTAATATTAATACTCCTTTACTCAACTTGAACTATAAAATGAACAAATAAAAATGTATTTCTTATTTTATACTTCACCACCCGTTTGTTTTTCAATTATATAAATAAAATTAAAAACACTTTAAATATACAAATTTTCAATAGTACGCCCGTGGGCGATGAGTCATGGGCCTCTCGTCTCCGGCCTCTACTTATGAGATATTACCTTAAATTTGATGTATTTTTTTGTCTTTATTATTGTTTTTAAATAACTACGAGAAGCTAATTTCTAGGTTATTATTTATTTATTTAGCTCATGACTTTGGTGGATTGAAAATATACTTCCACACAAAACAAACTTAAATTTTAAAATTAAGGCAATTGATTTAGTCCAACACGGAGACAGTTACTTCAAAAAAGTCACTTATGTCACCTCCACTTGCCGTAAGGGGGCACTTATCTGTAATATGGTGAATAGTCCGGCGCATTTGCAAGTCGATGTCTCAGTCAGTCCTCGTTTATAGAATGAGTCGCAACAAATACCGTGGGATGTTTATTTTATTGAGTGTCTTAAATTCGTGGTCAGACAACTACATTCCTGGTAAGAGGAGGTAGGTAGGGATATATGGGCTGCTTTAGCGGCTGTCAACGCTTCCCAATACTCTCTCCATCTATCATTTGTGTTGAAATTTTCTATTATAAGTTGTTTTGCTAGCAGTAATGGAGGAGTCTAGACTTCAGTCTCGACAGGCCGGCATCAGTCAGGTCACTGTGTACTTGGAGGCGGGGATTCGATATTATTTTATTATGTTCTCTAAATAGGATTTTCTGTCTCCGGATGGTTGGAGATGCAATATGACTTAGAGCGGAAAGCCAAGGTAGAGGTGTACTTTTTAAACAGCCGCTAATTATTCTCATAGTCTCATTGAGTTTGATGTCGATCATCTTTGTATGGCAGCTGTTTAGCCAGACTGGGACGCAGTATTCAGCTACCGAGTTAAGGATAAGAGCTTGGAGACTTTTTAGGGGACTTATATATTACAATACTTTATTGAGAGAAAATTTAAATAAAAACATAATATCCATATGCAGATTACGAAGATTAAAGAGTGCTGTGGGAGTATGATAAACTGAAAGATCTGCAGATTGATCGCACGAACCAATCCCCTTTGTTGCTTCCAAATAAAAAATCGCTCTTCCACTATGTCTATAAAATGAAGATGAATTATATCGAGTGACTATAAATGGTGGAAGCAAGTATTTAATTTGGCATCCCTGAGAAACTACCTTGCCTGGTCAATCTCTTTATATTTATCTTTTTGGGTTACAGTATTTTACTTAAATATGGATAGCTTATGGCTAGAATTATTAGTAAATAAATATTAACTGGTTCAGAAGTTATATTTAAACATGATGAGCAATTTTTACGAACTTATATACAATTATGTACAAACAAAATTATTCTCAAAGAAAATACTTAAAATATTGGCCGCATAATTGTTAACAACACTGAACTCATCGTGATAAATTGCAAATGCAATTGCCCCTTCAAATGCGTACCGTAATTCTTCCAAATTAATTATAGAATTCCGGACTATTACGTATTTTAAATCATGGAACAGCAATCCAGACACGAATCAAGCAATCTACTTGCCCGTAAACCTACAGTTATAAACGATCTTCTGGAAAAATTACTAATAATGCATAGTTGAATCTGGAATGTGTGGTGTGGCAGAATCCTATTGGAAAGAATCATTAGTTAATTATATATGTTACCGAACTAATTTATAAATGACTAAAATAATGAATTCATATCTTTGGGCGTTATAATTGTTTCTTGAAAGAATAATGGTCGAATGGTTCGTAATTCTACTATAGTACTTCGATTAAATTGTGTAGATTATCTGCCAACCAAGTTCTATAATTCTGCGAATTAACATTACTAGACAAGTGAACTTTATATGAATAGAAAGTATCATTTTGCAGATCAATGTTATTATGCAGATAATCATTATACCACTGACAAAACTTGATCCATTGTAGAAGATCAGATGTGTAAATTAATGGACAATTAAAAATGTATATGGTTGTAAATGTAGCTATTTTTTCGGGTTCTTGCGAGAGGATTCACAGGAAAGTTCAAGAATGGATGTAGGAAGGTTAAAAGAACAGATTAATGGTTAAGTGAAGCTTACTTATTAGTTTGAATAGACGACGTACAGAAATATTAGGATTTGAGTTACCTTCTCGAAAATATCACAACAGTGGCGAGGCCAGTAGACTTACCTTTAGCCACATTACCAATGTTTAAAAACAGTTAGATTATTATTGGAAAAGAAACGATATTCAATTCAATTCGTTCTTCTGGTTAGAATTCGATAAATTGATCATGTCAACTGCTAGGAATACACCCAATTACCATTTTCGTTTTGCCAGCCGCTTCTAAAATAGGCCATTGCAAAAATGTATTTTGCTCAACAGTAAAAACCATTATGAAACTAAAAAAACAAATTGTTTTATTTATTTGTATGTTTAACTTTTACTTTGTTAAATTTCTGACAAATTTGATTTTAAAAATGGGGCATCTCAATGTAAAGTCGCACAATTGTTTCCAGAAACGAAAAACAAAATTCGATCATTTGGTCAATATTATATTACAATATTTTATTGAAAAACAATTTAACGAAAAACGTAATATTCGTGTTCAAACTACAAAGATTAACATTCTGAAAAGAAGAGAGTAAGTCGGTTGTTACTGATTTTGTTTACTTTATCTTTATTTCATACTCAAAGAAACGATCTTCTACACCGTTTTATTTTGATACAGTGCAGTGCGAGTTAATCATACGAACCAATTCTCTCTGTTGCTTCCAAATTAAAAATCAGTCTTTCGCTATGTCTAAAAAATGAAGACAGCTTATATTTCTGAACATGGTTCGCTGCATGTCATTGTGATCATATGCGCACGGATGATTCTGAGAGTCCAGATTCTTCGATTACAGTGACTATCGAGGAAATAATTAATAATGTCAATAAACAATATTCGAGCATGAAAAAGTTATCGCCAAGATAACTGTCAGAAAACCAAAAACAAAATTTCATGGCAATGTTTGAATATGTATAGGTGCAATTAGAGTGAATTTTTGGGCAGTTATACCGCGATATCATAAAGTTTCTCGGTCAACGGTGGCCATGGGGTGAAAAACGTCTGTCTTAATTTATATCATCCTTTTGAGAAAAATCTGATAAAATTTTCAGGTTATGTGTCATACTGACATTAAGATTAATATATTGACAAATTTTAACGTCAGCATGACACTTAACCTGAAAATTTTATCAGATTTTTCTCAAAAGGATGATATAAATTAAGACAGACGTTTTTCACCCCATGGCCACCGTTAACCCAGAAACTTTATGATATCGCGGTATAATACTATGGACGAATTCTAGATGACGTTAAAAAGGAAATAACAGTCGAAATAATAGGCTTTCGAAGTTTGGAGACGTATGTCAATAGGGAGTGTAGAAGAGGAAAATATTAACAAAGATATGTGATGGAAGAAAAGTATAGGGTAAGTGGAAAATGACAGTTAGGTCTTGATCTTGATGGAAACATTTTCCATGCGCAGCACTTACAGCCCAAAAATTGTCCTGGAAAAAATTCAAATGGGAATGTAAATAATGCATCTTTAGCGAAATATTACATCCCATTTGATCGTAAGTTGTCAATATTTCGTCGACGAAGTTTTTGAAATTTTCTGTTTTATTGTTGCCGGTTACGACAGATATGAAACAATTCCACGCCAATTTTTTTTTTCTTGTAGAGTCGTATTGAAACTGCTGTCATTCATTAATTGTCAAATATGAGGATCCATAAATACGTCCTCCTTTATTTTAGTTTCAATGAATTTTGGAAATTTTTCCTTTAATATACAGAAAACTTCTTCCGCCACGATTCATACTTTCACAAAATACTTCATCAGCCCTAACTTTATATGGAAAGGGAAGAAATAGGTATAGGTAAAATATTCTTTTCTCTCACAAATATTTGCTTCTACTTACCAAACTATTCACAATAGAACTCTACAATTTGGCACGGCTATCCCATTCACATAAAAAGCAACTCTATTTAATAAAACCGCAAATAAGAATACGAGGAGTACTCTGAGTCTAATAGCTTAATAGGTACCCGACATTTCTAAAAGAATAAGTCTGTTAACAGTTCCTAGTTAAGTGAAGTAGTTTTGTGAACAACATGAAACTTTTTATATCCAATGTGATTTAAGCCCCAAACAATGCATCTATCGACTAACGAGAAAAATGTTGTTGCCGAGCGTCTCGTGGACTCAAAAGATGTTCTTCCGCCCCTTCACATAAAACTACGTTTGATGAAATATTTTGTCAAAGAGACTTAAGAGACAAATTTTGTATATTAAGTGATATAGGGAAATATCTTTCTTGAGCCACAAATTTGGCAGCTTGTAAAAGATGCTTGACCGAGTTTTGGAGGGGAAAGTAAGGTAAGCTTGGGAAGCTTTAAAGGAAGTTATTCATGAATTTTTAGGCAACAAAAGAGATAATGAATTACACTCAATTGGTAACAGTACTTCTACAGGCTGGCCCATAATGACCGAAGGAGTTTGAGTTCATTATAACTTCTTATTTAAGACATAATTATTAAATTTTTTTAATTTTAAATACAGTATATTAATGGAGAATATTTTTAATTTAATTATGAAGAATTATATCTCGCAAGTGGTGGCCATTTTCTGCTTCGCATATTCGTGCTCTTTCCAAAACATTTTCCATAACCTTTCGCAAAACTTCAGGTGTTATGTTGTTGATTTCGTCGCGTATATTATTTTTTAATAGCTGTATGGTTCGAGGCTTATTAATATAGACTTTTCCTTTCAAATAACCCTAAAGGAAACAGTCTGAAGCGGTTAAATCCGGTGAACGCGGAGGCCAATTAAAATCGCTTGTACGGAAAATAATTCGTTCACCAAAGATGTCGCGTAAAAGACCCATTGTTTCCCTCGCAGTGTTCGCTGTGGCTCCATCCTGTTGGAACCATACTTGCGGATGGTTTTCCACGGCTGGCCTTAAAAAATTTTCCAGCATTGTCCGATATCTAACACCAGTGATGGAAACGGCGACACCGTGTTCATTTTCAAAAAAATATGCGCCAATTATCCTTTCCGACGAAACACCGCACCAAACGGTACACTTAAGTGGGTGTAATTCTCGCTGTTGAACTACTCTTGGATTTTCCGTAGCCTATATCCTGCAGTTTTGCCTATTAACGAAGCCATTTAATTGGAAATGGGCTTCGTCGCTCATAATTAAATTATGAATAAAATCATGATTTTCTTCTGCTTTTTGACGAAAATAAATTGCATAATCAAGTCGTTGCTGGTAATCTGTCGGTTTCAATTGTTGGACAAGCTGAATTTTGTATGGAAACATTCTTATTGTATGCAAAATTATCTGCAGCGACCCTCTTGAGAGGCCAAGTTGTGTCGAACGTCTCCTGGTTGATGTTTCTCCATCTTCCCGAATACTCTCCCGTACCCGTTCAATATTGCCATCCGTGTGCACCGTTCGTCGTCTGCCGGCACCAGGAAGGTTCCTTACTGCCTCTTGTTCTCGAAAATTTGCAACCAGACGGTTTATTGTTGACTCTGAGGGTCCAACCCGCACATTAAAATAACGACGATATGCACGCTGAGTCAAAACAATGGATCGTTGATTTGAGAAATAAAGTTCAACGATTTTGGCACGTTGTTCAAATGTGTACTGTTCCATTTTAAATTCCCCAAGTCTTCTTTGCAAAATACTGAAAACAAAAAAAAAATTATAATAAAAAAGTTATAAGGAATTAAAACACCTTCGGTCATTTTTGGCCACCCTGTAGAAACAAACATCAATTCGGATACTGCCTTAAAATCCATTTTCTCCATTCCCACCTAGACTTTTTCCTTCCTAGTTCTGGAGCTGTCAGTGATGCCCACGGAGAAAGATTCCATCAGGATATTTCTGTAATGGAACAAAAATATCAGGGCCGTTGAAATAAAGCAATGCTTGCGGATTACTGCTGGTATGTGTGTAGGGATGCTCACTTACAAGAGACAAGCCAAAAGACAACGATCTTATCAATTTTGAATGCTTATATTGTAACTGTCATTAAAAAAATTAAAATAGATTTTCAATGTTGTTGGCATAATATATCGTTTTCTCTTAATCTATTAAAATAAAATACATCCACCTATTGTATATCACAGAAACTAAAGTGGTAAAAATGCTTGGTTCGAGTACATGTAAGAGTGTATTGATGTCGAAAGTGAATACTAGTCGTTTGCTATTTTCTTTTTCTTGTTTCCAGAAATATTCCCAGCAGCCAACATACTATTTATTTCAATATTAAAAATAATACATATTTTCAGCTATATAATGTATAACGCTACAATATCAGAAAATGGATTTCAGAGAACAATAACATACATATAAAAGATTAAAACAAAACGACATATACATTTCCAACATTAATTGGACTTAAAAACATGCACTGTTATATCTCGATCCCAAAAATAACTAGGCACTTATTTCTCCCGGGGCGTTTCTCTGCCTCAACTCATTTATATATTTGCACGTCGTTCACTTCGAAGCGATATACTAACGGGCCACAATTCGAGTAAATTTAAGTAACATTCCGTGTATCGTTCGTTTATCAAATATTTATTGAAATCAGTTTATCTACCCACTTTTCACTCTTCCATCTTCATATTTTTTTCAACTCTTTCTACTTTAATTTTTATTTTTTTTTTAGATTTTGTGCTTCTCTTCTCAATTACTTCAGCTCAGTTACAATCGACCGTTTTGACGGTTTTATAAGCGTACAAGAAAGACTACTTTAGATTTGTCCGAAACCAATTAATGGTGGGCTATTATTAATGAATCCGAGAATGTTGTTATGCTAAGAATGAGGGACGCATAAATGATGCCTTGATTTAGAGACAAATAGTTGATATCGGCGGGCGAAATATGGTGGTTTTAAGATAACGAAGAGAGTACGGAGTCGCAAGAATACGATAAAGATACTGTTTGTAAAGAACTGTTATTGCAGCTTTTATTACTTAATGAAATTCCTCCAGTTGTATAAAATAGTTAAAGAAAATAACTTCGGTTTATAGAAGTTCCACAAAGCAAATTCTTATTATATTTATGTCCGTAACTTATCGGTGTAATCAAAATATTTACTTTAATATGTATTTACTGCTTTTACACAAAAATCTTGGAAGATTTTTTCTAGAATTTCTTTCCTCAATCAGATTTTAATGACCACCATTGCATATACTCCCTTCATTCACATCATCAGAGTATACGAGGGTTACTATTTATATATACGCAGTAATATTACAAAAGCAAATATTTATCATTGAAAATGATTTTATTATTATCGGGATAAAATAAAACAAATTTTAATGAATTTCACTACTTTTTACTTTACAAAGTTACGATCGTTTCGCTCGCACAGGAGCTTCATCAAACATATAACTAACTTATGGACATATCTTTACATAAACGTACCATGACAAACACATGTTTTGGATCGCTAAAGAAATGGGTAGTCTATATTACTTAAATGTCTATGAACAAAAACTTTCACAAAAATATTGATATTGATAAGTGATAAAACTAAGGATCTACATGATGTTAAAGAGAGGTAGAGCAGCACTTTGGAAAAATACAATATATGACAGTATGAATAATCAAATAAATAAATTAAGTAATGGTGAATTATTAATTTCTAATTGATCATAGAGGATACGAGTATTATCAGTTTGTTTAATTTATTATATTTGTATAAGTCGGTATGTATAACGATTACTCGGTTATAACGAATGATTTTAAAAATCCCGTCCAAAGTCTCTATTAAACACATGTATTTTTGTTTGACTATAACGAATACGGATTTATCAAACACTCACTTATAACGTACCGCACTTTAAGGTCGTGGGACTTCAGAATTCGATTTCACAACTCAGCTATAACTAGAGAACGGACACGCTTACCACCCAGTGCAGTACTGGCGAAAGGCTGTATTTCTAACATATTTAATTTTATTTATATAATTGGAAAACGAACGGGTGGTGATCTATAAAATTACGAAATACATATTTATTTGTTGAAAAGTTGTATTTATAAAGTTTTTAATTTTATTTATATAATTGGAAAACATACGGGTGGTGATCTATAAAATTACGAAGTACATATGTATTTGTTGAAAAGTTGTATTTTTAAAGTTTTTAATTTTATTTCTATAATTGGAACATTTTTATTTGTTCATTTTGTAGCTCAAGTTGAGTAAAGGAGTATTATTATTGACTAGCAATAGTTTCTCAAGGTTTTCTTCTGTCATTTTGTTCTCTTTGAATTAAGTACATCCTTATAAATAGAAAACGTCCTTTCTACATCGCAATTGGTTATAGGTGCATACTGGAAATATTCTTTTATTTCTTCATATTTAGCCGTTAGATTTTGTGGAATTGTCTCTATACATAATTGCTGCAATGTAATTAAATCTGGATTTCTATTAAGAATTGCTTCAAACTTTTGCCGAAGATCACATCCGAAGTCACTTGGAACACTTTACAAATATTAACAGCCACATCTAATGTGGTTAATCCGTCATTTAATTTGAGATTTCGATTTTCAAAGTAAGTGATTAGTTTTGGCAATTTTCCAAAGTGTTTGTGAAGAAAGTACAACTGATTTTTTAAATTTGGGATTTATGTGAGCTCCTTGCACTCACTAATACTTCTAGCATCCTCCTTTAGCAGTGTTACGAAATGTTTTGGACTATCGAAATTCTCAGCATAATAACTAGTAGCTTCCAACCATGTTCCCCATCTAGTTATTACTGGAGTGGGGGGCAGTGACAGAGATGGAAATTTTTCCCTGAAAAGAGCTACTCTCAATGGTGCTTTTCTGAAAACTTTTTTAAAAGCTGATACAAGTCTATCAACTTCCGGAAAAGTGTCTCTGATATATTCACAGATTCTGTGGAGAGCATGTGCTGCACAAGTAATATGCAGTATATTAGGATATGTTTTCTTCAATAGTATGCCTGTTTTTAACATATACGCAGCACTATCACTGACAAATAGAAGTATTTTTTCTTTGTACGTGGCGTCCGAATGAAGCATTTTTTGCATATTCTCCTTAATGGTTTCAGCAACTGTTTCCGCATCAACTCTATTTATAACACTTGTTGCTATTACATATGAGTTATAGGGAATAGTTGGATGTAGTACACCAGCTACAACATTTATCACAGAGCGTCCTAACGTATCCACCGTTTCGTCGGCGCTTATCCATATGTATTGATTTAAAGATGGCTTCTAATACGTTCTACTGTTCTCGTATAGCACCTAGAAATATAATATTTGCGTAAAGTTGATTCATCAGGAACATTTCGACCAGTATATTTTTTCAGAAATATTTTTAAAGTGGGATTGCTAAGTTTATTTAATGGAATATTAGCCGCCATAAAAGTTTTACAGAGTTCAGATGTGTTTGCGATCCTAAGTGACGAATTTTTTACGATATTTTACGGATTTTGTAATAAATTTCGGAATCACTGGCAATGGACATACAATCAGTATGACCGTCAATCCAACTCGCCATTGTTTTACAATGCCGTTCTCGACATTCTTCCATATCATGTCTGAAAAAGTAACTTAAACAATGCTCTAGATCTAAATAAATGAAAACTAAAAATGTGTGCGTAAGTTATTGAAACTGAACGAAATTCAATGCACACTTACGTCGAAGTAATTGGTAGAAATAGATTCAATCAAACGATATTAAACAGGATCTATCACAAAAATTACGATGTAATTAACAGTTAAAACTATGAATATAAGAAACTTACTCACAGCACTTTATTTATCTTACGAAATATAAACTAATAAATAAAGTACATTATAAAAACCCCGCTTCTATCTACGCTCATGAAAACACTTTAAAAAACATTATATTCTCCGAATACAATAGCTGGCTTGTCCATTGTTATCGCGGCGAGACCAGGTGTCCGAGTAAGTCAAACAAATACTTTATTGAATTACGCCGGGATGTACTGAGCGACGTTATACACAACTCCAATTGCCGATTGCGTTTTGTGGAAATTGCATCCGTTCTCTAGTTATAACGAACTGTAGACAGAAGAACGGTTTGTAGTCTCGATGTTGGAAAGAACGCAAACGAATTTCAAACCAAATCGTAACATGTGCATGCGTGTCTTCGATATGCTTTAATCCACAATAGAACTTTCAAAGTCTCCGATATGCTAGCTTTAATAGACAACTTTAATAGAGCATATGACTAAGTTTTATGTGAAAAATGGACTAATTATATTAATCATGTAAAGGTATATCTACTTTATTAACATTCTTATTTGCTATTATTATTATGTTATTTATTTCAGTTGAAGAAGAAATATGGCAAGTAGAGGAAATTTTAGGATAACATATAGTAATAAAACATTTCTGTAAATTATAATACAAATTGCACACAGTACAATATAACAGACCAAAATAATAGCAACGATAATTAAAACAATTAATATTCCTAAAACGTCCAATATGTTGCATTTTAATTTGATGACCTTGAATAACAGTGATACTTTGAAACATTTTTTTTTTATATATTTACTAAAAATTGGTATTGTGTAATCAAATTTAATTTAAATATGAAATATGTATTAATATGCCATATGTTCTTATCAAATATATGCTCTTCGCTTGTTTGTGTCTGAGCTAAAGCATCCTCACCAAACGCTTGTTTAAGCATTTCCAGGGTTTCCGCTGCTGTTTTCCAAAGCTTGAAACTGAATTTAATGCATGTTCTTTGCTCTTTCATATCGGAAATTTAGTGTCACAGAATAACTCAAACACAACTCAACAAATACAAACACAAAAACTGTTTGTCACCACCTAGCAAAGTCCGGCTGACTTAGTATGGACGTAGCTCACACCAACTAGCGCTATAGAGCCGTACTACGATCCCTTCGCGCGCCACATTAAAATTCTGTGAATTTTTAGGTAGCAGCTTGCATTTAGGTGTCGGCCTTCACCTTAAACGAGAAGGAAAACCTCGGAAACCTTCTCAGACACCCGAGCCCCGGATCTGATTCCGGGATCCCAGGCATAATAAACCAATGCATTACCACTAGACTATTGGCCAGATGTATATGTATTAGTACTTAGTAGTTCATTTATATATGCATTCTTAACTTATCTATTTACTTAATTTTTATAATTATTTTGCATTTTGTCCTGTAAATGTTTCGTTAGGTAAATAAATATTTTTATTATTGGGTAGTACGAGAGAAGATCAGAAAGTTTCTATAACTAACCAGAGGATGATGTTGTACGCGTGTACCGATCATGTGTTTTAAGTGTCCCATTTATTATATAAGTGTTACAACCGTTACAACTAAGCAAAGTAAACAGTGCGCGTATTTTATTAATAGTGAATAAAATCGAATTCGGTGCAGTTATTAAACATTTTTTTTGAAAGCCTTAAATGCTAAAGAAATAAAAATGTAATTAGTCATAGTTCATAGAGAGTCTTCACCGTCGTATGCAACTGTTGCGAACTGGATTGGTAAATTTAAACGTGGTCGAACAAGCATAGAAGATGCATCGCGTTTTGCAAGACCAAAAACATCTACCAATGAAGAAACCATTAGAAAAGTTCAGGGAATCGCCATGAATTATCGCCGATTAAAGTTGAGAGAGATAGCAGAAGCATACCATATGACCGCGCACATTACATTTTACATCAACATTTGGACAGCTCAGTGCAAAATGAGTGCCGCGTTTGCTGTCAGACGATCAAAACCAAGCTCGTGTGACCATTTCTCAGCAACGTCTAGACATGTTCAAACGTAATCCTGTGGAGTTTTTGAGACGTTTTGTAATCGTCGATAAAACGTGACTACACCACTTCACGTCAGAGACTAAAACACTATCAAAGCAGTGGTTAGTATACGGTCAACCAACTCCAAAGAAGGCCAAGACGATGCCGTCAGCTGGAAAGGTGATGGCTACCGTCTTTTTGGGATTCCATATGAATAATTTTTATTGACTACTTGCAACATGGGAGGACAATAACAGGCGCATATTATGCGTCATTATTGGACAGATTTAACGAAGGCATCAAGACATCAAGGCATCAGATTTGGCCCCTTCGGACTATTTTCTATTTCCGAATCTCAAGAAATGGTTGGCCGGAAAGAAATTCTCGTCTAATAATGAAATAAATCATCGAAGCTGTAAATGAACATTTGGAAGGTTTTTATAGTTCTTATTTTTCTGAAGAAATGAAAAATCTTCAAAAACGTTAGACTAAATATAGTTATTAAGAGTTACTAGGTGACTATGAGGAAAAATAAATATTATTTTACCTAGAAAAGTGGTGTTGTGTGTCTCGTTCTAGAAACTTTTCGATCTTCCCTCATATTAAAAATATAAGAAGTGAGACTATTAAAGTAGATATTGATGTGCCTTATAATAGCTTCATATTGCCTTCAAGTGGATATACATATACTTTATCAAAATTATTGTTCTGATTCTATATTTCAGCTCGGTATTCAGCAAGAGACTTATAAATGATTGTTCCTCTATTTTAAGTATACGAGAGGTTTTTGATATCTAGTTAGCCTTCGCCATTTTCCTTGAACAAACCAAAATTTTGATATAATGGCAGGAACTAGTAACATTTTAAGTTTCACTGTAAAATCTTACCTCAAGAAGTTGAAGTATTGCTTTGCAGTAAATTTTGAAACAAAGCATGTAGAATACAAATGTGAAAATCGAGAAATTGGAATATCGAGACATCATCAAATACTTGTATTTGAAGAGGTTAAGTGGCTAGGAAATTTACGAAGATACGTTTCACACACTTGACGATCACTGCCCATCATATGAGACTGTCAAAAATTGGATTGCGTCATTCGAAAGAGAAAAACTTTCCGTTGAAGATGATAAGCGACCAGGTAGATCGATTTCGGTGTCTACCCCCAAAATATTGTTGCAGTTCAATAAGAAACATATAGCTGAGTGAGTCCTAGTTCACGTCGATTTAGATATGAAAAAAAATATGCAAAATGGATTCCTAAATGTTTGAACATCGAACAGAAACAAGCAATAGTGAAAGCATTACTATCAATCTGTGCCCGTTTTGAAGGAGATTCAGATTTTTTGAACCGTCTTGTGACTATGGATGAAACATGGGTCAATTTTTACGACCAAGAAACAAAACACAGGAATCGATGAAGTGGAAGCATCACGGTTCTCCAAGGGCTAAGAAGTTTTGAATTCTAAAATCCATTGGAAAAGTTTTTGTTTCGATTTTTTCGAATATCCGTGGGATAATCATTACTGACTACCTAAAAAAGGGTGAAACCATAACTGGAGATTCTTATTCTAAATTACTAACCACCCTGAGAGAGAAAATTAAGGAAACAAGACGTGGCATGTTAGCGAAAGGTGTGTTGTTTTTGTAGTACAATGCCCCTGGACAGAAATCGCGCATTACCATGAATACAATTTGGATCTAGGGTTCGAATTGTTGGAAAATACGCCCTATTCCCCAGACTTAGCTCCCTCAGACATTATCTGTTCCCTCGATTGAAAAAAGTTTAAAAGGACATGAATTTTTGTATAACAACGAGAAGCTGTGGAGGGCTGGTTTACAGATCAAGAAGAATATTTTTTTAGAAAGGTTAAAGGTGTTGTAGGATCGCCGTATTAGGTCTATTAATTTAACAGGAGACTATATTCAATAATAAAATATTCTAGCTCCCAACGATGGCGAAATTCCCATTGCTGTAGATAGTGAAGAACCTGTAAATGAAGACGATAACGATGCCGACGCTGCTGAAAACCAGGAGGAAGAAAGCGCTATTTCACGTTGAAGCGTTTAATCCTTTAGAAACGGCTATAAACATTGGAGAAAATGCCTGAATGTACTGTAACACAGCTTGCCTGTCTGCGATAAGTTAGAGACTTAGCTAGAATGAAACGGAGTTCAGTCTAAATTCAAAAAATTATCAAAGATTTTTTAAATCTATATAGGGTTGTTTGTATGTTACTAATGTATCTAGTATGTAAACCTATTGAAATCTTTAATAGTGCATATTTAGTTAAAATTAGTTTTTGTCGTAGTATGTACGAAAATCCGAACGAATTGATAAAATGAACAGGGCTGAACATCAATTAGTTGAGATTATATATGTAAATGTAAAAATAATTTCAGTCAATCATAGTATTCATAAAAATTAGAATAAATACCCTTTCCAATGATCTATAACAGGCTAATAATATTTAACATTTTACTAGCTTAATTCACAGTTTTTTGGAGCGTAATATCAGGCTATGCTTGCACATTACTAAGAAGGTAAACTTTGCATTTTTCTAGAACAATAACGGTAGTTTAAAAAAATAACATTTCAGCAAATAAAACTTCAACTTATTTTTAACCTAAAAATAATTTCCACTTTCAAAGTAGGAGTTCGTAAAAATCATTTTTGGCCAAGCGTTATATGGAGCAGGACTACTGTGTGGCGGAAACATCCAAACCAGCTTCGCTCGTCGCCCATGCAAGCTGTGTAAATATCCCCGCTTTACATATTACGCTATTTAATACAACATTGAAGAAAAACGGGGATCAGTGCCACTTGATATAGTTTGTGAAACCATTTCCATACTTTTTTATTTGTTGAAATCGGACAATAAATAAAGATGTTACAGGATGAGGCGTTTTAATCTAATACCCTGTATTATAAAAAAAAAAGATTGTTACGTAAATTATCCCAATGTTCAAAATGATTACTATTGCTAACGATTGCACTTCGAAAATATTAACGTAAGTTAATGTCAATGCAAGCTGTTAAGTATACATTTGAGTTGAATTAAGTTATAAATATTTAGTTAGCACAAAAGAAGTAGCAATCAATGTTTATTATATCACAAAATCTCTAATAACCGTTAATTATTTGAATGGAAGAAAACATGTCTAGTAATAATTGCTATTTACTACTCATAATTAGTGTAGTTAGTACCGATTTAACTTGTAATACTCCTATAAATCATGTTTGTCACGAAACCGGCAAAATGTTGCAGATATGTGTATGTAATATTTCAATAACGTACGCTATAATATGCAAACGGTCAATTAAGAACAAGTTTTCAGTAAAGAATCGCGTTATATAATATAAGAACTAATGTTAATTTAAAGTAGGTATTATATAGAAAAGTAAGTGAGTAATTTAGTTTAATATTGACAGGTGTAGACACATCAAAAAATAATTCACAACAATAAATGCAATGTGTTTACCAACGTTATAAATTTTCAACATCATTGAATTATGCATGTTTGAACATATTTACTCATTAAACTATATTATCCAGGGTTAGGCAAATTTATGGATCTATTCCAATATCTTGGATATGGCTATTTAAATTTTAATAGGACTTTCCACAAATAATTAACAGCAAATCAGGAATTCGATGAATATATTTATATTCGAATCGGACTTCCGGTTCAGTCGAAAACGATGTTAACTTTTTATTTTAAATGAAACATCCTGTATATTTTTACGAATTTCAATAGAGCTCTGTTCTGAAAGTTCAGCAATAATAGGAGGTTTGGTACCCTTTTGTTCAACAACGGCAAAGATATTTAACTAAAACTGATATTTTACATATTAATGTTTAGTAAGCCATGTCTGCATGTCTCCATGAAAGTTTATTGGAGCGATTGTCAACCTGATCTCACCAAGTTAATCTAGTGTCCAAATATAACACTAATAATTTTGCCGATCCTGTATTTTCTGGAGTCTCAATTCGCTTCGTAGTAAAAGGTAGGCTGATTGTTTTGTCTTTATTGAGAGAAAGATCATTGCAAGAAAACTATCTCCTAAATATATATGTTGTTTCATGTATTTTTTGTTTATTGGGATCTGTACAAAGACAGATGTAGTCGTATGCGTATAGTATAGTACTGTATGAGCAGAGATATTTTGGGGAAGGTTATTCACACATATTCAGAAAAAAAGCGGTCCCGCAACCGATCCCTGTGCCACTCCATAGCTAATGCTTAATACTTCACTCAGCATTCCATTTGTGTTCACCGATTGTTTCCTGTTGTTGAGTATGATGTTAGTAATTTTTGTGTTTGTCCCCTAATACCCATGCGTTCCATTTTCTCAAGTAGGATGTTGGGTCGTACACAGTCGAAGGCCTTGGATAAGTCGGTCATCAACACCATACATTCTTGTTTATCTTCCATAGCATCCCATATGGAGTTCGATACAGGTAAGATTGCATCTATTGTTGTTTTTCCATGACGGAAACCAAATTGACTGGCGAAAAGGATTTTATGCTTGTTCAGGAATGACATTAAGCATGTTAATATGGCCGCTTCTAAGGATTTTGAAATGGATGGTAATATAGCGATAGGTCTGTAGTTATTGGGATTTGTTGCATCGCCGGATTTATGGATAGGGATTATTTTGGATATTTTTATTTCATCAGGTATTACACCTTCCCGAAAGCATGCGTTTACCATATCTGTCAACGACTCCAATACTTGTTCTGGATACATTTTTAACATTTTGGTGTTCATTCTATAAATATCTACAGTATCTTTGCCTTTTATTTTGTGGACTATTTCCTTCATTTACATTAAAGTCACTGGAGTTAGGAAACTGGTTACTGCTGGTTACGGCTGGTTACTATCTTGCTGTTTCTGAGCTTGGTTGAGATTTTTAGCAATATTGCAGAAGTATTGCTTAGTATGACAGCCTTTAGTGTTTGAAGTCGTTGCGATAATTGATTTGTTTCTTTTTTTATAATAGCCCAGATCCCTTTTTGTATATCACTGGAGTAACGTATTGATTGAAGATAATTACTGTGTTTCTCTTCTCTTGCCTTTCTGAGGTAAAATTTCTTGTAATTGTTAAAAATTACCTTTAGGCCTACACCCCCAAGACGATTACAAGTTTCATGTATTAGATTGAGGATTTCTTTAATTTGTCTCAACTTTTTCAACATTTCTTCGAATGTATGTAGTAACGAAGTACACGTTCACTTTTAATATGTAATAAAGAAGTATCAAAAAGTGCAATACTCATTTTAGGACATATTACCTTGTCAGTTTTTGTAATTATTTTCTTTTAATTGTACGGTTTCTCCATTTTTCCTTATAACACCAAATAAACAAACAAATGGAAAATAAAATTAGCGCACAAGCTCTGATTTAACGCCTCTGGTGGATTCGAAGGAATGTTATTATTATACGTCTATTGGCCGATACAGTTTTATTAGTATATGAATAACACTAGATAGAGCAACACAATGTTGAAAGTACGGTTATTTTTTTATAGAGGGCGCTAAACAATTACAAACAAAATTCCAAGATGATATATCAAGTAGCTATTGCTTTACACGCTTCGAAAACGAATAAGTTCGTTTGTGAATATGGGTATTGATAAAACACTTCCTTCACATGAGAAAACCATTACGAAACCAAAGATAAGTTAAAGTAAGTATTACAAGGCTTCATACCTTTCACATGAAATAGTTCAAAAGTGGTTCGCTGCATTTCATTGTGGTTATATGTGTACGGATGACGCTAAACGCCCAGGACCTTCGTTTACTGTGACCACCGAGAAAATGTCCGAGATACGGTGTCGAAAGTTTCTTCTTCTTCATTTAATTTTTCATCCTTCATTAATTTTCTTATATCAGGGCCGAGAAAAATTCCTTCTTTCAGTTTAGCGACAATGATAAGAAAATTGTATGCAAATATTTGAAACCTTCACCTTTTTTATTTAAAGCCTTCACAAACTGTTTCACCATACCCAGTTTAATGTGTAAAGGATTTGAAATTTCAAGTACCTATTACTCCTACAAACGCTACCCAGATCTTAAAGGGGAAAACCATTGTAGGCCTGTGTTAATTGCCTATTTAAAATTAACGAAAGGGGCACATATGCATTCAAACCGTTGATTTTATTGTGATTATGGTGGTATATTGTTATTACGTTTTTTCTACCCCATATTTTATGCTAATAAGTCATAAATTTTTGTTATTTTGATTATTTTACTGTATATATAACTGATTGTCCTGGAAGATACGAGGTACACATACTGTTACTAAAACGGTAGATGGGGTTAAGGTGTATTGTATTAAAGCACGTGGGAGCGTCAAATTGATATAAGATGGAAGCTTGTGGCTCGTGCTGATTCTTTCCGGGCTAGCTGAAGCGTCCTAGCTATGCTATAAATGTTTAAATAATAAATGGTAGTGATGATGAGCATCAAAGCTCCAGGACGTGTGCAATAATGCTGAAATAAGTATATTGCAACTTATTTAATAAAACAAAACACCTTGTATTAAAGTAATTAAATAAAAGTAGCAATATATACAAGTGCGATGATCAAGTAACTAAAAATTGATATGCAAAAATTACTCTGGAAAGAAATTAATTAATTCAATTAATGTGAATGCAAGTAAAATAAAATAATCTCTAGAGAACAGTACAGAGTTACCTTAAAACATGTCGCGGCCGGACATGTCGTGGAAGCAAAGAACGCCGGACGCCGTGTTGTATGCTGAACAGCACGTAGAGTAAGATGTTTTTCTTACGAAAGTTTTAAACAGAAGAAGAAATTTGTGTAAAAGAGAACGCTGGTTGTCGAAAAGTTTTGCTTTTATGGCCCAGTTTGGAGAAAGGAAAGAAGCTGACGATGTCTTGAATAATGAACTAATCAAAAGCGCGAGCTAATAGTTGTGATATCTTCAAGATTTAAACTGATGTGCGACATGAAATAATTATAAAGAAGAGTACGTAATTAAATTAATAACTAAGTTTTAAAAACGAAATGTAAAATATTTGTAAACGAACGTTAGATATGAGTTGACCGTTCACGTTCAGGTAGATGTCGACAGTACGAAAACAAAAAAGGCTTTCTCTAGAAAGAATACAAAATATACACCGAAAATGTCTAAGTTTGAATTAATAGTTTAAATTCAAAATATATTTGCGATGAAATATAATTTAAAATTAATTAAAACATTCTTATTAAACACGAAGTGTAACACCACAAACTATTTTGAAAGTAAAACTACAAGAACGTTTTTTTCTACAAAGAACTTTCAATTTAAATTTAATATTAGCCGTAGAATAGCTCAAGTCACTTTGAATTCCATTATTTGTGAAATTTGCGTACAACACTTTAATTCAATCTCTAACCACTGTTTTTACTTCATCGTCTGCACTGTACCTCTAGCGTACGAAAAATTTCTTAAGGTGGAGAAGGAGATGGTAATCACTCAATGCAAGATTGGGGCTGTAGGGTAGGAATAAATAATCGTTCGTATGGGTGTGGTAGTGCATTGTAATGCAGCAAAACAATTTCATAATTGAGAAGATCTGGTTTTTATTATCTTTGATAATGCGCAATTTTAACGTAACACAGTACAGCTGCGTCTATTGTGGTTCTTTACACCATAAAATCTACTAGTAAAATGTTTGACCTTTTTGGTTTTCAAAAAATGCTATTGCTGCTGCCATTCGCTTTCCCGTGTGTTCTTTGGTGAAAATTTCCGGTACTTATCTAATGTACAATTCACAATAATGTATTTTTCTTTTACAATTTCGTGCAACAAGATCCTAAAATTTCTGACTCTATTCTCAGTTATTAATGATGGCCTCCGACATCGATTTTCGTCGTATGCGTTTGTTCAGTCTTCGTTAAATTGTCTGCGTTGTCTTCTTGCCATTACTTTATTCATTGTATTTTCATAATATGCTTCACTTCATAGGACGAAAGATTTCTGAAAACAGAACAATTTTTGCATTTAAAAATTTAATTGCTGACCGCATCTCGCAACTGGATATATTATTATTTATATTTCTCGTAGATCTTTCTATTCCAAACTCTTCATAGAGTGTTTCCTTATATCCACGAGGAGCACGCTGGAATTATTGAAATACAAGAAAACTACAAGTCGTATTGGAAAATGAATTTATTCATGTTCAAAGTACCTACTCCCGATCAGCATCGATACATTTTTGTAATCGAACCTTCCACAAACGAAAAGTTTTCAGTCAATTATCTTTCGGAATACTATCAAAAATTGATGAATTGCTTCGTCAATCTCATTCACCGACTCGAAACGTCGACCACTATGGTCAGGCCCAAGATTTTTTAGGTGGAAGAACAACCAGATGTAACACATTACCAAATCAGGTAAATAAGGTGGACGTTCAATAAGTTATTTTTCCGTAAAAAATCACGAGTCAGTTGTGCAGTGTGTGACAATGCATTGTCGTGGTGTAAAAGTAGTCCGCAAATATTGATTGATTGAAAAAACGGCAAGTAAATATTTTGTGATGTACCAGTTAGCTGTAACTGTATGTTGTTCTTCAAGCTTAATTGCTTTTACTAAACCCGTACTTCGAAAGAAAACTGCGTACACTACTTTTTTAATAGATCTCTGCTTTTTTAATATCATTTGGGTTGGTGCGTCTTCATGGTGGAAACATCATAAAATAGTATGTACGTTTCACCACCTGTTATTATTTTAGATATAGTGCGATGTCCCCTTTATTTAGAAATTATAAAGTTTCCCGAGCGATCCTTACACGCTCTGCCTTTTGGAAATCATTCAGTTTATGTGGCACCCAACATAAATAATTTTGTAACAATTTTTTTCATATGAAGATGATCGTGTAAAATTATTCAAGTGTTATCCGAATCATTTCATAAGTGCATCGCGAATCTACTTCAATTAACTTTTCCATTTTTGTACCTCACGTGCGAAATTTTTGAGGATCCAATGTCATGTGCAATCTGAATCATTTTATAAGTGCATCGCCAATCTTTTTCGATTAACTTTTTGAACATTTTCAGCAGTTACTGAAGAACATGGCGTTCCCGAATGATTCTCATCTCCAAGTGAAATCCGATCTCTTTTAAATTCTCGAAACCAACGAAACACAGTTACTTTGGATGGAGCTTTATTGCCAAATGCAAGTTGCCAACGTTCAACGTACTGTTAAACCAACTTTGAAATCGGGGTAGCGCAAAAATATTCCCAATGTACCAAGTGTCCTATGTGACAGACACGATTCATCTGGCTATCACAGACGACTAATTAAAGACCGTAATTTTTAAAAATGCAACGTTATCATCTCTACATATACTTTCTTAGCATTTAAATAATTCCTGCCTGCCCCTCGTATACTAAGAAAAATATATCTAAATTTGTGTATACGGAAAATAACGAGTGATCATTAAAATTTTCGCTCAAGTAAGCCATGTACACAAAAAGTATATCCTAACTTAAGTTATTAGAGGAGATCTGTCATTATAATTTCAAACGTCATGATTGTTAAAAAATAATTTGAAATGCTGACTTTTATATTAAATATATTTATAATTTTTATACAAAGTAATAGAATATTATAAAAAATGTGTAAAATGTTGACCATTCTCCACCAAGCATAATCACACTCTATTTCGTAGAGCATTGAAAACATTGATCAGTATTTGCGGTGAGTTATTGATGTGTTCACATTTTTCTATGATTTTATGTCTTAACTCTTGTAGATTATTAATTAGTGTTTCATAAATAATATTCTTTATATATGGCCACACAAGAAAATCCATAACTGTTAAATCACACGATCGTGGTGGATATGGAATCGCTGTATTTCTACTTATTATCCTATCGCCATAAAATTGTTGCAAAAACTGAATATTTTCAAGTGTAACGTGAGATGTAGCCCCATCCTGTTGAAAATATCCGACCCTGAAGTTCTTCATTAGTCAATTGATTAGTAAAAACACTGAGAATTTCGTTACGATATTTCTCCGATGTTATCGTGCCCTCAAAGAATATTGGTCCTATTAATCGGTGACGACTCATACCTACCCATACGACTATTTTTTCTGGATGTAGAGGAACTTCTCTGTAGAAATGAGGATTTTCACTGGACCACATACGCATATTTTGCGAATTAACATAACCTTTCAAATAAAACCAAGCTTCATCGGTGAAAAAAGTTTGATTTAAAATATTGTCTGTCATTGTTTGAATAAACCATTGGCAAAATTGTGTTGTTTTTTCATAATCCATAGGTAATAGATTTTGTACAGATGTTAATTTATATGGATACATGTGCAAGTCCTTTTTTAAATTTTTTTGACATGTTCCATACGAAAGCCCAACTTGTTGCGAAACTCTGCGAATAGATGTTTGAGGAGATTCGTTAATAATTTGTCTGGCATTTTCAATTACGCCGCGACTTCTCTTGAGAGGAGGACCGCTTCATTTTTTCCTTAAAATACTGCCTGTTTGACGAAAAAGATTTATACAATGCATTAGCGTATCACGGAAAGTTTTATAGCTAGGAACAGTATTTGGATATCTCTCTTCAAACTCCGCAAGGCAATTTTCTATTGAATGCTGCCAAATACCATCAATTTTTTGAGATGTCAGGAAGTAACATTCTACCATAAACGCTTTATGCATATCATTAAAGGCCATTACTTTTTCTTTTGATGAAACTTTAAAATATATATTTGACACTGACAGATGTTTGAAATAACATCTTAATGACTAAAGCTACGACATAATTTTTATATACACGGCCAGCTACGAGTGAAAATTTTAATGATCGCTCGTTATGAGAATTATTATTCAAGAAGTTTTTCTTAATTTTATTCTAGCCCTATATTTTTGTAGGTAGAATTTAAGCTTTTATTAAAATCATAAGTAATTTAAACTATACATAAAATACGATATGTGAATCTCAGCAATTTTCCATGAATTTCGATAATATTACTTCATTAATAGCCATTATTCCACACAGTCTTACACATTAGCAACATATTTATTACTACTGAGAAGAAACTTTTTTTCTTGAGCTGATTATACTAAAAAAAAGCGAGCAGACGCTGAATATTATTGCACGCAAGATATATCGATCCCATAACACATCAACCTACGTGATACACCACATACATTAGTTAAAACCCGACCGTAAGTACCTACATAACGTAACAAGAATAACAAGAACCAGATTCGTATAGTTATGATATCGAAGAAGAACCATCTATGTAATACATTTTATCCGCTTTTGAGACCCTTGAGCATTCTATGACCAATCGATACATGATAAATGCTTCTTATAAAAAATATACACGATCCTAATAAATAGTTAGATTGGAGAGTACGCCGTTGGTCGGTTGCGTCAGTTCTTCGTGAACTTGAACGTGAAATCGAGAATCGGTGAATAGAAAAGAGACGGAAAATTTCATTGAACTAAACGATCGCTATTGTTTTTTCATTATTTTTTTCTATCTCTTTTGTTTTCTGTTATGTTGTCTTCTTTTTATTTTGTTTCGGATTGTAATTTCCCCGAAACCAAGGAGTGCACTTACAAAAAAAATTCAAAGTTATAATTAATGTAAATGTTTTAAAAACATCGAGTACCTACTTCTTCGAAATTACTTTCATCCTGCTTACGTTGATTATTAGGTGCAACAATATTTAAGGTATTCATGACCAAACGCATTCACACATAGGTATATATTCATTTACGTAAGACTATTAAAAATTTCTCGGAACAATCTTTTTGTGTGAAAATATTCTAGTCCACAATGAACGCACCTCCCTATATATATTTATCATATTGTAGATAATTACAATTAGACTTTTATTAATGTCTTGTTCTATGATTTAGAACCAAATTTTGTGCACGATCTTTTCGAACATACTTTTAATTGTACTTAATGAGTTAATTTAAAAAGATATAATTACTGTTAAGAGACTTTTTTGTACAATATTTTCAAATATTCTTTAAATTAATTTAACGGATTAACAGATTATTAACAACATAAATTTCTCATGTACATGGTCTTCATCTAGAGCTTTTATATCTAAAATACTATTATGCTCTGAAGAAATTAGTATGGGAATTATCTCGGACACTGCCTGCTTTCATATAGATACAACGTGTCCAGGAAAGTATGCAACAAAGGGAAAACTTTTTTATTGTCTATTTCTCAGGAAATTTTATTCTTTATAAAAGTTTTTGCTTTACTTGAAACCCATTTACCCGTTAAAACAAATAAAATATCGCTTTAAATAATGAATACATTCTTTAATAACTTGAAAATACAAAAATAGTATATTAAAAAACAAGTTTCATAAGGCACTATTTTGCCGCACGAGATCAGTTTAGAAAACGAGCCGCGATAGCGGCGAGTTTTCTAAAGAGCGAGTGCGGCAAAAGGCCTTATGAAACGAGTTTTTTATACTATTTTTTCTATTTTGCGTTTTTTACATTGATAAATTGCTTAAACTGGAATTAATTAATTTGAAAGTTCAGAGTTTAATTTTTATATAAAGCATGCAGTTGGTCACATTGATACTTGACATTTTCAAATTTAAATCTTGCTATCCGCGAAGTATATTATATTACATATTATTTACTAATTTTCGTTAACATTACTTGATACTTCATTTAAAAATATAAACATGAGTGACATAGAAACATATGTATGTTGTTGTCAATTGTATACAACATACGTTGTTTGTATAAAATACGGACATATATCATATCTGTCAAATGTACATAAATTCTTAAAATCAAATGACAGCAATGATATTTATTTCTGTATTCGAACAACGCCAACATTGAAAAATGAAAAAAAGCGTATCGAAATGAAGCTCATTTCGATACTGTTTTGGGTTTCATAATGAGTTCATTTCGAACGCAAAATAGAAAAATGTTATTTTTATGTTTTAAACAAACGTCACTCGATATGATGCCCCTCTCGCTCAATACATAAATTTGTACGTCTACTTAAGTCCTGACGGCATTTTTCAGGAAATTGGGATTATTATTTAAATGCGTTACCGCTTCCTTAATCCTGTTCTGCAAATCTTCTTGGTTATCAAATGGCCTTTCTGAATACACCCGATTTTTCAACCAACCCCATAAAAAATAATCCAAAGGATTTAAAAACGGCGAGCGTGGAAGCCATGGAAATGTTGAATATCTTCCTATTAATTTTTCTTGAAATTCTTGGTTTAAATACTGCACGACTCGACGAGAACTATGTGCAGGTGCACCATCCCCGCATAAACCACAAAGAACGTCTTGTTTGTAAAGGTAAGTTGTCAAATTCATCTTCTAATTCAGTAGTCAGAAATGCTAAATACCTTTCAGCATTTAGAGCTTGTTGAAAAAAATACGGCCCGAACACTCTTCTCTCCAAAATTCTGCACCCAACATTTATCTTTCGTGAATATTGGTTTTTACACTCCATTTGGAAAGGTGGATTCTCTTGAGACCACCAACGGCAGTTTTGCGAACAAACTACACCATTTGTGGTGAATGTCGCTTCATCGGTAAATAATAATTTTCTGGGAAATGTTATGTC
This sequence comes from Melolontha melolontha, assembly GCA_935421215.2. Taxonomy (NCBI): domain Eukaryota; kingdom Metazoa; phylum Arthropoda; class Insecta; order Coleoptera; family Scarabaeidae; genus Melolontha; species Melolontha melolontha. Next base: position 103,052,435 of record OW285238.1, read on the forward strand.
TGCTTCTATTTCACCTTGTATCATGAAGGAAAACTCTAAACGCTGGTCATAATCTCGTTCTTGCAACGTTTGGACATATCTTGGTTTAAATAGAGTAAACTTGTATGTTTTCAATATTTGATGTACTGATGATTTACGTAATCCTAAATTAGTTGCACATTTTTTCACAGATAATTTAGGATTCCCAATTACACTTTGTAAAACATTTAAAAAATTATCTAAATTTCTTGCTGGTCTAATGTTCCTTTCTAAAATTAAATTCCAAAGAGCCTGTTAGTTTAAGTTGTCGCAAAATTCGGGATACCGTAGACCAACTAACGTTTTTATTGGGATGCCTTTCGTTAAAAGTCGCAGCTACGTCTCTACATGTCTTATAATTATCGCCACATATAAGCATTAACTCTGCTCTTTCTTGCAAAGTTAAACATTCTGCCATAGTAATGTATTTTGTAGGATGTCAAAGTTACTGTCAAATACCATGCATACGTGATTAAAAGTAAAAAGTAATGACTGCACACACGATATTAAGTAGGTACGGAAATTTTGAACAATTAATAAAATAATTGTATTTTTACTATCTAATATGATAACTTATTTATTTTAACGGGTAAATAGGTTTTAAGTAAAGCAAAAGCTTTTATAAAGAATAAAATTTCCTGAGATATAGACAATAAAAAAGTTTTCCCTTTGTTGCATACTTTCCTGGACACGTTGTATTTACTGGGTGAGCAATATTAAGTGCTCGCATGTGCTGCCAATAGCATACTTCAATTGGCTGTAATGTACCTTACCTGTTTATTATATATTATATTATATCGGGTGTCCGTTTAATACTGAAGCTGACAGTTCGTGTCTAATTTTGGTGAAGTTAACATCACTGCATTTGAGCTCGGCCGCAACAATTAACATTAGCGTCCTATGCGGCAATCACTTTTGAAGTAAATATAGAAATTGATAAAATCAAATACCATAACCTTGCTTTTCGAAATGTTTATTGCCAATATTTGCTAATTACAATTATTTAAGAAAATGGGATAGATTGGTCCACGTTTGAAACAAGAAATGTCAATAATAAAAGCTAACAGAAAACGCGCATGTACGACTATGGCAAAAGATATCAAACACCAATTGACAATAACTATAATTCTCAGTGTGACAAATACAAAACAAAGCCAATTTCCAACATTCGACGGACGTCAGCTTCAGTATTAAATGGACATGCGATATTATGTCATATTATGTTATATTATGTTATATTATGTTATATTATGTTATATTATGTTATATTATGTTATATTATGTTATATTATGTTATATTATCTTATATTATGTTATATTATGTTATATTATGTTATATTGTGTTATATTATGATATATTATGTTATAGTATGTTATATTATGTTATATTATATTATAGTATACTATATTATTTTTGTTTAGTCTACAAATTCTAACTGATATCTATCTGAAGAGATTAATACAGAAAGGTCATGATTCATATTCAAAGTTTCATATACATGGTGCGTCCTGTACGTCAGCTACACAATAAGTGTAGCAATTCATATTCCGATTCTAATTCTAACTTTCAGTAGTAATAGTAGTAGTTGTAAATATATACAGGCTAGTATTATATGTTGAGCACTTGTGAAATATTGAAATAACGATATAAAACAAAACACTTTTTTCGCAAAAATAGTTTTAATAAACTAAATGTACATTTCGTGTGCCCGGCACACATCATCAGTAGTACTGTTTAAACATAATATCTACGAGACAATATATAATATGAAAATACAACATATACAGAAAAATTAGAGGTAGGGTGAAAACAAATTAATGAAAAATTACAATGAATCTTAAAACTAATACAATTTCTGAAAATGAGTTCATGGGGAAATACCAAATATCTATGAAACAAAGGGGGCATCGGGTTGGACTAACGGCAAAAGGATTAGGGATTACAACATAAAATATTAATGTGAATAAAGAATTTAGTACCTATTTACAAGATGTCTTAAGTATTTAATGATGTCGGTGTACATGCTAACAGTTTATTATTGAGGAGTGAAATATCATTATTTAGAAGATAATTTTTGTGTTTTTTATGTATATGGCTTCCCACATGTCTAAACTTCTATTCCTGCTTTTTTAACTAAACTAACATTTTCTAAATTTAAATTGTAACCTGTATCTGTATGATGTAGAGCTAATGCTGACTTTTCTATGTTTTGTAATTTAACATGAGCCATGTATTCTTTGTATCGTGTTTGAACGTTTCTTCTGGTTTGCCCCATGTATAATTTTGGACAAGAATTACAACTTATTTTGTAAATGCCCGACTCTTTCACCGGATCTGTGTTAACAATTTTTGTTTTTAGACACTGTTGTAACTTATTATTGTTGGCGAAAGCTGCAATTAAATTGTATTTTTTAAACAGTTTTACTACGCTGTTATGCCAATTTTTATGAAATGATATCTTACAGTATTTTTTATTCTTGTTCAAAGTGTCTGGTGTTAGAGTGATTTTTGAAGTTTTGAGCTTTTTCTTTTCTAGTTTGTCTTTAATTTTATATAGAGGGATTGACAGTAATCTGTTGATTAAAAAATAAAAACTGCTGTCTTTATATTTGTGAAAAGTTTATGAATGTAATTGTCGGTATGGGTTTCTTTTCTGTGGATGTCAAATTGAAAAGTATTGTCTTATAATGAAATTTTTAAATCTAAAAAGGGTAACGTTTTATCTTTTTCTAATTCGTGCGTGAAACGTATTGAAGGATATTGCTTATTTAAAATATTTAAGAAAGCCTCCGTATTGAAAGATTCGGGTATCACTGCAAACACATCATCTACATATCGTGCCCAAAACTTAGGAAAAATGCCACAATTAGCTTTGACTTTGTTTTCAAGGTTACTCAAAAAGAGGTTTGCTAAGAGGGTGATAGAGGATTGCCCATAGCTGTGCCATGTGTTTGTTTATAGAAGTTATTGTTGAAAGAGAAAATGTTTTGATCCATGCAAAGTGCTGTTAGTTTTATGTATTCGTTTGTTAAATCGGAAGAGACCGAATTGAATTCTAGAAAGTCTTTAAGCATAATTAAAGTAGTATCTATCGGAACACTTGGAAACATGGACACTACATCAAAGGAAATAAGATTATAATTTGACTCTACATTTAATTCGGTAATGAAGTCCGACGTATTTAAAATAGAAAGATCATGTTTCTATTTTAATTAATTTTTTTCCGATTATTACGATAATGAACACAGCAAAACAATTGAACTTGTAGATTGAGTTATTTTTGAAAATGTATATTTTTCTAATAGCACATCCAGTATAATATTATACAAATCAATACAAAACCAATTGCTTAGCAAAAGTGTTTACATGACTTTTTTCACAAAAGTTGAAAATATCCGAGGTAATTCAAAAACAAAGTGTCTATTCTTTAATAAAGGTACGTAGCTAAATATCTAAGAAGCCATGGAGATTAACAAAATAAAATGCTTAAGTACACTATTAATGGCAGTTTTTCTGTCAAGTGACAGTGTGATAGAGTTTCCCAAAATACTTCCGATTAAGGCTGAGAAAATAATAAACTGTACGCTTAATGGCTACAATTTATTATTAATTGTTTTGAAAATGCCTTTCTCACACATTGAAAAATGTGGCTTGCTAGAATCATATTTGATTTGTAAAAAAAATTGCGAAAGAGCGGTTTAACGATAGAGTGAATTATTTTCCGGGCGACAAGTGCCATACCGGTATTACTTTTTAAGACTTTATCGACAATTTTGAAGTAACGAAAATATGTTTAACAAGAAAAGGACAAAGAAGACAAATATCGTTTCAGAATAAACGGAAATTGCCGTGTTGACGTATTTTGAAGTGTATCCTAGAAATTCGATAAGACAGTTATCTAACCGCCATTTCTTTTATAAATATTCAAAGAATTTTGAGGAAACATAAATTTTTTCCAAATAAATGTCAACCAGTTCAGACGTTAAAACTCGGGGACGGCGGTATAAGGTTAGAGATTGGTCTGTGGTTTATTCATAAATGTACTGAAGGCCTAAACTATTGTGAAGTGTATTGTGGAGTGACGAGGCAAATTTTTCAAATAGCGGTATGTATAATAGAAAGAATAATCATTATTTGAATGGAGAAAATCCTTTATTAGTTCAACAGCGTAATCCACACAGACATTTTAGTATTAATGTTTGGTGTGGTTTGATTGGATTCACAATTGTAGGTCCATATTTTTTATCATGGTACCTTAACAGGAAAATGATAGATAGAAATGCTAAGACCGTTACTGGATAATGTGGATTTAGCGACTCGGCCAAATGTTTATTTTCAAAAGGATGGGACATCTGCCAATAATTATCGAGCCGTTCCAATATTTCTGCAAACACTCTTTGGAGGTAGGTGCCTAGCCACACATGGCGCAGCCTAACATAACACCTCTAGACTTTTAATTTTGGGGATATGTAAAAAAGGAGACATTCAATGCGAGATTCAACACCGAAAATGAACTAACTCCAAGACGCTATCCGCAATGTGATTAATTCTATTGAAGCGAGAGTTGTTTTTAATGCGACACGAAGTGTTTTAAAAAGAGCACAAAAATGTGTCGAAGTATGAGGCGATGTTTTTAAAAATTCAATTTAGAATATTTTTTTTATTACACTACAATTTTACTTTATAAATAAATTATATTAATTAAAGCTCACTAAATTTTGTTTTTGAATTACCTCGATTATTTTCTTTTCAACTCTTGTGAAAAAAGTCATATAAACACTTTTGTTAGGCAATTGATTTTACATCGCTTGGTATAATGTTACACTGAATCTTCCATTTGAAAATATACATTTTTTAAAATAACTGGGAACCTACACGTTCAATTGTTTTTTCTGTTTTCACTATCGTAATCAGCGCAAAAACCAATACAACTTTCCTAATTTAACTCCTACAGTAACTAAGATAGCAATGGTGAACACTTAATTTGGATCCGCCTGTATACATATCATCGCTGGTAATAAATCAAATGTTTTGTGAATTGTTTAATGAAATAAACTATTAAATAATAATACTTGGTGTGTTGTCATTTCCAACAAGTTTATTACATGGCATCAATGTAACATTGGCTATACTGTTTACCCTTCATGATATTGTAATTTCTTACTGTTGATTACATCAATCTGTCATAATAATGTATGTAAGTTGTTCAGTTGACAATTCAATAAAGCAATTTTATGTTACCGTGATTGTAAATGATTGAAGCAAATATTTAAGCCCTGAGAAATTGACTTGCCTGGACATTCACTTTATATTATTAGAATAAAGGAACTGATAATCTCCCATTGTTGTTATGCTCGAAGGTTTAGAAAATATGAAACAAATTGTGGAACAAAATCTTCATATTTCTTTACTATTATTGTTTTTGTGTTATTTAAGTACAAAGCATTGTTTTGAAAATACCCGTTCAAGATATTCAATGATTTTTCCACTGCATGACTTACATTTTCATATTTATTACACGTTACCAGCAATGACGTGTCATCCGCGTACATCACCATTTTACTGCTTGGTGCATCATTTACATAAATTATGTAAAGAAGCGGTCCCAATATGCTTCCCTGGGGTACTTCTCTCTCTATTTCACTTACATTCGATTTAATTCCCTTTACTTCCACATAACCCAAACCAGTCCAAGGCCAAACCTCTGATGCCATATCAAGCTAATTTTTCTAATAAAATTTTGTGATTTACTAAATCAAATGTTTTGCTCTATAAATACACCCACACATGTCCGTCCACTCTCTAAATTGTTCTACACATCATCCAAAAATGCTGTTACTGCGGATATTGTTGAACGTCCTTTGCGGAAACCATACTGTCTTTCATTCAAAATATTATTTTTCTCTAGGAACTTTGACAATCTATTAGCTACTATTTTTTGTCTAATTTTCGAAAATACGTTCAATAAAGGAATATGCCTATAGTTACTTGCATGGTGTGTGGATCCCGATTTGAAAACCGGAATTAGTCTCGCAACTTTTAAGTCACTAATAAATGAACCCTTATTGAAGCAGTTATTTATTATAAATAATAATTCCATCTAAACACCTCTTTATGAGAACCGTGCTAATACCATCCGATCCCTATGAATATGTATTATTAAGTCAAGCCACAACCTTTCGAATCTCAGCTTCATCAGTTGGAAACAAGAAAAATGTTTTATCATTTTGTTTTATATGAGATAAGTCTTTCGTTATTCTATTCTCATCAATTAAATTAGTTGTAACCGAACCGAAATACTCACCAAAACAATTAGCTACCCCCAGCGGATCTCTACGTTCCTTCTCGACATTTACAGACCAAACAATGCCGTTCTTCACATGCTTTTCCTTATTTGTATGTTCTTTAATTATTTTCCAAACTGCTTTGCTATTATTCATTGAAGAGGCTATTCTATTGTTATTGTGAAATAGTTTGGCTTTTCTTATAACCTCTCTATATACCGCTTTATATTTATTATAATAAATCTTAATGGGGCTATCTCCACTCAAACTCATAATGTACAATTCTTTAAGTCGTTTTGATGAAACTCTAATTCCATTAGTTATCCACTGATTATTTCCTCTCTTGTTATTTGTTAATTCTTTACGCTTTGTTGGAAATGCCTTTTCAAAATTATGATTTATTTTACTGATAAAATTTGTATACTGTTCCTCTAAATTATTTAAATTTAATACATCTGACCAGCAATCATCGCCAAGCAATTGTTTAAAGTACAAAATATTATTTTCATTATTTATGGGTCTATAGGTAATATAAGATTTATTTAGTTAGTAGCTTCAAAGATGATCTGATAAACCATTATGTAAAACTTCACTATGAAAGTTAGACATTGCCCGGGCGATGCATATATTATCCAAGCAGTTGTTTTTTTCTAGTAGGTTCGTCTATAATGCTACAAAAGTTATAGGAACCTATCAAATCCTTAAAAATATTTAATTCTTTTGACTCATTTAGAAAGTTTATATTAAAATCTCCACAAATCACTATCTTAAAAGTCTTATGTTTACTTAATATCTCTAGCATTTCAGTAAATTTATCTATAAATGTAAGGAAATTACCATTTGGACTCCTATATACTACCACTACAATAATATAAATATGTAATAAAACAAATTTTGCAGCTATATATTCAAATCAAATTCCACAGCTAAATTATTTACAGTCTCTAGTTCCCTTACAGTTACACAGTCCAATGACTCATTTAAAAACATTGCTACTCTGCCATGCACTGATGATTCTCTGCTTGAAATGGTTTACTAAGCCAAATCCACCAAGACCAACAGAGAGAATTATATTGTTCGTAAACCAATGCTCTGTTATACACAAAATATCCACTTTTTCACTTTCCACAAATATTTCCACTTCCTCAAGCTTATTAATCAAACTTTGCACATTTTGATGTACCATGACAAGACGACCTATATAATCGTCATTTGGATGATCATTGATGAGATCAACCAATTTTGGCAAGCAACGTTGAATGTAAAGATTGGCGCTTACTGCATACCCTATGTAAGGTCTAAAAATACCTGCCTCAGAAACAACGCACTAGACTAGAATTTTTTCTGTGAATTTTTGCCTTTGTTTTATACTTTACTTCATCAGGAGTCTCATCTACATTTCTTGTGTAAAAACCAGCATTACGCGAAGTTTCCGCGTTGCTAAGCGGAAAATACTTTTCATTATCTATAATGATTATTTTATTTCCAGTAAAATGCTCTTATTTCAAATTTCAACAACATCTAGGAATTTTTACAAGTTGAGCTGACGTATATTTTGGACACTTGTATTTCTCTTGCAATGGTGGTGTTAGAAACATCGATAGCGAGCTAATTTACGGGTATACGCTCCAATATAGTTTCCAACAAAGTGAAGAAGTCTTACTTGATTTCTGGCTGCAGCGAGCTTTCGTGGTTGGCCACTTTTCGGTAGGTTCAAACAGGGTATACCCTCCTCGCACTCATGGATTGTTTGATATATGATATTTAGAGAAATATTTTCGTTCTCAAAAAGGTGTACAATTTGTCGTTTATGCATTTTGCCATGCAAATTATAAATATGCTTTCGAAGCTGTAATTTGTAAGCCATATTGCTACTACTGAGAATAAAAATGGCATGTGAAATAAATATACGATATAACCATGGTAACACATGACCAATAGCCTTACTCTTCGAAAGTGTGTTTATCTAATTTTGACACATAAAGTGACACTTTTCAAAACTGTATGACGTTAGGAAACGGTTTACTTTTCGTAACTAGTTACGAAAAGTAAAATATTTCGTAACTAGTGTTGAAAAGTTCTTTTCATCACTAGTTACGAAAAATTTTGAAAAAATCATTACATCTCAAGCTAATAAAGGGGAACGTTAAATGACACAAACTGGTTAAATTTTTATTTTATGCATTATAAACATTTATGACACAATGTGAACAATTGGTGAGGTTAATTCCTGCACACGTAGAATTCATGGCAGGTACTCTGATGTTATGATGCAAAACGGAATGTGCATTTGAGGTTGATTCACCAAGAATATCATTGGCAATCCTTTTCTTATTTTCTATAGAATTCTCTACATAGCCCTCAGCTACAGTATTGGACTTCCAGCCTCCATGTCGTTTAACCTTAAAAATATCCGCACCAGAATCTGCCAAAAAGGTAACCGATGACCTTCTGAAGCAGTGTCCGGTAAATAAGAAGGGATTTGGTAGTTTCAAAAACTGAGCAATTCTTTTCGGTAGATTACCGATTGTATTAATGCCAACTGGCTGTGCCCCGCATTTACCATTATTATATTTGACGAAAAACCTATCGTGATTAACGTTTTGTGGACGCAAAGAAATATATTTTCTAATAAGATCAAGAAAATTTTGCCCTTCAATATTTCCTTCTGTGATCACAAACTCGCGCGTTACTTTTGTCTTTGTATTAGGGATTTTTATTACAAAATGAAAAAACTCGTCTAAAATATCCCCCACACGTAGAAAAGTTAGCTCACTTTTTCGACAAGCACCAGCTATTCCAACGATCAATGCGACCTTTGTCATTAAATATGTTTTATCCTCAGCTTCTGTCATAAACCGGGAGACGTTTTCCTTTGACAAAATATTAGACTTTTTTGCATGGTATCCCTCTGACTGCCTCTTTAGAAATGCATGTAAACTGGCATATTTTGCAATATCAATATTCTTCTTCAAAGACAATTCACTTCGTAACATGGAATAAAGAGTCCAGAGTGTTGAAGCTTTTTGATTCTTTCTTCCCTCGAAATAGGCTAATAAAACCTTCTCATTAACACATTTAATTTTTTTGTCTTTAAGCCACTTCCCAAATTTTTCATAAGCCAAATCGTACTGGGCTTTCGACTTTTGTGGAATCACAGTCGATAATGCACTTTGTGCAGCCTCTTCTATATCGCTTGGTAGTCCACCTGAATCTGAATCCGACATTTTTACTCGTACAATGCACCGAAATATTTAGCTAATAAAAGTAAATACTTATACTTAAATTAACAAACACCTGTCAAGTCAAATGAATTATTATCAATAGCATGAAAACTGTTACTAATTATTTAATACGACTTATGACGTTTAATGTCAGATCAACTGGAAAATTAGAAATCTATGTTTTGGTCAAAATTAGATAAAATCTTGTATGAAACACGTTATGAAATGTTATTTTGTGTAACTCATGTCATTTTGCAGGATCTCGCTCGCTACGCTCGCTCGTCCTGCAAACATTCCATTTCGTTACACAAAATAACCCATTTCATAACTGGTTACATAAATAGCTATTATGTATTCGAAGAAAACGTTTTAAAACAGTCCTAAAACTTTCGTTACACTCGTTAATCTACACGATTTAATCAAGGTACCATTGTCGGCAGATAATCCACACAATTTAATCAAAGTACCATTCCATTCAACTAAAATTGGTGTTTGTGTGGCAATGCCAAGACAACGAATTATTGAGGCAATATTTTTTCATAAAACAATTAACATTCGAAAATACAAAACCATTATTTTAGACTTACTTATAAATCGTCTGGATTACATATAATTAACTAATGGTTGTTTCCAACAGGATCCTGGCATACTTCACACTCCACATACAATACAGGCGGCACTTTGCCCAGACCATTTTATAAGTGTAGGTTTATGGACAAGTAGATCACCTTATTCGTTTCTGGATTTCTTTTTACTTCCTTGTTTGAAAAAACGTAATAGTCCGGAAATAATCAATTTACACAAACTATGGTACTCAATTGCAAATGTACAATTTATCACGACTTCAGTGTTGCTTTCAAGTAGAAAGCCAATATTCTGAGCAGTTTCATTGAATAATTTTCTTTGTATGTAATTGTGTTATTTGTGATATAATTACATAAAATTTGTGTCAACTATTATTTTGTATAAATCTCACTTCTGATATCAGCTAATATTGATTTACGAGTAATTCTAAACATATGTTATTCATATCTACGTAAAATATTCTAACCCAAACAGATAAATATAAGGCGAATGGCCAGGCAAGCCAATTTCTCAGGGTTTCAAATTAAATATTTGCTTCCTTCATTTATAGTCACTGGGTACGAGCAATGCTTTTTATATTTCGGAAATAGAGAAGAGAAACTAAAATTAGTCATCGTGCAAGCCTTTATTGTTTTTCAAAATATTCTCCATTAAGAACAATACACTTTCGCATGCGCTCGAACCTATTTTCGAAGCACTTTTTCCACTCTACTTGAGGTACCTCCAAAACATGCATTTTGATGAAGCGGTTGATAAAACATCAACTGCTTTTTCAGATGTCGAAAAACGTTAACCTCATAATTTATTTTTGATTTTCGAGAATATAAAGAAGTTATTGGGTACTAAATCAAGATTGTAAGGTGAATGATCGGTCAATTCCACTTTTTTAGTTGTCAAAAACTCTCTTGTTTGAGTCAATGTGTGAGAGCTCGCATTGTCCTGGTGGAGAATGATCGTCTTCGTCGGTTAGTTTCCCTTATTTTTACAAATACTTCTGGCAAGCAAATGCTTGTGTACCATTCAGATTTGACCGTCCGACGTTGTACTAATGGTACAGTCACCACAAGTCCGGTTTTTCTGAAGAAACAAGCAACCATTTGCTTCGAAGTGTTTCGTGGGCGAACAACTTCTGTTGGATTTGGCTCATCTTGAAAGACCTATACAGTCGACTACTATTTACTTTTGGCCTCATACGTGTAGATCCATGATTAGTCACCTGTTACGACGACATAGACGTGTTTTGAAGCACCCCAATCGTACTTTTTCAGCATTTCATTTCGCCAATCAACACGAGCCTTTTCTTTAGCGATTTTCAAATTATTTGTGATCCAACGCGAACAAAGGGCCAAATGTTCATGCAAAATTGAATGTATACTGGCCCCACTAATGCCCAAGAATACCTCTACCTCACGAAACCCATGACGATCTTGCAATATTAATTCAGGCACAGCAACAATGCTTTTCGGAACAAGAACCGATTTTGAACGACCTTCCCGAAATTCGTCAGCGAGAGAAGCACAGCCACAATCTAACTCAGTATACCACCGATATACGCTGGTTTTTTATGGTGATTCATTGCCAAAAGTCAAAATAAGTTGTAAAAAATATCCGCACGGAAATGTCGCACGAGTTAATTCCATTTTTAGGCCGACATGAATTTTTTAATTCACTGTAAACAACACAAATAGCACCTGTACGTCAAAACGTAAGTATTCTGTTAAAAATGTCTAAATTTACGATATACACATCGGTGCCAGCTGGCAGCACCAGGATCGACTATTCCCGAAATATAAAAGGCATCCCTGGTATAATAAGATAAGACGTTTCCAAGTTTCCTCTATTACTTCGCGATTATTTTTATTTATTTCATGAGTAATTTCTGTAATTACATCAGACATGTTACTTACTTTGGTACCCTTTACTTTAGAAGTGTTTTAAATAAATTTATAGTCACAATATGCACAAAATATGTACTACAAATTAATATCACTATTAAGTTGAATAATATTTATATTTTCTCCCAAAAGTTTCGTTATGCTTTAGATAACCTGTTTACTTCTTTGGAGTAAATGGCTACTCTTGCTTACAGTTTATATCATCCCACAGAATATTCTTTATTGTCGTTTTTCACAAGTTTTAGTCCGTCTACACAGCCGTTACGTTAACGATTGAATCTATAGATCACGCTCGAATTTTATTGGACGATGGATCTGATGGCAAGATTATATAGGCATGGCATGACTTCAGGGCATTTCTTTAGTCTTCTGAAAATACTGGCATAAATCAATCTCCTTTCAGTTTAGAGACCTACTATAATTTCGCAATAATTCATCGGGCATTTTTTTATTGTGCATATGAATTTAAATATATTACTATTATTTAAAATTAGAATAAAAACGTTTGGGTTTCAACTTTTTTTCTGAATATTTATCCTATAACTGTTACTAATAATATAGAATTATTATTATGTAGTATATATTATGATGATTATTTTTAGGCAGTGGTATTTTATAATGTTTCATAACGCGGGTATTTAGTAAAAATTTAATTTGTATAATTTATGTTTTAGTATCAGTTGTTTTATTGGCGTTCAGATTACATTTTCATTTTATTGTAATTACTTTATCCTTTAGTCTTATACAAATTCTAACTATTTTGTGTGTTATGTTAAGAATCATCCTCCTAAATTTGTCAATAGGCCATATATCACTAGTCACGGGAATTGTTTATCTGTACAACTGTATAGGCTAGCCTTATATTGTTTTTATTCCGTTGATGAATAGAGTGGACCAATTCGGAGCGAAAGCAGAGGCGTATTTTGTATCGGCACCAGTGTCTCTATCTTTATGTATTGGGCTATGCACGTGGCGTTGCAAATTTGATTTTGTTAAATGGTTTATATATATTTCTAAATTTCTAAGTTCTGCTTTTCTAATTTACGGTCACAATCCTGGTAATAGAAGGCCTTGTAATGTTTCCCAATATTTATCTAAAGCTGGTACACGTCTTTTGTGGCTCATTAATTGATAGCGGAGTATGAGATGAAAACAGTTCAGATCCTGGTAATATATATTGTACTTGTTTTTTTTTTATATTTTTTTTTAAAAAAATTCGTTTTTTCCAAAAACACATCCACTTCATTCAAGTGCAAAAATTCTTCTCTCAAATTGTTTCAATAACTCACTATGGCAACCCAACAGCTTTTTCTCTTTTTAAGCTAATTGGTCGCTTTAGTTATACATAATTTTCCAAAATATTTGACATTTATACTATAATTTTGATCCTTGATTAATATTATGAACTTATTGGTTTACAATTATATTTTCCTTCACACATAACCTTTGACATTACCAAACATTAACAATAGTATACAAAATTAACTAAATTGACATAGTTCTATAATTTTGGTAAATGTAAGAAAGTCATATACTTTTGAAATTTAATTATAGATTTGACACTCTAAATTAAGAAAACAATACAAATACATATAATAGACTTCCACCTTCTAAGAAATCCCAATAACAGAAATGTAACAAATTAAAACTAGTGTTTTCAATAAGTTTATTAACATTTTTATTATATTTACCTTCTCTCCCTCATAAAAAATAATTTCTTGAAAGAATTGTAATAAATTATTTTTGAATTAATTGTTTTAGTTAATCCTCTGTTTATTTAATTTTTTTTTAAGAAAAGGAAAAGTAAATTATAAGCCTATAGAATATTTATGTAGCATGTGTTGCGTAATCATTATAATATATGTAACGGTTTAAATATTTAAATTTCCTTTATAGTGTATCATTGTAGTATATTAACATTATTTATATTATTTTGTTTAAGATGAATCTTCTATTTTGTCTTATATTATGTATCAAAGTTTAAAAACATTTGTGTTATTTTGTTATCATTTGAATCAGAACTATCTAGGTAATAAGTATTATTGTAATCATTTATATATATAAACCATTTAACAAAATCAAATTTGCAACGCCACGTGCATAGCGCAAGACATAAAGATAGAGACACTGGTGCCGATACAAAATACGCCTCTGCTTTCGCTCCGAATTGGCCCACTCTATTGATGAATAATTGAACTCGAATGTTTCTCTGTAATTTTTTATTGTATTTATGTACACTTTGACAATGTTTTTTCAGACAATGAAGATTATTATTATTATTATTATGGTGTTGAGTTATTGCGCACTTCCTAAGCCTGTAGCTATGAAACATTTTACTCTACCCACTTATCTGAGGGTATGGGCTCGGTGGTACGCGGCTGATGTTGTATTGATACGTTCTATGATGTATTAGTGTATCATAGAACGCTATTTACTGCAAGTTCTATGATGTACTTTATTGTTACTATTTTTTTTGTTATTTCCATGTTTCTTGAGATTATAGAAGTCTATATCGGCGTAGTTAATAAGTGACTCGAATTTATACTGTTTGCAAAAATTTTCGGATTATACTACATGTGTAGTATTCTTTGACATAATATGCTTTAGCATTTCTTTTCACTTTGAAGCTCGCAAGTATATGAAACCAGTATTAGATATATAATTTGGGAGAAACCTGCAAAAATATACCTAGACATGATACATTAATAGTTGCAGGGACTCTGAACGCTAAAATAGGCAAAGCAGATCATATAAAGAATATAGCAGGGAAAGAAACAATCCACGAGGTATCTTCTGACAATGGTATGAGATTATGCAACCTGGCAACACAATTAGACATCGTTATAGCGAGTACCAAATTTAAGCATAAAAAAGAACATAAAATCACATGGATATATCCGGAGAAAACAAACGGCAATCAAATTGACCACATACTAATTAGAAAGAACAGAGAAAAAAATAATACAAGATGTACGATCATACCGGGGCACAAGTGTAGACACAGATCACAGCCTAGTAATAGCAAAGATGAACTTAAGAGTAAATAAGGAAGTGAAAAGTAAAGATGATGGGAAAAAACTGTATAGGGAAGAAGTGCAAAAACAATTAAAGGAATTTAAGAGTGAAGAGAATATAGAAGAAGAATGGTGTGGTATAATAAATGTAATAAATAATATGACAGAGATGATACTAGGAAAACAATGTACCAAAAATAGAAGTGAATGGTTCAATAGCGAATGTGAACTAATAGTTAAGAGAAAGAAAGAAGCAAGAGTAAAATGGATAAGTTCCAGAGATGCAAATGATTATGAAAGATATAAACAAATAAGTAAAGAAGGAACAAAAATAATGAGAGATACAAGAAATAAATGGATCCAAGAGAGAATGGATGAAATAGAAAATGATAATGAAAATAATAAGAAACTGTATGAGAACATCAAAAAACAGACTCAAAAAAAATATATAGCAGTGAATATCGATAGAGAGGATTGGGAAAAATATTTGAAGTCGGTTTCAGAGAGTGAAAAAGGAAAGATTCCTGAAAAAACTGACGAAGCAAAAACAGAAAAAGATGCAGAACCCAATGTACCATCGAAGGAGGAGTGTTATGAAATAATAATGAAACTAAAACAAGGAAAAGCTGCAGGACCGGATAAAATATGTAACGAGATGATTACTTTCTGCAATAACGACTTTCTGCAACACTATTCAATATAGCAGTGGAAGGAATAATAAGAGCATGCAAAATGGACAGAACAATAATACAAACATCTGTACAAATTGTAGCCTTTGCACATGATCTAGCAATAGTAGTAAGAGACAAAGAACTTAGAAGAGGCAGTAAACAGCATCAGTACTGAAACTTATAAAATAGGATTAGAAATTAATCAGAAGAAAACCAAGTATATAAAAATAGACAGGAGAGAAATAGCAAGCAAAGAAACACATATAGACATAGGTCAATATAAACTTGAGACAGTAGACAGTTTTAAGTACCTAGGGGTAATGATAAGTAACAAAAATGAGAGAGGTGAAGAACACAGGATACAGTCAGGATATCGCTCTTATTATAAACATAGATCCCTGATGCAATGCCAACAGATAAGCAGGAAAACAAAAAATTTACAGAACTGTGATAAGACCTGTCATAACGTATGGAGGAGAAACGATGTATATGACTGAGCAGGTAGAAGAGAAATTGAAGAGATTTGAATGAAAGATAATAAGGAAGATGTATGGACCGAAAAAGATAAATGAAGACCAGTACAGAAGATTAATGAACTTTGAGATAGAGAAGATCATGGAAGGTGAAAACATAGTCAAAAGGATAAAATTGATGAGAATAAAATGGTACGGACATATATTTAGGAGAGAAAATAACGCGATAATAAAGAAAATAACAAAATGAAAACCTCCAGAAAGTAGACCTAAGGGTTAGAGTGGACCAACCCGGAGCGATATTGGTAAATATTTCATACAAAAGCCGAAAAACTCCAATAATTTATCAATTTATATATACATATATATATATATATATAGTAAACCTAATCAGTAGGCGATTAAAGGTCTGTATATTACTTCAAAATATATGTATTTAAAAAACTCTACATGTTTCGGCTGTATACGCCTTTATCAAGAGAATACAAAATATGAATGACAGGATATAAATGTCAAGTAATTGACCTTTAATCGCCTACTGATTAGGTTTACCATATCATACCAAGGTCACGAAGTTATTATATATATATATATATATATATATATATATATATATATATAAATTGATATATATGTATATATCTATATATGAATTGATAAATTATTGGAGTTTTTCGGCTTTTATATGAAATATTTACCAATATCGCTCCGGATTGGTCCACTCTACTAAGGGTAGACCAAAAAAACGATTGGAGGACCAAGTTATCGAGGATATCAGGAGTTTGAGGATTGGAAAGATAAAATAATTAAAAAAGCAGAATGGAAAACGATAGCAGAAAAAGGAAAGAAATGCAACAACCTGTAAAGACAAAATTATAAAATGGGGACGGACTGATCATCTGTATTCATTATCAACAAGCAGGTCAGATGTGCTTGTTAGAGCGGCTCCAATTCCTCGAGGAATGTATAGCCTTATATGATATGATGATTATATATATCTCAACAGTTGCTTAAGCCGAAAATCGCTCACCTTGCATATTATTTTTGCCGTTTGGGAACAAACAGAAATCACCAAGTCATAAATTAGGAGAAATGAATCATTAACCCATTAGTACTCAGAACCTAAAATGTTTTGTAAAAGATGTTTTCTTCTAAGAAATAGTTTTCAAATAATTCAGTAATATCCAAAAAAATATTTAAAAAAATACTCTTCTGCAATACGACCGTAACGTGTATGCAACTAAAGTTGCCTCTGAATGCGTGAAAAGTTAACTACTGGTAAACAATAGGAAACTAATTGTTTAATTTAAAATTACTTTATATTTTACGATAAAATAACTAAATGTTACATTTGAAGGTATTTTATAATAACAATTAACTACAAATTAAAAGGTTTAAAACATTCTGGAATCAAGGACAGATTACATTTTTTACCTAGGTAAATTGATCTCTTAGGACATTTTCTGTATTTGAATTGACCTCGTATAATAAGATGCGCTTTCTAATCCTTCCTGACAACATCCAGTACAGCAGATGATGCAAACGACGACGATGGGCCTACTCGTACAAGCAATGTTCCATGGGCACTAATAATTTGTAAAACCACTTGCTTCCTAAACTGTAAATACCGTATATTAAGACCAAGTTGTCGATAAAGCAACTAACCCTGAGTATAACATTCGTCAAGGCACTAACCAAACAATGGCCTCCAACATTTTTTATGCGGATTCTGGATCTATATTGTGCTGTAAAGTGATCATAGAAGCTATGCTCCCCATATCAGCATTATATTTCGCTATATTTAATATCTTCATCGTAATTTTCTTTTGCGGCTCTACCTTTGCACATTTTTTAATGAATACATTCAAGTGTTCCTTAAGGCCAACTCGGTCTTGGATGACATAGTTGACAGCTTTTTTACATATTTAATTTTATATATTTTGTAGCTTATTTATATAATAATTTAATATATTTATGTAGTGGGTATGTAATGCAGAGAACCTTCAATATGGAATAGCCCGAGCAACGTTTTGCTGAAACAGAACAGTTAAAAATCTACACAAATGGCAGCTGCACTAGATATTGCACCTTTCACGGTCGAAATCTACAAAGGCAACAATTAGAAGTGATGATTCTTATAATAACCCCAGACTAAATATATCATCGGACCTCAGGTTCGAGTTTTGCTATTAAACGTAGAAAGCTTAACCAAAGATAAATGTAAACTTGAAAATGGACAATAAGATAAATATTGTAATGAGAGTAATGAAATTACATCACCCACTTACGCATTCAAAAGACGTACGGAAAGCTTCCGGGAAAGAGCACTGGAAAAATCTAGAAGGCGTAAGCCGGACATATATATAAACCGTTCGTCATTCAACGAGTAATCGCCGTCGTGTGATATTATATAAATGTAAATAAATACTCATATATAAATACATATTGTCAAATAAATATTCTTGTTATTAGTAATAGCTTTAAGTGTTATTTAGTGTATTTTGTTTCATTGTTAATATGGTGTATGTTAAATTACCGTTGGTTTTATTTAAAAGAACCCAGAAAGACAAATATTTTACGATATTATGACACACTTATAAAACAACGAACAGATTTAAGCTGGAGGAAAATATGCTGGGTATGGAATGGTAACCAGCATTACATTTGACGGATATTATTAAATTAATTACCTTTGTAGATGCCATACGATAAATAAATAAATGATAAGCATAAAGGAGTTTCCCGCTAAAAGTAATTTACTTCTTCGTTCTTTAATGTGTGTTCTGAAAGTCAGCCTAGATTAGAAAACTATGCCGAAACGTAATGACGCCATATGAAAGACGTAGCCGGCTAGTAAAACTGAAGACTTGATAGAGACCCTCCACCGCAACGCACAGTCGTAGAAAGCGTCACTTACGTTTTGCTAGCGCTTATAGACAATTTCCTCGTTCCGACGGGTTGCAAACAAAGCAGTGTCGTCTGCGTATATGGCGAGTTGAATGCAACGAAATTAGTATCACATGTATATATATTAAAGGGTTGCGGATCAAGAAAAGAGCCCTGCGGAACACCACCCTGAATTGGTCTAACCATCGACCTGCTCTCTCGTTCATCCTAACAAAGAATGATCGATCATGAAAGTATGATTGAATTAATCTGGTTAAAGATGATCGAATTCTTTAACGGCCATCTAATGGTAAAGGCCGTTGTATCATACAGAATCGAAAGCTAGTGTCTCCTTACTATCCGTTGTTTCTTGCTGCCTCAGACAATTGATATGGCTTAGAGGTCAATAGATAGATATTCTTCCCCCCGGAAATTGGACTGTTTCGTGAGGAGAAAAATCCATTCCAGATAACAGATTTAACTAACTTGGAGATACGTAAGGAAAGGCTAATAAATCAATAGTTCTGGGGAAACTCTGGATTTTAGATGATTTGGAAATATTAACCACCGCAGATATCTTTAAAATCTAGAGAAAATATGAAAACGAGAGCACAGCTCCTACGACGCCATAGGAATTCCATCAGGGCTAGGACCCTTCTACAATTTACGAAACAAGATTATATTTTCTATTTTGTCCCTGGAGGCAAGCTGAATGTGCACTCTAGGGAATCAGAGAGTCAAAAAAGTGTTTCCTCCTAGCTGAAACCTCTCCAAATATTCTGCTTGAGCATTGGTCTTTAAATTTCAATCTGTTTAAGTCATACGCTGAATAATAAATAAATTGATCTTATTTACGTCTGAATCTACGAGGCCATCCCCTCCATGAAGCCAAGCCGTTATCTTATAACAGCAAAGAGCCTTCGTTATCCTCCAGAACCAACCATCTCCTATTTTAAGATAAATATCAAAACGAATAGACGAAACAGTATCCAATTCAACCAAGTATAACTACACGAAATAATAAATAATAATAATATAAAAATAATTTTCAATCATGAGTATTATAAATGCATCACTTTAATATAATAAATAAATGGACACAGTAATACATCACTAACATCACAAAACCGATTCACATTTAGTGGCAGTTTAACTTTTAATGACTATTAATAGATCTCCTTCAAAGGAAATTAAATTAATTTCAAATATTATAGAAGCAACTGGTAACAAACCAAATTAATGTATTGATTAATTTTCTAATTTTATTGTCTAATAATAGTAGTTATAATATTTTGATTACTCGATGTAAAATTTATAATATCTCACACATATGTTCCACCCAATTACTCATGTGTGTAATTTTAGTGCATTTTCATTTAATGGTCTTAACGATAGATAACGTTCATGCAGTTTTATGAGAATTTTATATACTTTTATCACCAATAGATAAACTATTATGTACGATGATAAATAACTAGTCTTCCTCCGCCAAACAAGTCTTGATCAAGATAGATACCCAAAATCCATATTAAATTTTGTAGTCTACGATTAAGAGCTAATCAACAAGTTCATATTATTAACTACTACATTCTATTATTATGAATGAATTAAAATTAACTGTCATGATAACGTAATGCGGGTTTTATTTGCTTGATTATTCTACAAGATCAAGCTCGTTTCGATTTTAAAACGGTAAATAAACGTGCGAATGCGTTTGTGAAAAATCCTACTTTTTTAAATCATTATCATTTTTAGGAACATCCTAAAAAATAGTTAGTCTAAATAATAAGCAATATGCTAACCTATTGTTGTGCAATTTTTTGTCGTTTTGAGATTTTGCAGTCATAAGAATAAATATTGAGGTTAGAGAACATAGTCAAATTTTAAAGTGTTCGACGGACAGTTGAATTTATATGAAGAGAAATGGGAACTGCCATTAATATTTTTTTTAGATTTATAGTCAAACCAATTCATTTCAAGATTGTTTTTTAAGTGAACACACCCGTATGCCAACTAAAACATTAACTGAAAAAGACCAATCATTAATTTTTAACTCTTATAAAATCTTATATATACGAAGGCGTGTTGATTAATTCGCGCGATCGTACAAAACCAAAAAAAAACAAAAAACAAACTTTATTTTTCTACATAATCTCCTCTTAATTCGATATATTTGGTCCATCTGTGTTCAAGCTTCTTTATTCCGTTTTGAACGTGATTTTCTTATAACTCTGCGAAATAATCGTTCACTGTAGAAGTTTTGCTCTTTATTTGTGCAGAATTTTCTGCCTTTGAGAAAATCTTTTAATTTACAGAATATATGAAAATCAGATGGTGCTAGGTCTGGCGAATATTACTAATTCGAACCTTAATTCTTCAATTCTTTTTACACCAACCATACTGGAATGAACAGGTGCATTATTATTGTGAAGAAACACTTTCTTCTTTGTGGTTCCTGGACACTTTGCAGCGATTGCAGTCTTCAAACGATCTAGAAGATTTGCGTAATATTCGCTGTTTACGGTCCTGTCCTTTTAAAGATAGCCAACACGATTTGATCCTCTTTAGTATTCTATAGAGATTTATGTACAGAGAAGGTTAATTGCTTCGACATTATCATGTTGAACCCAGTGTTCCGTTGCGAATATTCGTATTTCGTTGGCCACATCCTAGACTCTCAAATCTTCATGAATGTTACTATTTCGAACAAAGTAACGTACATTAACAATATTACGCAAGATTTTATTTTGAAATATTTGTAGTAGTAGTACGATGTGACATAAACCCAAAGTTGTATATCACATACCCAGTTGTACATCATCGACATTTGAAGACTTGATTATAGACTAAAACTTTTTTATATATTGACAGTTGAGAATTCTGTCCCAATATACAGAACAATTTCCTATAATAGATACAATTTAACTCGTTTTTGTGCACCTTCCACTATAGTTTAGCATCGATTACAGGATTACCGCTGAATAGCGCCTAAGCTATGCAAATCTGAAGAGTACCTACAAATGTCTAACTGAAAATTAAAAAAAAATTATTTGTAAATCACCAAAAATTCCCGAAGTTTTAGCGCCAAAATATAGTTAATTCAGTCATCAGATATGGTGAAGTTTTTTGCGGATATCAATAAATGCTTCTGCATTTACGTCGAATATGTTCACCACCTTATGTCGCATTAAATAAAAGTATATTTTGAACGGTAAATTTCCTTTAAAATAAAATTATTGTTTATAATAACAAAAAAAACGTTAATCGTCAGCTTTATGGAGCGTGTCCATGGGATGTGTGTTATTTAAACTCAAATACCTGGTTTTAAATTATTTGTATGCAATTATTTACCTTTTTATTTAAATTTGGGGTGTTATTGACAAATATCGATGTAGGTGAAACAGGACAAAATAATTTACAAAAGGTGTTCGAAATGCCCACCATGAACTCTAATTCGGGCATCAATTCAGTATTGAAAGTTATTAGGTAGGCGGGTAAAATTTGGCGTGTTCTCGCGAATACGTTGAGCTGCAACAAAAATGCGATTTTATAGATCTGCGACATTTTCAACGTCTGAGCGACGATCATACACCAAGATTTTCATATATCCCATAGAATAAAGTCTAAGGGATTTATATCGGGACTACGAACTGGCCACGGAATGTGACTTCCACGTCAAATCAAGTTGTTGTCGTATAGCCAATGGTATGTCTGCATGTTAGAGAAACTGTAAATAGAATTCTTCATTGAATCGTTGTCGGAGTATATATGGTCCATGTAATTGATCGCCTAGTAACCCTGCCCAAACATTGACGGATATCCTAACTTGCGAGAAGCGCAAGTGGGGAATTTTATGGTAACTCAAAATACCATCTTTGGTAAACGTAGATTCGTCGGCAAAGAGAATTACTGCAGTCAAGTCTGGCGGACAAAATTTTCTGTGTCGAAACCAAACACAGAAGGCAACTCGGCAGGGCAAAGTTAATTCCGTTAACTTTTGTACGCGTTGGATATGAAACGAATTAAGTAAATTAGTTTTTAGAATTTGATGCAACGTAGTTTGAGACACGTTTACTTCCCGTGCTTGTTGTTGTACTTACGCCGGTATCCGCTTCTACGATATTTAAAATATCCTCTTCTACTTGTTGCACTATGCGTGATCTTTGAGGACCTAGACCTTCGAAACGTGGAATTACTCATCCTGTATTCGATCCTGTATAGGAGGCAATTGCGAACGTACTTAGCCACAGTGAAGACTATGTCCATACTAAATGTAAATCTCAGCGTTATTTGTAGCGGTGGATAAATATACTGCGACAGAACCGGAATCGAATAAAGAAAAATCATTTTCTCGTTACTACATGAACATTAGATTTTTTTATAAAGCTATTACTCATATGTATCTTTCACCCTTCTTTTATTTGTCACTACGCAAAACTAAGGATGTATATTCTCGTAGGGGATAATATTAACATTTATACTGTGCGTCGCACATATTTTATGATTCTATAGGTAAAGTAGATATGAGTGAATTCTAGCTCATTAAGTTTCATTTTTCAATCCTTAGTCCAGCTGCAAACCCTATCACAGGCTTTTTGCGGTTTATTTGTTGTTTCTTCGATATCATTACCAACTGCTAAGGCCGCCGTATCATCAGTAAATGTAGCAATAGTCACATTCTCAAGATCTGGTAGTTCAGATGTACTCGTATAAAGTAAATAAAGAATTGGACGACGGATATTCCTCTGAATAACTCCAGCTGTAATCTTCCTGAATACTTTTGTTCTGCGTTTCCTCTAAAGAGTCTATTAGATGTATCGGACTTCAAAAGGTCTACATATGACTTTTGTACTAAATTATTCAATTCTTTCTTTGTCTGAATCCGAATTGATTATTCAGAGTCATTTCTTTTATTTCAATAATAGGCTTAAACCTCTTCAACAATAATTGCTCGAATAAGTTAGATAAAATAGGTAACAGTGATATAGGTCTGTACGATGTTGCTACATTGAAGCTTACTAGGTTTTTGCAATACAATTACTCCTATGACCTTCCATATGCTTGATAAATGTTTCAATTTTTAATATTTTTTATGTAAGCAGGACGATAGCTTTCTGGAAAGGTTGCTTCGGAATTTTCGCTGTAATTAAATTAAATCCAATAGCCTTATTAGGGTTAAAATTGTTTTTAATTTAACACCTCCTTTGGTGTTACATATTGGCTTTATTTGCTTTATTTTAATATCGCGTAGTTACATATTATTGTTTATTATTAGAGACCGGACACGAGAGGACGGTGACCCTTTGCCCACGAGCGTACTATTGAAAATTTGTATTTTGAAGGAGTTTTAATTTTATTTATATAATCGGAAAATAAACGCATGGTGTTCTATAAAATACGAAGTACATTTTTATTTGTTCATTTTGTAGTTCAAGTTGAGTAAAGGAATATTAATATTAACTAGCAATACTATCTCAAGGTTCTCTTCTGTAAAATTTCTTCTCTTTGAATGAAATACATCCTTGTAGATAAAAAAGGTCCTTTCTACATCGCAAATGGTTATAGGTGAAAGGACGCTTTCTATGTACTAGGATGTATTTGATTCAAAGAGAACATATTTTTTTGCTCAACTTGAACTACAAAATAACAAATAAAAGTATATTTCGTATTTTATAGATCACCACCAGTTTATTTTCCAATTAACAGTTAAAACAATGGAAAAAAGAAACTCACTCACTGTACTTTATTTATCTTACAAAATATTAAACTAATAAATAAAATAAATTATAAAAAAATCCTCACGCTTCTGTCTACGCCCATGAAGAAAGGAATTTAACTGTAATATTGAAGTAATCGCGTCACAATTCAACGACAGAAAACAGATGTGCGGCTAACCGAATAAATAGTGCTATTCAATAGCGACGTGTTGTACTTAATGATGTTATGGACTATTTATATGGTCCATCGTAATTTCGGCTTGATGCGTCCGGTCTCTATTTATTATATTGTATTCGGACCTATATTCAAAATGTTCCGACTAACTAAAAAAAGTTCGAAACATTTTTTAGTTAGTCATTAATTGTTTTGTTATTATTTATATTACCGTCACAGACATACCGATAGGTTCAGTCCGCTACGGGCCATACGCAACAATATACGTATGGAACGTAATGCGATGTGGCAACGTGTGTACGATGCCACTCCGCGTGCGCATACATAAGTCCGATGATCGAGAGCAACAGATGGCCCGTCATTCGTATTTAGCTGTGCAAACGTAAAGGTAGTTATCATGTCAGTGTATACAACCGCAGAGAAGGTACAAATAGTTTCGTGGTATCTTGCCGGCAATTCCTTTCGAACAACCGCTGATTTATTTGCTGTAGAGTACGTAAATCGGCCTATTCCTTCGCATTCGACGATTGAAAGGATCGTAAATGCGTTTAGGAAATACGGCTGTGTCGTCGAAAATTGCCGCAAATGCCAAAAAATTGACGAACAGCCTCATATCCCTCTAATACCTGCCGATCAGGAGGAGAGAGACGTGAGGGTTTGTTCGTTAGTTGAAATGGGCGACCTTAAAATTTAAATTTATTTTGCAGAGTTATTGATTTTTTTACTTTTATCTTTTAGAAAACGTTATTGTTTTTTTATTACTTAAAATTACTTTTCCGTAGCAGCTAAGAATACAATAATAATAATAACTTGGAGATATAACGACCTTATTATGTCTGAAACAAATGGGCAAATTACGTATACAGAACGAATATGCAAACGACTATATCCTTGCGCGGTTTAAGTCTTACTAAATTCATAACTGCAATGTGTGGCAATTTAAGCTACTGCGCGTAGAGGGGATTCGCTGTTGCCACTTATTGCTGGTTATGGCCCGTTCAGAGCTGGTCCTATCGGTATACACGAAATAGGTAAATCTATCCACGCATACTTAATAAAATGAACATGTGTATTACAAAAATTAGCGTGAAGTGTAATTACATTTACAAATTCTTAATAAATTCATTCAAAAGTAACGTAAAACTCAAATTCGAAATACGATGGAAAGCAAATTGTCTGTCGGCTCAGCCTTTTGGAATGATTGCACATACCAGACTGAAAAGCGTCGTAGCAGGCTGTCCGTTAAAAGACATAGGCACTGTTGCAATTTTCCCACCCAATATAGCGGCATCCGTATCATAGATCACAAGTTACGAGTTACAAGTTATAAGTGGCAACGGCATTTGTTATTTGAACGGAAAGAGCGATCATCCATAAAGTCTTAGCAGGCCAATATGTCTTTTCTTCACTAACAATGATCATCTATTACACTTACTTCGCTCAATTACTAAAGAGAGTATAGTAGTTTTCAAGATATATTACTTGCTTCATGATAATGTTCAGTTATATGTAGCCGTAGCTGCGGAAATAAATGCGCTGGAATGTACGAAATGTATCTTTTTGAATCCCTTAAAGAGGCATCAAGAGGGAAGGAATTTCAACCAAAGGCTCAGGTTAAATATTTGTTATAGAACTGCTTAATTTCGCAGCTACAAAATTTCTTTGAAACAGGAATTAGAAAGTCGCACGAGAAGAGTCTTTTTAACCCCAGATATAAATTCTATGATTTAATATACGGAAAAACTATTAGCCAAAAGATTAATGGACACTGTCATAGGTAAAAATGTGATACCTGAACATCAGTTCGGTTTTAGAAACCGCTACTCTACCATTGAACAGACTCATAAAACGGTAGATCAAATTAAAAAAAACATTCGGAAAATAAGCTATTGCGCAGCAATTTTCCTCGATGTGAGCCAGGTCTTCGATAAGGTTTAGCATCAGGAGCTTAAAAAGAACCTACCAAATGACGTGTTTATCCTTTTAGATCCTACTTAGAAGAAAGGTATTTTAGTATCAGATACGAGCCAGAAATAATAGGACTACGCCCCATAAGATCGGGAGTTCCTCAGGGTAATATTCTTGGAATATATTATACCTAATCTGCACAGGTGATCTTCCAACCAACGAAGGAGTAATTACCTTGACAGTTGAAAATGACAATGCTATTTTGCTAGAAAACCATAATCCAAATATATCAGCAACAATTCTATAAGAAAACGTAAGCCAAACAGAAAAACGAAAACCTAGCGTATTAAAATAAACGAAGAATCAAAACCATATAGTATTTACAAAATGTCACGGGAATTCTCCTTCAATAGGACTTAACAATAAAAACGTACTCACAACGGAATGCGTTCAATATTTAGGCCTACACCTATTTCAGCAACTAACCTGGAAAGTATGCATATGAAAAAAAAAACGTCAACATGAAGCAAAATTTCGGAAGCACTATGGTCCTTGGAAGAAAATCCCAATACTCTAACAATCTTTTGGCATATAATGTCATTTTTAATCCTATCTGGACCTATTTAATTCAGCTATAGAGTACAACAGCCAAATCAAATATTACGATCGTAGAGATATTCCAATCAAAAACACTGCGTGCAATTATTGATGCTCTGTACTTTGTGACAAATAAAGACATTAAACATGATTCGAATGTTCATACAGTAGAGGAGACGATCAAGGAATGCAGGAGGCGCTATCCTCAACGTCTCGAAAGACATCCCAATTAACTAGATCTGGGGCTCCCACATAACAGCAAAGATATCAGGAAACTGAAAGTCAAGAAGTCATTGAAGTTACCATTTTGAAATGTAAATTAAAGTGTGAAATTGAAATTGTGTCGTATAGAGTTATATTTAATGGAATATGATTTCCTCAAGCTATTTTTGTCTTAAATCAGATATGCTCATTGTTTATATAAAGGCAGATCGCATAATAAACGTAAAACAAAAAATAATTCTTTTTACGGAAACTGTCTAGGTTATATTCAAACATCCCCTGTACATATCTTGGCGAGGGCAAAAACACTTTACATATAAGAATGTCAGGTGTGAAGTGTAAGAAAAACAAACCTTTTAATCTTCACCCCGCATAAAATGGGAAGTCCATTTCATAGTATAGCTAATAACAATATGAAGACATTAAATTAATGAATAGAAGAAAGTACCCAAAGTTCTTATGTTTCAACAATTCATTATGACATTGTATGCAAAGTACTTTCGTAGAAATACTAATCATTCTAACCAAGAATTAATTAAACCTCCTTGATGATGCCTTTCTTAGTAATCCTCTTTAAATACCTTTCTTTGTTATTTTCTCATCGAAATTTTCATCTTGAATTGAAAGAAAGAATACACTTATGTACAATACCCTTACTCAGATGCAACTGTAAAAGTTCCAATAAGGAAGCAAAGTTCTGCCAATACATTTATAAGCATCCCTTCAGGAAATACTCTTGAACAAAAATTTTTTGAAACATCACATGACTTAAGAAAATGAAAAGATGTCACGGAACAGTACGTATGCAGTAATGTAGTTACCAAAAATGAAACGATGCGTGTAAATGTGCATGTGTACGCGATGATGATGAGACTGCCCTGGAGTACCTAGTACTGACTCATTAGTATTCTTGGCGAATTAATCGAAAAACAGCGCTCTCCGC
Source organism: Melolontha melolontha (assembly GCA_935421215.2). NCBI lineage: Eukaryota > Metazoa > Arthropoda > Insecta > Coleoptera > Scarabaeidae > Melolontha > Melolontha melolontha. Next base: position 103,081,048 of record OW285238.1, read on the forward strand.
AAAGGAATACCGACAGCATTCATCGTACTGCATTCCGGCCCGGCTCATTTCTGCCGCTAAATGACATCGGCCGGCACAGGAAATATTTCAAAATCGTGCTGAAAAAGTACTCGAACGGACAGACGCGACCCATAAACATTCGATAGGGAATGTCGTACACTCAGCCACTTTCTGCTCACTGGTTTGCTCGAACGAAGGATCCCTTCGAATACATGTATATATGTATTACTCTGTCTTTTCTACCTCTCTTTGATTTATTTAATTCTATACATAAGGTAACATGTAATAGTACCTACGTGTTCCTTGTACTTCCTATAAAACCTCTTATTTCATATAACATTTATTAGGTTTTAATAAACCATTTCTATTTATCTATTTTATATATACCGGGTTCTTTTTTTATCATTACACATACATTTCCTATGTCTAATGATAAAAAAAGAATGTTTAATGCATTAGTAGTGGCACAGTAGGCAACCAGTTATACACCAGTGAAGTATTTTCCTGTTCCTTAATTCTTAAATTAGATTGGGTAGGTTAAAAAAAAAATTTCTACTCATAACATTGAAATCACTAATTTTGAAATTTATTACAATGGTTGAAATCGCATTTCAACCACTAAAGTTTGAAATTATCGGAGTACCGAGATTTCGCATTACGAATTGTTTAACATTCAATTTCTGAGAAGAGAAATGTCACTTCATGTATAATTTTTTCTGAAGTGAATTAATTTGTTAAAATGAGTGTAAAGCCAGAATAAATTATAAAAGCGGCTAATAATCCATTTTCTAATTTAATCCCTCCCAAGTCGAAACACATTTACGAGTTCACTTACAGAAAGTTTATGGACATCGATGAATATATGCAAGAAACGATATAGCGTACTTATTTACAGATAAACAACCAACAAGCTCAAACTCATGTTCAGTTATTCCTGACCAGTGGCGTGTCGTGAGGTTTGAGTTTGGAGGGGTGCACCAGAAATCAAATACCAAATGACATATAGGCAAATTACGCGAAAAAGTATCCATTTATGACATTTATTTAAGTTGAATAAATACATAGGAATTAAAAAATATTAATACCTACAATAACGACAAAAAAAATAATAATTGTAAATAAAAACGGAAAAAATCCAAAATAAGGGGCTCATTTTAAACAAAAATCCACCCACCTTAAAATTCAAGTTTGCAAAAACGAAGACCTGGAACAGCGGAATAGTTATTAAAATGTCATAAAAAATCACTTCACAAAGTAGGTAGTCACGGTTTATAAGTAGGAAAAAGAAAGAACAACATATTTATTATTACACAGATTAAACTAAACAAAATGGGTTAGTAAGTCATTTTTTAAAAATGAAATCTGCTCTGCGGTCCTTCATGGAAATGAATTTTTCCATGACTTTATCATCAAAATTGTTTATTTCGTGCACTAAATTTCGATTTATTGTCATCATAGCTAAAGCATTTAGTCTGTCATTAAGCATGGTATTTCCCAAAAATGTTTTTATATGTTTAAGCGTCGAAAAAGTGCGTTCTGCTTCGGCTGTTGTCATTGGAGTCGTCACGATAATTTTTAATATTTTCGATGTTTCGATAAATGTTTCACTAAGGTTATTTTCCATAATAAATAAAAGAAGATTTACTACTCCAACAATTTCTTTTAAATCTTCTCTCGAGTAAATTACCTCCAACTCAGTTCTTAATCTTGATTTGCTCAACATCGGATAAAATGAACATACATCGTTTAAAACAGTCACAGGGAATTTTTTTGAAAACTCTGAATATTTATCTTTGTTAAAAAGATCAGCCGCTTGTAAATGACCCCGGTAAGAAAAGCGTTCCTTCATTTGTACTGTAATTATATCACAAATTATACGAATATATTATACGATACGGTACGATCATGGATGTAGTACTTATGCGTATTACGAATTGACTCCAACATTAGAGAGAGAAAATTGTAAGTGAGATAGAGCTAGTACTGGGAAAACATTCCGAGTTCGTATTCTGATAGTGAATTATTTGAATAGAAATCAGTGTTATTTTAAGCACGTGGTGGAATTGCATTAAGTACAACTGTTTGTATCTATCGTTAATATAAACAGTAGTAGTTTTATTTTACGTTATAGTTTGTGTAAAAGATGGTCATTTCGTGTTCCGCTTACGGTTGCACAAACCGTTTTTTAAAAATAGTAACATAAAATACCATAGGTAAGTGTACTTATTTTTACATTTTTCTATTATATTAGCATATATTTTAAATTCGGGGATTCCCTTGTGATCCAAAGTTACGGAAAAAATGGATTATAACATTAAAAAGAAAAGATTTTGGACCTTCACAAACAGCAGTAATTTGTAGGTGTAGTACCCATTTTAGTGCAAATGATTACGAAATGAATGTCCATGGCAATAGAATCTTGAAGAAAGGTTCTATATTAACGAATTTTAAATCTAGACGAGTCATTGTACGCACTTCAAATACAGAAAGTGGAAGCGAAATTCAAGAGCTACACAATAGAGAAGTTGAGGAAACACAAAATACAAGATTTTAAGCACCTGTGGAAAAATTGGTTGTTGAGGCTTCAAGCTCCCAATGTATCTAAACGAAAAATGTTAATGAGATGAAAAGGTAACAAGTAAATAAATTATCAATTATACAAAATATAAATCTTATATTGTAGGAAAAGAACAGAACCACACTACTTTAGAGATTTTGAGGGACACAACATTTAGAGGATCTCATAAAAAGAAAAAAATATTGGTTAACATCTCAGAAAGTAGTTGACACTTTGAAACATAAATGTAAATATTGCTTTCTACATTTTATGACACTAATTATTTAAATTTTTTAATTGAAAAAATTCACCCGCAATTACTTCGCAAAAATGCAATTAATTTGCAACTGAAACACAAAGTTAAATACTTTGAACAAAAACAAGAAGAATTAAAAACAAAATTAAAGCGTTATTAAATCTAGTTGTGTTTTACTACCCATGTGTTTTCTATTGCCATTTATTACTAAGTAACTATTTCATTAATTTGATCCTATAAATACATGTGCATTAAATTCATATTTATTCGGATTTTTTAAAGCTGTACTCTGTATATTCTGTATACCGCATCTTCAAATTAAATTAAAATTGTAATTCAGTAACAAAATATTTATTTTATCAAGATACAAACATATCCACGAATATTTTTGTAAAGTAACTTGATAAATGTATTACAGTTAAACAGCTAGGTAAGTATATGCCGCAGGTATATTTACCTGTCCCGGTCGATCACCCATGTATTTTAATAGGGAACGCGCGATTTCTTGCCAGTACTAGCTCTATCTCACTCGGTAGTTTTTCTATCTAATGTTGGAGTCAATTGAATGCACTGCTTTGGTTAGATGTGCGCTATCCATATACAGTGTCGTCATAAAGTTTGTAACCAAGCTTTTAACCGCATTATTTTACATTTTTAGGAAAAACGCTCGGACAGGTAAATTTTCTTTTATAAAACGCCATCTTTTGACATACAATTTTTTTCTATGACGTCATTGGTTTTCGAGTGATACGTTATCAACACTTTCTTTAAATGGCAACCATATTATTTTTTTCTCGTTTTTGGTAGATCTTTATATCCACCAAATAGTGATATAAAACAATTGGTATGTTGCATCACAATTTTTTTGAAAAAATGATATAAATTTAGAAAAAAATACGAAAATTTTATTTTTGTACAAAATTAAAATTAAATTAAAAAAATACATCTGAACTTAAATTTATTGTAACAGTTAACGTAAATTTTCAAAATGGACCCCACCAACCAACTGACACTGTCCCAGCCGAGTGTAAACACTTCGTATACTCGCCTCAATTATGTCTGGGGATATTTGTGTAAGTTCTACGCGAATTTGTTCTTTTAAATTTTCTAAATTGTTCGGTTTGTTAAAATACACTTTCGATTTCAAATAACCCCACAAAAAAAGTCTAACGGAGTCAGGTCAGGAGAACGAGGTGGCCATTCTATGGCGCCTCTCCGTCCAATCCATTTATTGGGAAATATTTCGTCAAGATAGTGGCGAACCTCTACACCATAATGGGGAGGCGCCCCATCTTGTTGAAATCAAATATTTGGATGGGGTACATCACCATCCTCGTGATTTCGGAAAATAACAGCGAGCGCTGGAACCAGTTCAAATCTTAAAAATTCTAAATATTGCACAGCAGTCAAATATCCTTCAAAAAAATATGGTCCTAAAATGCGTCGTCCAATCATTCCAAACCATACGTTAACTTTTCCTCTGCGCTGAGTATGACACGCTTGAGTCCAATGCGGATTGTTCTGCGACCAATATCTGCAATTATGGCGGTGAACAGATCCATTTAGGCAGAACGTAGCTTCATCTGAGAAGACGATGTTTTCCAAGAAATTTGGATTTTGGTCACAACGTAACATTACATCTTCACAGAACTGCAGTCGACGATCTTCGTCATCCTCATGTAATTCCTGTACAAGTTGAACTTTGTAAGGACGATAGTGTTCTTTTTTTTAAATAAGTTGACGACAAATGAGTGAGCCACCTGATTGGCTAACGCAAGTTGTCTGGTGGGAACATGATGCCTTTCTTCTGCTTCTAGAAGTACATTTAATTTCACATCTTCTCCTACTTGAGGTCTACCTTGCCGTGGTCGATCTTTTACGGATCCAGTTTCGGTAAACTTTCCAACTAGTTTTGCCACCGTAGACCTGGTAATTGGAGGTCTATCAGGGTGTTCATGGTTAAACAAATCGCATGCTTCTGCATGCGTTCATTGTCTGTCCCCAAACCCAACCATAATTAAAATTTCGATTCTTTCTCGCTCAGATAAATGTGCCATTTTTTATATTAGCGAAAATGAACAATTTTTACGCAATATCTCAAAAATTTAACGTCAAAAATAGAAGTAAATAATTCAACAATGTTGTCGCCATAGAAACAATTTCAAACTCAAATTTTTGTACATAAATTGTATAAAAAGAAGCAAGAATGTCATAAAGAAATATCTTGCAAAAAAGTGCGTGTTTTTGTTTTTGTAAATTTTTTGCAACCGGTTTGTTCAAGAAGAATATTTAAGTCCTCAGACAAGACAGAAGTGTGAAAAAACTTACTTACATATTTCAGTAAATTTTGTAAGCTTAATTAGTTTTTGAAATCTTCAATTTTTGGGCGATAATTTTAATTAAGAAATGGTCTGCCACATCATGTCAATTTTTTAAATAAATTAAACTTCTTTGGCCCTTTTTTGTGAAACTATTTAATGTTAAATAAGATTTTTTTAATAAGCAATTGGCCGATTGGGAAGACGAATTTCTTTTGACCTGGAGCGAATAAGCAGATTACTATTGATCGCAAAGCATTTACACTCGGCTGGGACAGTGTCAGTTGGTTGGTGGGGTCCATTTTGAAAATTTACGTTAACTGCGTTTTAAAAAAGAAAATTTACCTGTCTGAGCGTTTTTCCAAAAAATGTAAAATAATGCGGTTATAAGCTTGGTTCCAAACTTTATGACCATATTGTATACTACATCCATGGGTACGATAGTCATGTAGACGACACTGAAACACTGGCTAAATAACTGCGCCGTAAAATATCCTAAATAATTTTATGGAATCGTCTACTATCGCCAATATCGGGTCACATTCACCAGGAATCTATAATTATTTATGCAGGCCGCTGCGTATTTGCGCCTTAATGTAATTCTGTGGGTTCTAACAACGTTAGACAACGAAAACAGAGTTCAGTTTTTTTAAATTTAGAAATTTTAACTACTTATTTGAATAATAATAATAAAATGAATGGTAATAATAAATATTTAAATAAACATTTAAATTGTGTATTATTTTAAAAATACTAGGAGGGGCGCGCGGCTTCGCGGCCTTATACACCTACCGCCACTGTTCCTGACGCATCCTGTCAAGTGAATACAAATACTTCCCTTAAATGTATAAATACAATTGCCGCTAATTACACAAATTGCTCTACTATAGTTAATATACATCAAAAATAATAAAAAATGGTTTATTAACGTTCATTTTAAAAATTTATTATCATTGTACGTTAGAAAAAATAGTATATGCAACTCGTGGTTGATAAAATTTCAACGTCTCGAGTTACTTTTTTCTCAACGTTGAAATCTTATTTCAACCGTTTGTCTCATAATATACTATTCATGTCAAATATTTATAATTTTTGTTCATCCATGAATTTTAAATTAAATACATTTGATTCATTTATTTAAAACTTGTATAAAGGCGAAATTGCTACCTTTTCATAGCAATGATAATATGGTACCAGAAGAATAATAGTTTAAGAACGGTCAGAGAGATATTTACGAATTACCAAACGTATTTGGTGGCATTTCAGTAACACGATAATATAATGTAAACAAATAACGCCTAGTGGTACCTTACGAATATGTGGTTAAATAAAATTAAGAAATTTATCTTAAAAAGCAATAGTGGGAAATCAAATGGTATGTAGTGTAAAAAAGTTTTAAACAGTATGGTGTACTATCTCTTATCTACGGGTGTAATGTGTAACGTAGCATTAATTTGCAGGAGATTTATTATCCTGTGAATAATCTACAAGAAGTCTGTTACTGCACTTAACAAGGGATAAAGATGAATTAGAATATAATGAGAATTCAGTGCCTAAAAACCTAAGATAAAAGACTTTAAGCAAACTAATAAAAGAAAAAATATCAGCTGTTAGGAAATATTTGAAAGCTTCAAATAACAGAAAACTGGCTAAATGTATAACTTATTGGAAAGAATACAGAAATATATAAGGAAAATACTTTACTGGTGTATAACTGGTTGTCTACTATGCCACTAACGCATTGACTATTCTTTTTTATCATTGCACATAGGTAATGTATGTGTAATGATAAAAAAGTACCCAGTATAGTTATGAACAGGGAAGACAATGCATACATATACAATTTGGGGAAAAGTAATTATTTGAAAAAAGCAAACAATAAACTGTAGTTCTGTTATTGATTTATTTTTAAGGAGGGTGGAAGGAAGAAATAACATGGATATTTCTTTTTTTCAGCAACACGATAATATAATGTAAACAAATAACGCCTAGTGGTACCTTACGAATATGTGGTTAAATAAAATGGAGAAATTTATCTTAAAAAGCAATAGTGGGAAATCAAATGGTATGTAGTGTAAAAAAGTTTTAAACAGTATGGTGTACTATCTCTTATCTACGGGTGTAATGTGTAACGTAGCATTAATTTGCAGGAGATTTATTATCATGTGAATATTCTACAAGAAGTCTGTTACTGCACTTAACAAGGGATAAAGATGAATTAGAATATAATGAGAATTCAGTGCCTAAAAACCTAAGATAAAAGACTTTAAGCAAACTAATAAAAGAAAAAATATCAGCTGTTAGGAAATATTTGAAAGCTTCAAATAACAGAAAACTGGCTAAATGTATAACTTATTGGAAAGAATACAGAAATATATAAGGAAAATACTTCACTGGTGTATAACTGGTTGTCTACTATGCCACTAACGCATTGACTATTCTTTTTTATCATTGCACATAGGTAATGTATGTGTAATGATAAAAAAGTACCCAGTATAGTGATGAACTGGGAAGACAATGCATACATATACAATTTGGGGAAAAGTAATTATTTGAAAAAAGCAAACAATAAACTGTAGTTCTGTTATTGATTTATTTTTAAGGAGGGTGGAAGGAACAAGGATATTTCTTTTTTATTAGTTTTTGTTTTCACTGTGGAATATACTTTTCTGGCTTATGTTTGGAATCTTGTACGACAATGTTATAGAGCTATACATATTTTTTTATCTCAATTTTTGTTTTTGCAATGCACACAGACAGTTACTACTTAATTTTGCTAATGCTAATCGTAATTAATTATTCTTAGCTATAGTTCTACTTTTTTGTTTAATTGCATTCTAATTATGTTTTAAATTATATATACCGGGTGCACCATTAGTGACTCGGGGGAGTTTAGCTTGAAAACTAACAAAGAAAGGAAAGTGAAATTTTCTGTACGTATATAGTATATCACAGCGGATATTGTAAAATTATTTATGAATATACGGGATGTGCACATTTTTAGTTTAAATAGATTGCTATATTTTTTGGAAATTATTTCGATAGCCACCTAAATTACCTTTGCAGTGGTATATGGTTATGTGCATTTCCGACAACTAGTTTTGGTTTTATTGGAATTCTTGTCAAAAATTTTACAGTTACAGCATCTGACGTTTTAAGACGTAGGCTGAAGATGGATATCGTGCATCAAATTATTCTTTGGATATTAGTTTTGGGTCTAACACATTATATGTTTCAAGATGGCATAATGTAAAAAATTATACAAGATGTTAAATAGGTCGTGCTACATTTATCGAAATTCAAACGCTTCTCTCCCGAACTTTTTAAACGGAACCTATATTTTTCGATATTGTGAGTAAATTCCCTCTAAAATTACCTTCAACATGGTACCAATACGTAATACTTATTTGCAGTATTTTCAACGATATTCCATTTTTATGGGAAATATCTTTAATACTATTCAAAATGCAGGACACCCAATATGGCTAAATGGCCATGATTTTCAAACAACAACTAAGAATCTAACGAAACGTCAAATCTCTGCTGAAAATTCCCACATCAAGTCATTTTTTTGTAGTTTCTCTTTGTTATCATCCCGTTTTAATATTTGTTACAATTTTATCACTGCTTGCTTATTACAATTTGAATTATTTAGTTGTCGATTATTAGTTATTACGTATTATTTTAATCTGGTTATTAATTATACAGTTTTATTCCCGTTATTTTTTGTCTACTTTCATTTACTAAAAATAAATTTCTCGAATGAGAAACTGATAGACATGGTGAACAAATGTTCTTGGAGCTTGCGACAAAAATCCACTATTAGCATAAAAAATGTATGCAGCGTAATACCCTAACCGTACAATGCCGGATAGTAAGAGCTTTAACAATTTGTTATGGTAAGGTTTCTTCGGTCAGGGTCAATGAATTACCCCAAATATGAATGTACACAAACTACGCTTACAGAAGATTAATAAAGTAACAGTCATTCAATCTGTTATAGAAAATCCACACGTGCCCACAGAAAGAATTAAAAAAAAATCATAAGTTTCACCGTTATAAAATGAATATTCACTAAGGCTTATTACAAACAGATTTTGAAAAGAGATATGTATATGGCTGCTTTTACGATTACGTCAAGACCAAAACATTCTAGACTAGGTTCTTTTCACACACGAAGCAACATTTGCCAATTCTAGAATAATGAATAGGAAAAATTCACACTACTATTACACAAGTAAACCTCATTTTGTGCAACCTATTTTGCACCAACACAAATGGAGTCTTAATACTTGGAGAGGTATCATAGGAAACACCATTGTAGGTCCATTCTTCTTTAACATACTTTAAATTGTAAAATTTATACAAAAGCTTCCTACAAAATAATTTAACAATACTACTTGAAGGCCTATCAGGTAACTTCATGGACAGATTGTGGTACCAACACGATGGTACACCCGCACATTACGGAACTGCCGTAAGAGCGCACTTAGATATGTATTTACTAATAGGTGGATTGGGAGAGAAGGTCCAATAAGCTGGCCACTGCGATCACCAGATCTCACCCCTTGTGGTTTTTTTCTGGGGCCCTCTATTAAAAGCATAGTTTACATGATCCCCCACAACCGCAGAAGACATGAAGCAACGTATAAAAAATGCTTTTCTCCACTTACACGAGAACAATATGACTGAAAATGTAAGGCTGTCCATACAGAGAAGGTTGAGAATGTGCATAGAGCAGAATGGAAATATATTCGGGCATCATATGAATTAAGATTAATTTATTATTATGAAATTAAAAAGTGTACATATTAATAAAAATTTTGTATTACGTATTATATATATATAGGAAATAGGAAGAAGCAACAAGGGGCAAGATCTGGGGAGTAGAAAGGGTGGCGTAATACTGCTGCGTTCGTTAAAGCTAGAAACTGACGCACTACAAGTGACGTATTGTCGTGGTGTAGGATCCACGAATTGTTGCGCCACTTGGCAGGCTGCTTGCGTCGAATGTTTTCTTTCCTTTTTAGTCGCCGAAGAACATCGCAATAAAATCGTCCATTAACTGTTTCACCTGGTGCGAGAAATTCTTTGTGCACGATGACAACAGCGTCAAAAAAGCAAATCAGCATCGACTTGACGTTGCTTCGAACTCACCCTCGTGCACCCATGATTCGGCGCCAGGAATGATTCTGGTACTAAAGTTCGCATCCTTTTAAGCAGTTTCTTTCAGCTCTGTGCACACATGAATACGGTGCAGTTTCTGTTCAATGCGGAGTACCTTTGGCACAAACCTCGCAATAATACGCCGCATGTTACGAATGTAATAAATCGTTCTCCTTTGGTCTTGCAAGATAGCATCACTCACTTTTGGCATATTTTGTGGCATATTTTCCTTCAATGTACGACCGGAACTTTCATTATCATCAACCGACACATGTCCGTTTTTTAAAACGGGTATCACTCACAAGTTTGCGTCTGGCCTAAATCGTCCTTACTAAACGCTTGTTAAGCAATTTCAGAGTCTCCGCTGCCGATTTGCCAAGTTTGAAACGGAATTTGATGCACGTCCTTTGGTCTTTTACATCAGACATTGTAGTATCGCAGAATAACCCAAACACAACTCAACAAATATAAATACAAAGACGATTTGTCACCACCCAGCAAAGTACCATTTGACAGACTAACTTAGTATATACGTAGCAGCGCTCTAGGGTTGTACTACCATCCCTTCGCGTGCCACATTCAAATTCCTGGAATTTATGGGTGGCACCTCGTATATCATTTTATATAAACTAACTTCTTTTTTTAGTGAAGCGTCTTTTCTCTAAGTATCCTACCAACACATCGAAATGGACAACAATAGTGCTTACGTTTCCGCTTTTACAATTAACGCAGTCCATTTAAACATAGATATACAAAGCGAATCAAACTGGTGCCAGCACGGGAAAGAAATTAAAATATATTTTAAAAGGCCTAAGTTAATCCTACGAATAATTCTAAGAAGTGATCTAATTTTGTATTATTTACTTTAGTTCTCTTTCTCATCACTCTCTCACCACACGAGTTCCAAGAATTCCGTACCTGGTCAACATTATCCAGTTGTCATTGCCGGTAAAATTTAAATAGAATTAATTTACGGCCACCACATTAATATAACTAGGCCTTAATTCGATTGCAATCTATTTGATGGAACTAATCGCTGTGATAGATTCATAATAAGTCTACTTCTTGTACCTTGTTCTGTGCGGCTGTCCAATGAATGGTAAAAGACGGTGTTCAGATCAATTTGTAGTTTACAATTGTCTCTCAGTTTTCTTTTTCCTATAATATTATTTCGATTCTTTTACTTTTCTTCTCTTCACAAGGATTTCCAATATTAGAATATTTAATTACAAATAGTTGTTAATTTATTTTTTTTTGTTTTCTCTGATAAAAGTAATTAGATTCACTTCCAAATTTTAAATGAACTTTTCTATATTTTTGGAAATTGTAGTCAATTTTAAACTATATAAAGTGAAAATACACATGTACATATATAAAACCAAGTAAAGTTGGTAGTAAGATTCTTAATTGTAAAAGTAACTTGGAACCAGTGTAGATTTATTAGAATATATTGTGATAACTAAAGTACGGATCTATATGCGCTGATAACCTTAAAATATAAACCGATACTTCTACAAGGTACGAGATGCTACCTAGAAATTCCTGAAATAAAAAAATAAACACAATAAATTGTTAATTGTTCAAAATACTCTTCTTTCTTATTAATACACATAACTTGTTGCGCTACTTGGTAGGCCGCTTGCGTTGAATGTTTTCTCCTAGTCGCCGAAGAACCTGGTGGGAGAAATTCTGTCTGCACGATGCCATCAGTGTCAAAGAAGCAAATCATGCATTTACTTGACATTGCTTCGAACTTGCCGTGCTTTCTTCGGTCGTGGTGAAGATGGCGTCTCCCACTACGATGACAGCTGTTTTGCTTGGAGATCATACCCGTACACTAGGGCTGAGCGAAGTATCGATACAGCGTCCAATACCCAATACCATAACCGGTATCTATTCCCCGATACCTCTGATATAAGTGATTAGATTCACGCTCAAGCTTTAAGTAAACTTTTCTATATTTTTGGAAGTTGTAGTAAATTTTAAACTATGCAAGGTGAAAATATATATTTACATATATAAAACCAAGTAAAGTTGGTAGAAAGATTTTTAATTACAAAATTTTAAAGTTCGCACTGTTTCAGCAACACAACACTCATTTTAGTAATAAGTTTTCAATATTTTCCAACGTTCCTCAAGCTTAAATCGATTCATTTCGTACCGTGGAGATTCGACACTAAAAATCTCTCAATATTTTGAGTGCGTTAGTGTTGCCAATGTCATAAGAATAGGTATACTTAGAAAAACAGCCATTAGCCCAGTTTTACATTATTTGAGTTTTAATGTACTTATGTACTCGATGAATTATTTCTACATTAGGAGTACAGCTTCTCAAAGCCGAACAATGTATTCCCTTTCAAATGTATATAAGCGTACGTCAGGAGCTTTCTTCTAATCTGGCTAATTTTTTAATTTTTAAAATTATCTCTTTTGGGCAAATTTTGTGAGCGGTAATGTATATAACAAAATTTCTACTTATGCCTTTGTATTTTATAAATTACTAAACGGTTGTTCCTTTTTCGAACAGCTCTCGTAACTAAATTCCTAAGCATTTATAGAATATCCGAGAAAGTTTATAAATGTTTCTATCATAAAATACACTAAACAATTAACAACTATTTTATTAACATGTAGTTTAAAATGTTTTAAGTTTTTTTCCTTTTTCAGATTATTATCTTATTTTAATTTGTCTTTTCATTTATTTTTCAGGTTAGAGTAACCGTCAAAGACAAAAACGACAGTCCCCCATCATTCAAGGACACGCCTCTCAAGTTCAACGTTTCGGAAGATTTCAGCCCCGGTTTAAATGTAACAACGATTAGAGCTTACGATCCAGATACCTTGGGCCAGTTGCAATACAGTCTCATTTCCGGTGGCGATAATCATTTCGCGTTGGATTCGGAAACAGGAAATTTAACATTGATTGATTCCCTAGATCGTGAAACCAAAGAAATGTACAAACTAACTGTTAGAGCAAACGATGGAATACAATCAACAGATACTACAGTAATAATACAGGTATGTGAGGCTTGTTATATTATTTAGTGTTCATTTATTGCATAATAATACCTTGAACATCTTGTGCAGAAATTTAACCTTGTATAAATATTCAATTCTATTCTATTAATGTTTGACAACATAATCACTTTAATATAAAGTAAGAAATGTAAGCCAAATCTCGTGCCATTATTTGATTAACAAATTTTTGATTAATTTAATGAAAATTTTGGCAAATCATTATGTTAATTTGTTAAATGGGCAACCATTATGCAAAGACGAAGCAAATTGTAAAGTTTTGTTACAAACACGTTTTTTCGATAGTAACGCGAAATTTAATGGTACGTGATTATATACTTCAGTATTTGAAAGTATTGGGAAATATACTTTTGTAAAAATGAGTATATATTCCGTTTACTATGAATATCAAGAAATTAGGTAGCGACGTTAAGTAAAAATGTCATAAAAAATTACTCTTAATTTATGATTTAAACAACCTCTAGATAGTCCAGTTATGGATTTATCTTTTTATTTCGCTGGCTAGAGGAACGCCACTCTAGAAGAAAAATTATAGAACAAACAGAAGTATTTATTAAAGACAATAATAATAATAATTTATTTTCGCACAACGGACTAATCCAAATAGGACAACAAAATTTCGACTCTATGTGACAATAAACATACCTAAATAAATATATCAATTAATTCTATAAATTAATTTGCGTTTTTTTTTTAATGCATCAATTTACTCACGCTAACAGCGATGCTGAGTCGAACCTCTTATTTAGGAAATTCGTCAGCAATAATGCGCTCTTCCTTTGTCTTCTCATCGCTAGTATTTCCGATCCATGCCTCACAATCAAATCACTGTAGTTTATATTTCATTCTCGATAGACAGTCCAGTCCAGTCTGTAGCTCAAGTGCCTCAAAAATTTACGCGTTCAATTTGATTCATGTGTAGGTCATAGATTGGGTACCAAATGGTAGACACATATTCCAACTTACTAACGACATATGCGAAATAGGTGGATTTAATGGTACCAATATTAGCAAAATTTAGGGACATTCTAATAACAAAACCCAGAGACTTAACAGCAGAGGATGATGAGATGAGGGGATTGTAAATAATATTTTCTTCGCTCAACAAATGGTACCAAATAGTTGCGTTACTCAAGCACTGATTTTGATTTTACTTAATTGTCCAAATACACGTTTAGGGGATACACAAAATAAAGGATCAGCTATTAGAATACTCCTGAATTAGCATGTGCACATAATTCTCATGCAATGCCACAAGTAAAACATCGGTTAGATAGAAGCACTGGTGTAGCCACGGGTAAATTTGCCAGAGAAGCATTCCATTTGGTTAATTTCGTGCCAACAAATGGTAAAATATTTGAATTAGATAGTTTAAAGGCTTTTCCAATTGATTATGTGCCATGGCATTCTAGTACTGGTGACTGGCCTAAAAAAATTAAATATGAGTGAAAGATTAGGCATTACAACAGGAAAATAATAACATGATATTAAGGTTAAATCTCATCACTGTAGTACCAGATCGCCGTCTTGCAATAACTTCGTCGATAAAGTCGAAGGTGTTAAAAATTAATAGCCAACTTGCCCTTGATGCTCTCTAACAATTAATGAAAATAAAAAATTCACATAAAAAAATGAAAGACAAAAAAATGTTTCTATAAAGTATGGAAAAATAAAATATAGTGAATATTGTTGCTTCTTCAGTTCAGCAAAGATAGGAGCTGATTTAAAAGTGGAAGGCAATAATTTAATAACGAAGTCACTGTAAAAATGAAAGGTAAGCTTATGTTGTGCTCTTTAGATTACTCAACTCCTTTAACAATTCAAACATCACCAGCCCCAAGTACTTCCAGCACAGATACTTTTTTCCGAAATTGGAGTGACTTTAAACTCACCTACAACTGCTTGGAATTGGGCAGCAGCAGCAGTGTAAGGTTTTTCAGAAAAAACAAACCAATGTCCATGATGAAGGAGATCAGGGAAGGAAATCCATAGCTACAGACGACATTGCCGATAAAGTTCACAAACGTGCACAAACTTCGGCAAGTAGGTTCTGTAGTAAGGAAGGGGAAACTTTTTTGAAAGATTAAACGTATACAGAAAGCAGTACATAATTAAAGCAGATGCAGTCGTCATCAGTAATTGTCCCTCTTCATGATAATGCACGCCCTCATACGGCAACATAAACAAAGCAACTGCTCAAAAATTTCGACGTCCCTACAACCAGAACTTGGCACCACTTGGCTTACATTTGTTCGTCAGAATAAAAGTATGGTTGGGAAGGCACCAACACATACGTAATATTTTTGAAATATTTGAAATATGACCGTGGCATAAACATAAAATCCTTCGCTAGCTATGATCATTACAATTTTTCACTATTCAAGCTCTAGTGTTATTCTTTATATTGGAATTACCTTTCAGATCTTTACTGATGTTTCACCATATTGCCACTAATAATCGTTTTCAATGTCATTTGCTATTTTGGGAAAAATACGCAGTAAATGTAATAAAATAATTTTTAAATTAGAAATTAGAAGAAAACTAGTGACGTCATCATTTTATAAAATCATACCAGTCCAAATTCTACAGCATAGAAGGAAGTCCCTACCATAGGTACCATATTTAAAAGAAAATATTTAATCAGTACATAGTTATTCATGACGTGCGACAAATTAATTCCTGGAATGCAAAAATAATATAAAAATATATGTGTAAACCGTATACTAGAAGCTATTGTGTCCTTCAAAAGAACAACAAAACAACAATAAAAATTATTTAGTTAATGGATATCTACGGGATCTGTTTGATAGTACCGTGACTTTTCGACAGAGGGCGCTGGAAACATCAACATTAATACGTTTTTGACATTTGATAACTCTAACAAAATTATGTACAAAATTTCAAGAAGTATATCCAATAGAATATGGAAAGAATTAATTGCATCTATTGATAAAACTATTTTTTGAGGGAAAAAGAATATTAAAAAAAATAGAAAATTAAAAAAGTATTATCGGGAATAAAAAATTGCGTTATATGACAAGAACTAATGTTAATTGAAAGTATTACATGAAAAAAAAAATAATTCATAGGAATATAAATGCAATTTGCTTGCAAACACCATATATTCAGCGTCATAAATGATCAGCATCATATGGTTATACATGTTTAAACAAAGAAATGTCTTTTAAGTCCGATAGAACTTACATAAAAAAAAAATAATACGAAACCTTGAAATTTTAATCAATAACTTTTTTAATCGAAAGATCAATTCGTGGCATTAACATTTGAAAATTATTTCGAGCATATAGCCACCTTGACGAAGCCTATTCTAAAAATTTTAGGACATTTTGGAGCACTTCTGTTCGTATTTCATGAATAATACGAACAATATTGACCTCCAAGGCGCCAACGTCGTTACTGGTTTATCAGCATAAACTAGTACCTTAACCCCCCATAGATAATCATCGAAAGTTGTCAAAACGCACAACCTTGAAGGCCAATTGACTGAGGATAAATTAATTACGTACTTGAAATCAACTCATTGTCAAATTTTGCTTTCAAAAAGTCGTTAGTTGCGGTAGTCGTATGGCACGTAGTACCATTTTATTGAATACACATCTCATTACCATGATACGGTAACTATCTCCATTGCCCGTAACACGAACTCCCGCCTGATTTTTTGAAGAAATAAGAGCCGATGATGCCACCAGCTTGTAAACTGTACCAAACGGTAAATTTTTCTGGATGTAATAAAGTCTGCAGAATATCTTATGAATTGGTTTCACTGTATGCGCCAATTATGCTTGTTAATAAACCCGTTCAACGAAAAGTAAACCTCATCGCCGAACACAATTTCTCAATAAAACAGTGGGTCAGTTTCCAATTGCTCTAGAATCCAATCCGCGAACAACAAACTACGTGATGGTCTTATAACTTTAATTCTGATACCAGCTGTATCTTATATGGATGCAGGCCAAGATCTTTAAGCAAAATTGTTCACATAGTGAATGGACAAAGCCATAATTCCTGCCACTGACGACAAATAGATAAATTTAGATCATCGTCTACACTTTTGTTTGCAGCGACAACATTCTCTTCAGTACACATGTTCCTTCGATGTCTTCGTGTTATTAGATCATTCAGAGAGTGTGTGGTACGAAATCTATACACAGTTCGACGGATGTTTGCTCAAATAGACGATTATGTGCGCTGTAAAAATCATAAAGTTGTTTATAAGTTGCGTAAATCGACAACTGATTTTCAAAATATATTTGGCACTGCTTCATTCCTTAGCGACGTTTCGCCCACTGTTACAAGGGACATCTTCAGGACTGCTACTAGTGGCTGCATTGAAAACTGTTTCTAGTGCAGCGAATAGTTCGTAGAGTATTGTGAATATTTGTGTCGATAGACGCTACTGTTCGCGTAGGAAAACTATTAAGGAAACCACAGGAAAGTTAAAAAAAGTATTACAGAAATTCTTCCCCTTCGCATGGAATGGTTCAAAAAGCGGTTCGCTGAATTTCTTTGTGACCATATATATTAGTACAGATGACAGCGAACGCCCTAGTCCTTCATTTGGAATGACTACCGAAGAAATGGTTAATAATGTCCGTTTTATGGTGAATATATGAACGATCGTGAAATAACTCAGGTTATAAATATCTCCATTTAACAATATCTTGCACGAATATTTGGATATGAAAAGTTATCGGCAAAATTGATGCCGTGTTTCCTGTAGACAATAAACTAAATCGCATGACAACTTCAACACATTGCTTGAATATATATAAGCGCAATCCAAGTGAGTTTTCTTCGGCGTTAGATGATTACAGACGAAATATGAATCCATCCATTCACGTCAGAATTTAAAGATATTGAAATAATGGGCTTTTATTGGCGAACAAACACAAAATAGCGAAAATGTTTTCTTAGTTATTTGAGATTCGACATAATCTATAACGATTATTTGGAAAAGGAAACAATGATCAAAGGATTACATTGTATTAATTTATATAATCATTTCAATGCTTAATTAAAGAAAAAAACAATCACATTTGGCAAAAATGAAAATTTTCTTTAACCATCATAAGGCAGCAATTCATTTGTCTACAAATGTAGCCACTAAATTAGTCAAATTACATTTCGAATTGCTTTCGCCTCCACCATATTCACATAATCTGCCTCCCTGTGATCTTAGTTTATTCCAGAACCTGAGAAAATGGTTTAGCGGACGGAGATACGCATTCAACGAGGAAGTTATCACTGAAACAGAGACCTATTCTAAAGTATTAAAAATGCATAAAAACGTTGTTATACGAGTGGAACACTTAAAATTTTTGAAAATCAAACAAGAATTAGTTTAAAAAAAAAGTCAAATGATTTTCTTATTTTCCAAAACCAAATACATTTTTGTATTCGATGAAAGCACAGATATTCCTAACATTCTAAATGTAGGACGGCGTACAAACTTCTTGTCTACTACTGCGCATATGCAACTTTTCTCACGGCCATATTGCTATTATAGTTACAAACAAGCAGTATTCCTAATAATATCACAAGTTCATCCGTTCAAGTGCTCATTTCTTCTAAATATTCTTCCAAATATCTAAAACGGATGAGTGATACGTGAATTTCGAAAGGTAGGTAAATAGGATGTTTGTACTAATTTTTAGTAAATTTTGTAGAGTAAAAATAAAAGTGTAAGTTATAAAGTCTGATTATATATGCAGTTTATAACCTATAAACAAAAATAATAGAAGGTAGTAGGTATCCTATATGTAGACCGTTAGGATTAGATAATAATAATAATATTCTTTATTGTCCAACAGAAATATTCCAATTACAGGATAAAACATAACCTAAATAAATACATACAGTGTACAATAATATAATTACATATATAATGCACTGTTAAAAAATAATCGTAAATAATAAAAATAAAAAATAGAATTCGAGTACAAAACAAATAACAAATGACAATACGTAGACACATGTGAAGTAGTCAAAAAATTACCTCAAATCACCGAGAGAAGGGATCAGGGTAGAATTTGTGAAGGTTGTATACCATATGCAGCAAAGGGACTTTGAGCAATATATTGGATTTGGTTATGGGAACGGTGAAAGTGTCCGATGATCGATTTAAATGTCCTAGAACCAAAAAATTCAATTGTGTCAGAACAGACGGACAATAAATCCTTCAATTTAGTAAATTAAAGAGAAATTTGGCATTACGATGTTCTCTTCCATCACTCAGGGAATTCAAATAATGGTGTTCCAGGAGGGACGTATATTCAGTGCCTCTTTTCGGATATAAACCGTCACATTTGAAAGACAGATACTTCAAAAATCGTCTTTGAACACTTTCCACAACCAGACGCAAATGCAGGTAATGAGGATACCATATAGGAGAGCCAATCTACTATTCCAATCTACTTATTACATAGGCGTAATACAGATATTTTAATGTTAAGGGATTACGAAACTGCCTACAAGATCTTATAATGAATCCCAAAGATTTAATAGCTACGGTACACATATCTTGAATATGATTATTGAATCGTAATGCAGAATCAAATAACACACCCACATCCCTAACCTCATCGATTCTGGGAATGGGAATATGGTCGAGAGCATATGGGAACAAAACTGGGCTCGCAACACGGACATACGAGACAACTGCACATTTGTCAGTATTCAAAGCTATTTCATTATGACTACACTACTTATTAACCAAATGAAGATTACGTAACAGTTCCCAACAATCATACAACGACGAGACTCTAGAAAATATTTTAAGATCATCCGCGTAAGCTAGCACTTTACAATTTAATAGCATAATGAGATCATTAATAAAAATCTTAAATAATAGGCGTAGATCCTTGGGGAACGCCTGACGATGGAATATAGTGCCTGGATTGAAAACCATTGTAGTAGACGTAACTAGGTCTGTTACACAAATATGAAGATATTAGTTGAAGTAGACCATACGAGAAACCAAAAGCATCCAACTTGGTTAACTGAAAGGAATGGCTAACAGAATCAAATGCTTTGGCAAAGTCTGTATAGATGAAATTCACTTGCAACCAAGAATCTAAAGCTTCACTAATGTATTGCAATTAAATTATCATAGGTAAGGGACGCTGTACTTTTTCAGAGGCTTGACGGTTCATGAAGCCTTGGCGTTATTAGAAGTTGAAAATTTTTCCACAAGATTGTGACATTACCGACGAGAATTCTGTTAATGAGAATCTAGTATCTCCCCATAATTTATCTGCAAATCAGCTTATATCTCCAGCAGAAATTTATACATCTCATGTCGACGAATTTGATGAGAAATACGAGATTCCATTGGCAAAAAGTAAAAAAGAGTTAGAGAAAACAGCAAGAGGTGGGTAGGAACAAAGGTCAATGAAAAAGGTGAAATCATAATTTTGCACTGAAATGATAACAACATTGTTGCTGTCGGATTACAGTCGTTACATAGTGTAAATAGATATTCACAACGTACAAAAAGGAATATTACCATACCTTAACCATAATATGGTGCATCTCTATAATTCTAATATGGAAGGTATAGATAAATCCGATTAAAATATGAGTTTATACCGTGTGAGTATTCACAGGAAAAATGGTATTTCTCAGTATTTACACAGTGCTTAGATACAGCTATACATAAATCACGGCAACTATCTAAAAATGCAAAAGGCAATTTAGATTCTTTGGCTTTCCGACCATGTAGCAGTTGCTGTTTTACAAGAAAATTCCAAAATCTTTCTAACACAATCAACTGGAGGACCCAGTAATAGGGAAAATGGAGACAGCAGATATGGCCATATAGTAGGGTAGATTATCTTATCATATCACAGCCAAAGCAAACGAAATGTCGTTATTGCCACATGAAAACAACTACCAGATGCAGAAAAAGTGATGTCAGTTTACATGTTCGCTGTTTTGTTGAGCATCATACACCTTAGCTTATTCATCTTCCTTATGGCCTACATGTAATACTGCTCGTATACTTTTAGTTTTCTTTAAATTAGTCTTTGCATTATTGTTATATATAACTAATCAATAATAAACAGTTTCTAATTAGGAAACATGACATTTTCATTGCATTTCTCAAGTCATGGTTATCTGGGTTAAAGCAATGATGTCACTCTGCCTGAGACACTTCAACAATCATGGTTTTATAATGTTCCACTGCTTCATCTGATGACGTAAAAGTGGTCCCACGTATTTTATCTTTCATTTTTGGAAATAAAAGGAAATCACAAGGTGCTAGGTCAGAGCTGTATGACGGGGGAAGTTTTTCTGCATCGTTCAAGTCGTTGTTCTTTTTGATCGGGCATCAGTTGATGTGGAATCAAACGACAACAAAGTTTCTTCACGTCTAACTGATGAGGTAAAATGTTTTGGATTTGACTCATACCAATGCCAAATGTCGCCCGAATAAATTCATATGACATATTCTGAGGACATATTCTCATCAGTAACAGCAGTTCTAGGGATCCCTCACGAAATTAATCACTGAGAAAAAAACGATCTCTTTTGAATTTGTCGTACCCATTACAAATTGTTGTTTTAGATGGGGGTTCTTCTCCAAATGCATTTCTAAATCGATATTCACATTGTTTAGGCCTTACTGGCGATTTAAAATTGTAAAAAATCATACCCCGGAAATATTCTCTAGTTAAGTTCAATTTTGGGTGAACACAACATTTTAATATAATTAAGAAACTATTAGAGCAAATCGAACAAACTACACTTCATAAAATATATCTCTTCAGTTGAAGGCCAAATTCAAAACATCAGATACAAATCAGTACTTCAGAGTTAAATGAAATCAGTATTCAATCACGGAAACAACCGTTTGTCATCATAAAATATAAACGTCATGTTTTGCAATATTGTCAAAATTTTAGTATGTTATAGCAAGCGCCAATTAAGTTGGCGCGAGGAGGGGGTGCGCAGAAGCCGTTTTTATAAGCGTCCACCCCCCACTAGTCAAGTAATTGTCAGAATACATTTGTCATTGACGTTTGACGGAACATAATTTCTTTGCTAGGGGATCATAAAGCTATACACGCTCAGAGGTTAGAATTATCTGAGATTTGATGTAAAATAAAATACAAATCTCCCCACTACTTCTAATCATGCGCGAACTTACCCCTCCTCACGCCAACTTAATTGGCGTTTGCTATACTTGCAATATAACCAAAGAAAGCATATACATAACCTACATGTCAAAATAATAATAATGAGTAAAGTGAGAAAATGAATAGTTCAATTTCACACTTTTACTACTTATTGTTAGCATCAAAAGAACAGATTTTGTAATTTTTTATGACAAACTAAATATTCAAATTCGAAAAATGCTTAACCAAGAAGTCAGAATCAGTCAGATTACCGGAAACAAAGTCAACAAGCAACAGTATTGAAATAATTTGACGGCAAGCCGAATATCATAAGACTATCACCTGGACAACTTATCCTTTTTATTTAATATAATGTATCAAAGACGTACGTCTTAACTTAAAATCACAAACGTGTGTAGTATTACAGCACGTATTCATGTGTGTTAGAAAGCGATGAAGTACAATTTGCGGTTCACACTTGGGCAGTACGAACGAAAAGATATACTTTATGAAGTGTACACTGCAATAAACTCGCAAAACAATGACAAGTAGCTGTCAAAAAAAAATAATTTAATTTTTGTTAGAAAGATTTTTCGAGATTTTTTCAATGTTCTGTGTTAGAGTTAGAAGGCGATTATATGTTTATTATACCAGTAATAGTTTTTCATTTAGAAATCACGTTATCAACTATACTTCGTATATTCGTTCACTAAATTCTGTTCAGATAACATATTACTTTTTCTCAAGGACATGCATGAATTACATCTATAAGAATCTGCTTGATAATATTCGAAAATTTAAGTTTATACTTATCTCGCTTAGTAAACTGTCTTTGTATAAAAGCATCGAAACAAGTAATTCGTATGTTCTCATATTTGATATACCAATTCGTATCATTACAAACAACATATGATTAATCGTCTATGTAGTTATAAACATGTTTCGATTATTGTACCCATATCTGGTATAACACCCAAAAAACGTAGACGACATGTACATACCTCAGATAGCAATATTTCTGTGTTATTAATGATGAATTCCCAATACCTATTCTTACCTTGCCCGATTGAAAAAAAAAACAAAAAATAAAAAAGGCAGTTGTTTACTTGAGCCACCATACAACAATCAACTAATCAGCATATGTTGTTGATTGGACCGCTGTATGTAAACGATTGTTCAGTTTTACATCCGTTTCCATATCTAGTAGGTATACACGTATTCGAGTCCTCTGATTAAACAATATTCGATGATTGAGTTTCATTTCGCTAAATGAACAATCATGATTGGGAAGAGGCGAAACCGCTTCGTCTTCTAATCTGTGGAATTCGATCTTCAATTGGATCTTGCCTGCATCGGCTTTTCAAAGATGACCAATAATGAATCTATTTTCAAATGATTACATTCACTTTAATAGTTTTAGTTAGTTAAAGAATAATTTGTAATAGAAAATAAGAAATAAAATTGTAAAAATATTACGGGCTTTTTGTATATTCAATTAGAGAATTAAAAACCAAAGTGACGTTGTTACAACCAAAAAATCCTCAATTCCGTGTATCTGTACAGAGACACAGGATGTATTAGGATCTATAACGTGTGCGACCTTAAACGAAATATCTTTAATATAATGTAGGTGATTGTTAAATAATTTTCTTATACCAAATAGCTGAATACTAGTAATAATACTATACTAATGTGGCTAAAGAACATGCTGTTACCGTTACAAATACATATGTCATTAGGTATTTTAAAAAATAGCGGGTGTTCTGAAAAAGACGGCGACAAGTAGGTTTTGAACAAAAAATCGTATGCCCATTAATTTATATTAAATTTTAAATGTCAAATGTAGTCTGTCAAAAATTCTCGAAATCTGATATCAAACATACACTTCGCCGCAAAATTTAGGGGGTATACATTTTTTTATTTTTGGAAAAAATTCAAAATTTCTATAAATCAGCAATTTTTGGTAAACGAAATAAGTTTTATCAGTATAATAATAATAAATTATAATTGAAAGTACGAATTAAGTACTATAACACATTTTTCGACTTTGTTTTTTTTTAAAATAAATCAACAAAAAAAACTACCGTCAACTTAAAGTGACAATATGAATCTCCGCCAGCATCATAATCATTTATCAAAAACCAACGTTATTAAATAGGTGACTCTCTTGTCGAAGAGAATCATTCCTAAAGAGAGATTGCTGCAAGATTTAATATGTCACAACGTATAGTGAGTAGGTACCAGGAGACATTAGATTATTGTAGAAGACCTGGACAAGGCAGAAAAGAAAAAATAAACCCAATAGAAGATCGTTTTATACGCTTAACCGCTGAAAGAAAAAGATTTTGCAGTGCAAAGGAATTAAAGCAAGACTGCTGGCTACTGGTAATGGTTTTAGCGCTGATACGGTAAGAAGAAGATTAAACAGCGTAGGTTTGAAGTCTTATAGACCTGCCAATTTGCTCGGCAACATGTTAATTGGACTATTGAAGAATGGAGGCATGTGTTATTCACGGACGAGTCAAAGGTTTGTCTCTTACCCAATGATCGACGGGAAAGAATTTGGAGAATGCCAGGAGAACGATTCATGCAATGTCCTGTCGGAGGAATCGCCAGATTTCTGTCAAGACCTATCAGAGGGTCTGTTATGATATGGGGAGGTATAAATTTGGATGAACATACGAATCTTGTAGTGGTAATCAAAGGCACTATTACAGCATTGCGGTATTGAGATGAGGTTGTCATCCCTATTGTCGAAACTTTTGCAGCTCTTCACGGACCAGAGTTCATTTTAATGCACGATAACGCTCGTTCGCAAACAGCGCATATCGTAATCGCTGCGAATATCAGTATTTTAAACTGGCCAGCTCGAAATCCGGATCTAAATCCTATAGACCATTCATGGGATAATATGGGTAGAAAGGTTCGAGTTCATGTGAATCCTCCTAGGACACTAGCAAAGCTACCGGTGCGATTACAAGAAATATGGCACCAAATTCATGATGAAGAAGTTACAACCCTAATCCAAAGCATTCCTTCCAGGCTATGAGCTTGTAGTATCGCAGCAATAGGTGGTCATACACGATATTAATCGATTTAAAAAAAAATTTCTATGTCTTCGCAATTTTCTTTGTTAACATTTAAATTTTTAGAATACTCGTCAAATTATTATCTAATAACTGTTAAAAGCATATATAAGCATAATCAGTACATCGATAATTACATGTAAGTATCGAAGGATGCAATTAAAACTAAAAGAAAAACATTATAGTTTTGATCCCTTAATTTTGCGGCGAAATGTAGTATCGTGTATTTTTGCATTTTAGAATGATATTTAATAACGTATGCAAAGCATTCACACTTGAATCGTATTTTTGAAATGGTCAAAAAATCGCTGGACAATGAAAGCACTTTATTCAAGACTGTATAGAAGAATTTAAATTTTTCAATCTTGTTTTTGATTATAATACTTTTCAGAAGACATTCAATAGAATTGTTCTTGTTTTTCGACAATCGGGTATTGTAGAACGATAAGAAGTTAGTGGGTGACAGAATTCGGACAGAAGAAGTGATTAATAATAAATAATGACTGATGCTCCAAAAACTTCGATGCGAACACAGTTTTAAAACAAGATTAATCCTCGATATTGATTATCCGCGACCAGTAATATTTTGTAAATGTAAATGGTTTTCGAATAATTTTAAATATGAACTCCTGAATATAACTTTCTTTTCGAACAAAACATAGTTTCATGTTAGTAGATAATCTAACTTACAAAAGATGAGAACGTGGAGTGATACAAAACCCAATAATTTTTATGTTGAAGTTCGCTCCTCTACATCCTCAGAAAGTTAGGGTTTGGAGCGTTATAAGTAGAAGAAGGATTACAGATTCAATTATTTTTTAATGATATTTCAAATGCGGAAAGATATCAACAAGAAATACTCTTACAATCAATATTAATTCAATTAATTGTTGATTGGCGTTTATAACGTTTTAGTAACGGCTACGTGACACAACGTTGTCATTATGAAAAAAAAACGAGGTTGAAGGAGGATACCTAAAGGACATACTCTATTTAGTTTTATTATAAAACAAAGTTTGTGAAATTATATGATAGAAGCTGTATATCAAATATAATTTTTTGATTAGTCAGACGTAAAGCATATATTAACGTATAAATTAAATGTATTAATTAATGTATAAGTTAATGTAATACACTACATGTACGTCAAAACTTTCTTAAATTGCTACTGGATTACCCCTACAGTCACCAACAACCCAACAGGAAGTTAACATGTGAGAAACATTTGATTTGCTCGCCCAGTTTAACTAACTGTTATTATATTGATTTATAATATGCATGAACCTACTAGCGAGCATGTTAAGTTCTATATCTAATGCATATCGGTGAGCAATGATAACGGAGATATGCGGAAACTAACTTCAACTCTCTCGACGCTCCTGATGCCGTTGTTACCTTGACTGCAATGCGAAATAGTATTTTCAATTTAACTCGGCTGAGCAGTGCGGTAAAGCTGCATAGGTCTCGAGTAGTTTATCATAGCTGCCACGCAGATTCTGATCTGACAGATTTCATACTAACTGCAAGGGTGCAATGACCCGTAATTGTTGATAGTACTGTTCGATTATACCAATACAATTATTAATGTTTAGTCATGAACGCTATGCGACATCGGAATTTTACGCCATCTGGTGACATTTTAACTCTTTTTTTTCATTATAGGTAAGACATAAATATTTTCTTCACGTGTTTCCATCTTCTTTACCCAATACTTGTAGATTTGTTTCAGTCACTCGGCTATAATATGTCTATTTCTAACAGACTTATATATATATATATATATATATATATATATATATATATATACATATATTTACATATATATATATATATATATATATATATATATATATATATATAATTTCACTGTTAATAAAAACAGAATTTGGGTCAATGTATTTACGATTTACGATTTATTGCTACTTAACCTTTCGAAACTGTATTTGTTTCTTCGCCAGACCTGATAAAATATTTACAGATTAGCCGTACACAGTAAAATATCAATATGTGGGTACTTATACATTAGCAATTAACAATTCCTAACCGATTTTATAGGATGAAGATACCAATTAAAATTCATATGACAAACCAACTATTGCGAAAAGTGCAAAAGATGTTTAATAAGAATTAAAAATAACAAAATTAAAATGTGTAATTTTTGAATGTCAAAGCACTCTGGACAATGATATACTTAGAAACGAAAATGCATACCTCCGAAGAAAGACTCATGAAGAGATACAAAAACAAGATCTGGAAAAAAAAAATATGTAAGAGATTAAAATGAATTAAGTACTGGGATCGGACACAAAATCAGGCCAGAAAATATAAAGCACTAAAATCAATTTAGTTTTAATGTATTTCATGAGCCCTTTGTAAGCATTAGTGAACGTGGATATGCGTTCTCTGGTATTGGTATTTTTATAGCTAAATTTTCTAAGATAATTCATTTATAAAAGTTATTTTCACTGAATAAGCAATTTATACTGTTAAAATTGACATTGGGTTTGAAAGTACTGATGGGAGATCCCAAGGTACATTTTTTGAGGTTTGCCTACGAAACACATCGCAGTGTTTCGTAGGCAAACCTAAAAAAATGTACCTTGGGATCTCATCACGTTCACATCACGAAGTTTGCACTTTATTCAATAATAATTATTTGGATCGAGATCCTATAGCTCAATCAACAGTTTCGAGATTGGTTACTAAATTTAGAGAAACGGGCGATGACTAATGAAGACCGATCTCTTCATGTTTTACTTTCTGTAACGGAGAATCCCACTACGTCAACCACTCAACTAGGGTTAGAAAATGATATGAGTAGCAGATCTA
Organism: Melolontha melolontha; assembly: GCA_935421215.2. Lineage (NCBI taxonomy): Eukaryota > Metazoa > Arthropoda > Insecta > Coleoptera > Scarabaeidae > Melolontha > Melolontha melolontha. The sequence goes on from OW285238.1 coordinate 103,109,433, forward strand.
TTAGACGAATATTAAAAGCGAACAAATACAAGCCCTATAAGATACACTTACTGCAAGAACTTAACGAAAATGACCCGGACAGAAGATTACAGTTTTGTGAAACAATAATGGAATTGTCCAATAACGATCCAAATTTTTTAATCAACATCGTATTTTCCGACGAAGCTACATTTTGTCTAAATGGATTTGTAAATAGGCAAAGCTGCCGTTATTGGGTGACTGAGAATCCACATTGAATGCGAGGAAATCATATACAGCATCGCCACAAACTTAATGTGTGGGCTGGCATTGTTGGGGAACGCATCATAGGTCCGTACTTCTTGGAACACAACCTAAAAGGTGATGGTTACTTACATTTATTGCGTAACCATATTGTACCAGATCTGTTGATTTTATTTCCTAACGACATTCAACCAAGCATGCCAAACCGTAATCTATGGTTTCAACAAGATGGAGCACCACCACATTATGCTATTAATGTTCGACAGTATTTAGACACAATTTTTCCAGGTCGTTGGATTGGACGTCGGGGTTTTATTGATTGGCCGGCTAGGTCTCCCGATTTAAATCTATTGGATTTCTTTCTTTCGGGACACTTAAAGTCGCAAGTATACAAGGAGAAACCTAGAGGATTTGAGAGCAAAAATTACTCGTGAGATACAAGCCATACCACCTAATAGTTCACAAAATACAATTCGTCATTTTTGGGAACGTTTAGGACACTGTCAGGTCGTAGAAGGACGTCACTTTGAGCATTTAATTTAATTTTGTAGTTTGTTTACTTTTATTAAATTTAATTTTTTCTCAATATTTTTATTATCTAACCCCATGAAAATAATACGCATTCATATTCAGAACTTAATAAAGATTCCGAATTGTCCAAAAAATAATATTATGTATTTCCAATAAAAAAAAAAAATTTTTTGGCTGTCATATGTAATCATCATGAAAAAAAAAACAAATGATTGAAGCCAATACAAAATAACTTGTCAAAAAACTTTTGTTAACAACATTTTGTTCTAAAGTTTATAGTTACAGAATTATTCGACTGATGCGTTACTTTTGCTTTTGCCCAACCCTGTACGTATATATATATATATATATATATATATATATATATATATATATATATATGGTAAATTCAATAAGTCGGCGATTAAAGGTCTGGTTTACTTCAAAGTATATATATTTAAAACAACCCTACATGTTTCGGCAATGATGCCTTTATCAAGGATATAAAATATAAATGACAGAATACAAATGTCAAATAACTGAGTTGCTATGGTTTAAATTATTCAAAGATACATTTGAATAATAATAATAAATTATGCCTTAGTATTCCAAAAACAGATAGCAAGGTGTGAACATATGTGTTGTTCGCTGCTAGCAGCTTGTGTCTCTTTCTGGGTATGAACTTGTGTGTTGGTTGCTGCTGGCAGCTTGCGTCTCTCTTTGGGTGTGTGGTTTTGTGTTTACGCGACCGGTCACTAAACACACGCACGAGCGCGCCAACATACAAAACCCTACACTTACGCTCTCACACAAACACAAAACCACACACCCAAAGATAGACGCAAGCTACCAGCAGCAACCAACACACCAGTTCATACCCAGAAAGAGACACAAGCTGCTAGCAGCGAACAACACATATGTTCACACCTTGCTATCTGTTTTTGGAATACTAAGGCATAATTTATTATTATTCAATTGGAATGTATCTTTGAATAATTTAAACCACAGAAACTCAATTATTTGACATTTGTATTCTGTCATTTATATTTTATATCCTTGATAAAGGCATCATTGCCGAAACATGTAGGGTTGTTTTAAATATATATACTTTGAAGTAAACCAGACCTTTAATCGCCGACTGATTGAATTTACCATATCATACCAAGGTCATGAAAATATTATATATATATATATATATATATATATATATATATATATACATATATATATATATATATATAATATAATTATTTATATTAAAGTAGATTTAGTTAGTCGGCGGATTTTAGGTCTGTTTTACTTTAATATGTATATATTTAAAATAAGCCAAATCTTACATGTTTCGGCAATCACCGCCATTTTCAAATAATTTTAAAGAAATTTTTATAAATGACAGTATATTAATATCATATTTATATATGTAAAGTTGTCATGGGTAAAATTACATTATTCAAAATACATTCAAGTAATAATAATTCATGCCTTGCCATTCCCTAACAGCTTGACGCCAATTAGAGGGAGCATTGATGTGACGTAGGTTTTCGTGGTTTTCCTTCTCGTTCTAGGCGAATGCCAACAGCTGAACATCTTAAGTCGCTCCACGGGCGCAGACACAATAATAACTCATGGCTTGCCAATGGCTTTGCCAGGGCTTATATGCTGAAAAGCTTCGCTTAACGTCAACCGATATAATTAGTGCATACTTATATTTGCAGATAATTGATGGACTCATCTCAATAGTTTCATCGTATTTTCCTTACAACACAGTGGATATTCTACTAAGTTGATGGCGCATTTGCGGTGTATTTAGTATATTATTGCAATCTGCAATTGCTATCGAGTCGTTTGCAAAAGAGAGAATGATTCAAAGGTATCTGAATAAAATACAGCGGCATCAAGCCACGTCCCCCACATTGTTATTATGGGTTGCGGTGGCAGTACCAGACCAGTTAACTTATCTTTGCATGCTTGAACTCTCAGCGGTGCTTTAATAAATACTTTTTCTGTCAAATTTTTCAATGAATTAATATCTGGAAATGTGCAACGTATTTCTTCTGCTATTCTGTTAACAGCATTGGCCAAACATGTTGCTTGCATTAGATTCGGGTTAAACATTTTCAAATTATGTGCTAACTTCACCATATATGTCGCAGCATCCGATAACATCAGTAATACTTTGTCACTTGGAACGGCATTCAGCAAATAAAACCTCGTTAAACTATCGTTTATAAAGCTTCTTATACTTAAGTTATTTGTTTTCTCAAATTCTTCTGTACCAATTAAAAAGATTTGGCCGACGCAATTTTCATTTAAAATGCAAACCAATAAGTTGGCAATATAGCGTCCACAACTATCTGTTGTCTCATCGACTACGAAATAAATATAATTTTCACCTATTGATTCAGTAATTTTCATCATAGTTTCCTTAAACAATAGATTAATATACTTTTTTTCGAGCGACTAGGAAATGAGAGTTTCGTATACGTTACACAAGTCCTAATGTAAACTATTCTGTTCTATATTTTTACTTGTACGTTGTAAACGATTGATTCAGAGTAGCTTGTGGTGCATTTTTAAATCTTGCGATATTTCTTTTATGTAAATCAGTTCCTACATGCTACGTTAATTGCAATTTTTTGTCGCGTCGATTCAATAATTAATTGCGCCAAAAGGTATTAAAATATGAAATTAAATTCTGTCATTATCTACACAAAATTCAAGATAATCTTTTATCCTAATCGACACATGTGAATATGATTTCGACATATCAAAAATAACAAGGTAAAATTACGTGTACACATACTTTCGAGAACTAACTAAACAACTAAACAACTGGCGATATGACTGACCTATAGGTCAACCTCATTGCTCGTCGATTCACTAGAACTTCCCCGACTTGATAAACACAAATCTGGGAATTCCCGCTGTACAGAAATGTTAATGCGGACTGTTAGTGTAATTTTGATATATTATGAATAAATGGTTTTACTGAATCAATAATACTGAATCATTGCTTATTGCAACATTATTCGCCAAGTTAGAGGCCTTTTAGTATTGCGTTAAGTTATGGTGTATCTAGTGAATATATTTTATACACCCAATTAATGTCAGATAGGCGAAATTGTGTTGATTGCCGTCACACCTATGCCTAGAATGACAACCTTTCCTTATCATGTTGTATACAATCATATTGTTTTCACCAGGGACATCTATTTCTGGATGGCCTGTACGTAGCTATTCATATGATCTACTATTAAATACTTACTTCGGTTCATCGTAACATTCCTGCCTGCTTAAAACATATTTGAAGTTGTAGAAAAGTACTACTTACAAATGTAACTTGTACTTGTACTTGTAAATGTAGGTGTTTGCTTCAAATGACTATAACGTAATAACACCAAAATAGTTTTTCGATCTATCACGTTTTCTAAACAAAAAATGAAATGAAAAGGTATAAGAATAGTGACTCATCATTAAAAGAACATACCATATATCGATTTTGTAACATCTAATGGCAGACAACTAACGTAAATTCATAATTCGAAGTAATATACATCTACAAATTGCTTTATGTGAACAACTTGTGCTTTTCCTTTTTTACTATTTATTTAATATTCATATAACCCTATTTTCTTTTTATTTAAGGTAACCGATACCAACGACAATCCACCAGCATTTCTAAAGAATGCTTATTCATTCGACATTGAGGAAAATGCAGTGCGAGGCACGAAAGTGGGGCGAATAGAAGCAGTAGATGCTGACTTGGATGCTAATGCCCAATTAACATACACCGTCATTAGTGATTGGGCAAACGACGTTTTCTCATTAAATCCACAAACAGGAGATTTCACTTTAACAGCCAAACTTGATTATGAAGAGGTAAGTCTCAGTTAATTTTGAACATGTATATTATTAATAATTATTAATATTTACCATATGTGCATGAACAAGATTTCAATAACACCATTAGCGTTATTGTAAAGATGTTCCCTTTTTATTTTACTTTTTATCATTCATTCATGGCTTATCTCACGATAAAAAATTAACGATTTCACCACTAGCCTTTTCTTGTAGCATTATTTAGAAGAATAACACAAAACATTTTTACATTACAACTCATTAAAACAACTAATTATCGAATGCCAATATTATAACTCATTGGCAAGCAATGAGTTTACTCCCGCGCCCGTGGAACAACTGAAAATATTTGGCTTCTATCATTCATCTTAAACGATGTGGAAAACCATGAAAACATTCTCGGACAGTAAGCGCGGAATCCATCTCTGGTCACTCGACACGATAAGTGCGCTATAAGCAATATAACATTTTTTACTTGCGTCTCGTATTCAGACACACACAGGAAAGATTGCTCTCCTTTTAAATAAAATTTGAAATATACTTACATGCAGCACCGCATATTGAATATTATAAACATAGGCATATCCCATTAAAGGGTTATAACTTCGAAAATACTAGAAATAAGTACTATGTTATTGGCACCATTTTAACGGAAATTTTACAAGGAATTTGCTGACTAATAAAAAAAATTATAGGTTAAATTAAAAGAAAAAGAGAAAATAGCATTTAAACTTCGATAACTTTGGCACGACATATTTAACACTGTATATGTTGTCACGTTGTTACCTTCAAAACATATAACGTGTTAGTCCATAGATTGGTAACAAAAGAGTTACGTGAGGCAATGCACCCATTTTCAGGCTAAGACTTAAAATGTTAGACGCTGCAACTGTCAAGATTTTAACAAAATTTGCAATAAAACGAAAACTAACAGTTGTAAGTGCACACTGTCATATATCATTGCAAAGATAATTTGAGTGGCTATTATCATAATAAAAGGGAAGTATAGCAATCTATTTAAAACAAAAATTGAAAGTGGTTGCGGAAATTTGGAACAGCCTGTAAATCTATAAATAAAAATAGAAAATACACTGTAGCATACTATAGCTAAACGCCAATTAAGTTGGCGCGAGAAGGGGTAAGTTCGCGCAGGATTAGAAGTAGTGGGGAGATTTGTATTTGGTTTTATATCAAATGTCAGATAATTCTAACCTCTGAGCGTGTATGATCCCGTAGCAAAGACATTACAAAATATGTTCTGTCAAACGTCAATGACAAATGTATTTTGACAATTACTTGAGTAGTGGGGGTGGACGTTTTTAAAAACGGCTTCTGCGCACCCCCTCCTCGCGCCAACTTAATTGGCGTTTGCTATACATGTGTACATAAAATTTCATTGCTACAACTTTATTAGTTTTCATGCTAAGCTCCGCTGACACACTATTGCCGCACCCGGTATATAAAAGATGAAAAAATAGAAATTTTGAACTAGTATAAAGCTGGAAACAGTTTAAGGAAAGTGCAGGATCTGTTTTCTATCAAATATCTTGACAGGCTCATACCATCTATCGGAAAAATTCAGGCGACTACTAAGAAATTTGATTCTGATGCACAACAATTTAATATTTCTAAGACGCCTCTATTTAAAATTCTCAAACAGTACAAATGCAAATCTTACAAGTTTTCTTAATTACCGACAATTACTTCATGAAGATAGAATAAGACGTGTTGATTTTTGCGAAACACTTTTTAATTTATTAAATGAAAATTATGATATGTTGAAGGAAATACTTTTCACTGATGAAGCGTTTTTTTCTTCGAACACGTATTGTTCCTTGATTTGAAAATTTAGCCATTGAAGGTTCCTGGTTTCAAATAGATTGAGCCCAATTCATTCAACTGCAGCAATTACAAATTTTCTAAGTTAAAGTCTTCCTGATCGATAGATAGGGAGGTTTATCGACGAATTACGAACCAAACTGGATTTTTTAACATACTCTTTGTAGGAATTTCATAATCGACTCGCATATTGTATGGAATGTGAAGGTGGATATTTCGAACATTTATGAAGAAGTTAAAGAATTATAAATAAAAAGATCCTTTTTTTCAATTTACCATAAAATTCATTTTAATATTGTTTGTGTAAGTTAAATGTTAAATAAATTATTTTCACACTTTGTTGACACTGACAACTAAAATGCCTTATTACGACAATTGATGACACTCGCATTTTTGGTTGCATGACGTTCCCATGCATTGAAACGTTTATTCTAAGACTGAACATAGGTGTATTCATGTGTTATGTTCAGTGATATAAAAAACTCACGGTATATATATATATATATATATATATATATATATATATATATATATATATATATATATAAGGTAAACTTAATTAGTCGGCGATTAAAGATCTGGTTATTACTTCAAAGTGTCTATATTTAAAATAATCCTACATGTTTCGGCAATGATGCCTTTGTCAAGGATATAAAAAATATAAATTTATATTTTTTATATCCTTGACAAAGGCATCATTGCCGAAACATGTAGGATTATTTTAAATATATACACTTTGAAGTAATAACCAGACCTTTAATCGCCGACTAATTAAGTTTACCTTATCATACCAAGGTCACGAAAATACTATATATATATATATATATATATATATATATATAGTGTAAAGGTATCTAGTCCCATTATATTAGTTATATTAATTTAATTTAAGTTTTAGAATTGAAGAGTTTATGTTTATCTAGTTTATTGCAAAATGCCCCAATGGGTTAGAAAAAAGGTACATATTATTATTTGCCAATAACAAGATCTAACTCGAATTTGTTATACGTGCCTACTTACACCGTAAAACTGTAAAACCTACTAGATTTTACCCAATAACAGGATTGCCCCGGAGATATTCGGCTGACGGACCAGCTCAGTTAAGGAGCAAGTGAAGGGAGGTTCTTTTTTTATAAATTAGGCGCTACCGTGTTTATCCTGTAGCCGGTACAGTGAACACAGACACCGCCGATAGCAAGTTCTAAATCACAGGTAAATACGTGGAAAATTATTACCGTAACAATAAAACACCCAAAATATAACAAAAACAAGAAATAGTTTATTAACAAAAACAGAACAAAAAAGCAATGTAAAAAATCAATCAATAAGCATATCAATGAATATTTAAAACAAATATCAATGACCAACTTGCTCAAAGAATACAAATTTTATATAAATAAGTTGCAATGAATATATAGTTAGTGCTTCTTCCAATATAGTAAAATCACATGCACATATAATATGCATTGCAAAGTAATAAAATACTGAAATTAAATTTAATTAAAAATATACTGGCGAAATTAGACAAATAGAAGTTATACAACAAAGCAATACGATCTCACTCTATATATAAATCATTAACTCATAATTAAGTAAATGGTATGCTTAATCTAGACAATAAATCGGTTAGTAATTTATCTAAAATCTTTGATAAATCTCACATCGACATTCTTGTACATTCAGTATACTAATTAGTTTATAAAATATCAGACAAAAACAAATCAATTTACAGTTTAAGATTGTAATAATAAAAAAAAATTAAACAACGCAATTATGATAGAAAAACTGATACTACTCAATCATTTACAAGTTATAATTAACTATTAATTAACTATTAAGCTTTAATAAGTTTTTGAAAGTCCACGAATAATAATTCACAAAACCAAAATCGGGCATGACCTTAGCATGACACATTAAATTTCGAGTACCCTGTATACGCAAAATTAAGGATATTGATTACTTAAATTTTACTAAATGAAATATCTTAAAAAAATAAAAAATAAATGACTCTTAATTTACAAAATAGACAAAATAGAAAAGTTAACTTCCTACGGCAGAATCTGCCGTAGGAAGTTAACTTTTGGACTGTCGTAGTTCATACTTGATAAGTTGTAGAACGATCAATATCTTAATGATTTCGATTGAATAACGTCTTGGGAATAACGATCACCATACTCTATGAAATTACTTCGTACTTGAAAATGATCTCGTACTAGAAAACATAGCTTCTACTAGAACTAGCAAAGGTAACCTATATTGGTAAAGGTGGCCTCTACTCGTAGCCTATACTACCAATAGCAAACGTAGTCTTTAGTGGTATACTGTTAAATTGCAGAAAGAAAAAAAATAATATAACAAAATTAAATTTTAATGAAAGAAACAATGCCTTTACACAAGGACATCATGTAAAGAAAATTGGAAGCGGCACAAAGTGTTGTTTCGTAATAAATCTCAAAAAATCATCGACACAGTACGAGATTGCCTACAACGAATTCAGTTCAATTCAGGTCAATTCAGGGTGGTGCAGTTCGAAAAAAATTCAAAAAGTGTCCGAAGCGATATTACTGAAACATAAAATTACTAAAATTAAACCTTAGACTTTATGGTCAGTATATTACATATTAAAAAGTACGCCGAATGCCAAATAAATGTAAATTTCAGAATATGAATTACAATATGTAATTCTGAAACTGCCTTTTCAAACAACTAATATTTATTATTTATTAGATTACTATCGTTATGATAGTCACCGCGCTTAAATCATCTTGATTGAAACACGGTTCAAACGAAAAATGCAAGATTTTCATACTTAAGAATCATTCATTTTACTACTATTAGCTTCATATTTGATTTTAGTATACGTTATTTGCATTTAATGAAATTATTAATAGAGTATTTAAAGTTCCTATAGTATTTCCAAAAATTGAATGACATTGTAAATTTGTTAATTTCAAAAACTTAAAATATAATGTATAAAAAATTGTAGAAGGTTTATTGCCACAATATATTCTGAAAATTCTTTCAATGGAGACTGTGGTTAAATAATAATTTAAAAAGGTATATAACCCCTTATCACAATTATTAGTCGTATCCTAAATACGTATTTCGACAACTAAGTTGTCATCATCAGTAGGTAAAAACTACTAATTAAAAGTCACACATGGGGCACAGTAAAGTAACATAAACGCTTCCGCACAACTACTATACACTGCAACCCTGTAAAGACTAAATTTAACATGCCAATCTCAAACTACGAGACAAATATTTGCCTCTTTAAGGAAAAAGGTTTTAAAAACATGTGTTAAATTATCGAACAAAGGAACGGCAGAAATTCTTCTCTAAAGAAGGCGCCAAATAAAAACGATTTTTAAAAGCTACGATGACCTGCTATTAAAATTAAATGAAACACCTTATATTTTCACAAAACACTAGTATATTTAACTATATGAATATTTCATGTGCATTGTACACATCGGTAGTTATTATTTAAACGTATTATTTCGAGTACAAATAACAAAATCTATATTGGGTAGGGGTGTAAAAATTTCCATTACAAATGGTTAAAAAGTGTGGTCGTATATTGTAAAAGCCGACCTCTCTTGCAAATTCTGAGAAAGACAAAATTAAGAAGGGGCATTACATGTGAAAAAACAAGACATCCGACTGTGTTGTGTTATATTAAATGAGAATCAATTCACGTGAAAAGGGTCTATGAATTATTAGATATTGTAGGTATATAATATAAAAGTTAATTATAAATAGGTGACATGCCCTAGTTAAAGAGTTAAGCACTTTAATATAATGTATGGAATACACGGTTGGCTCTAGGTGAAACATCGCGTTTGGTGGAACAGATGTACCGGGTGTTTTGTTTAGAAAACTATTTATCATGTTTCACCTAGAGCCAACCGTGTATTCCATACATTATATTAAAGTGCTTAACTCTTTAACTAGGACATGTCACCTATTTATAATTAACTTTTATATTATATACCTACAATATCTAATAATTCATAGACCCTTTTCACGTGAATTGATTCTCATTTAATATAACACAACACAGTCGGATGTCTTGTTTTTTCACATGTAACGCCCCTTCTTAATTTTGTCTTTCTCAGAATTTGCAAGAGAGGTCGGCTTTTACAATATACGACCATACTTTTTAACCATTTGTAATGGAAATTTTTACACCCCTACCCAATATAGATTTTGTTATTTGTACTCGAAATAATACGTTTAAATAATAACTACCGATGTGTACAATGCACATGAAATATTCATATAGTTAAATATACTAGTGTTTTGTGAAAATATAAGGTGTTTCATTTAATTTTAATAGCAGGTCATCGTAGCTTTTAAAAATCGTTTTTATTTGGCGCCTTCTTTAGAGAAGAATTTCTGCCGTTCCTTTGTTCGATAATTTAACACATGTTTTTAAAACCTTTTTCCTTAAAGAGGCAAATGTTTGTCTCGTAGTTTGAGATTGGCATGTTAAATTTAGTCTTTACAGGGTTGCAGTGTATAGTAGTTGTGCGGAAGCGTTTATGTTACTTTACTGTGCCCCATGTGTGACTTTTAATTAGTAGTTTTTACCTACTGATGATGACAACTTAGTTGTCGAAATACGTATTTAGGATACGACTAATAATTGTGGTAAGGGGTTATATACCTTTTTAAATTACAATATATTCTGATTAAAAAAAACATTAATAATAATAAATATCATATATTCAAATTGAAATAGTGTCAAACTTTTGAAAAATTCTATAGATATCAATAATAGGAAGGACTTCCTATAATTTTTTAAAGTTGGAAAATATATCAATTTCTAGGGAGGCGGATTTTATTTTACATTAGATTTTTTTTCTCTAGAAGAGTGAATAGAGAAAATCTTTCCGCGAGCTATTAAAAAACGAGAAATCTCATAAAATAATTATTAAAATGAAATTAAAAATTACTTACGTTTATGCACACATTTTGTATTCCTCAGAAAACATAGTTTTCTTGAAATATATTGGATCTGAAGAACAAAGCTTCTTTAAGAGGGAGGTTACCATAGAAGAAGTCTACCAAAAAGGTTGTAAATACCCTTCTTACTACCAATAAATGTTTTTATATACTTTATCTCCATCAATGTAAAAACTTCCTGTTTTTCCGAGTAATAACACGTCAAGCTGTTTCACATTTATCGATATTGGACCAACAATAGAGGCCATTTAAACCATCATTGTGTCTGGAACATCTTAAAGTAGTGACTCTTCCTATAAACAAGTAAATGTTTCTGAAACAATAACATATTGATATTATATTACTTATTCACACATATATTAAATATATATAATATTAGGTGTCATTATACTAAAAGAAAAACATACTAAAATAAACTTATTCTGAGAAAAATTAACAGTATTTTTGTTCAATATGAAACAAACATGTAAATAATTTACATATCTGTAACTATGCACATGGACAATACACCTCGTATTTTCAGCATTTACTTCTGCTTAATACATATGTTTCTGCCAATATAGGCGTCCTCAGTTAAGCTAGTGAAGCAATTTATACAAATTAATACAAACCTGTTATAAACAACTGGTTTGTATCTGTATTTAAATTTGCTGAAATAGCCCGCAAAGATCAAGCAAGTTCCGTCCTATAAGAAGACAACTATTTAATAATTGACATCTTACGGGCGAAAGATACATTGTCCGGAGGGCTACCTATCGTTCGAACAGCTATGCTGCTACGGGAAACGATAAAATACGTATGTAGATGTAGTCCATTAACAACCTGCCAGATGGCGGTATATACGAAAAGGTTTTGTTTAAGTATGACAATACGTTAAGCACGTATAAAGCGTTTGTACAATATGAAACAAACATGTAAATAATTTACATATCTGTAACTATGCACATGGACAATACACCTCGTATTTTCAGCATTTACTTCTGCTTAATACATATGTTTCTGCCAATATAGGCGTCCTCAGTTAAGCTAGTGAAGCAATTTATACAAATTAATACAAACCTGTTATAAACAACTGGTTTGTATCTGTATTTAAATTTACTGAAATAGCCCGCAAAGATCAAGCAAGTTCCGTCCTATAAGAAGACAACTATTTAATAATTGACATCTTACGGGCGAAAGATACATTGTCCGGAGGGCTACCTATCGTTCGAACAGCTATGCTGCTTAACTGAGGACGCCTATATTGGCAGAAACATATGTATTAAGCAGAAGTAAATGCTGAAAATACGAGGTGTATTGTCCATGTGCATAGTTACAGATATGTAAATTATTTACATGTTTGTTTCATATTGTACAAACGCTTTATACGTGCTTAACGTATTGTCATACTTAAACAAAACCTTTTCGTATATACCGCCATCTGGCAGGTTGTTAATGGACTACATCTACATACGTATTTTATCGTTTCCCGTAGCAGCATAGCTGTTCGAACGATAGGTAGCCCTCCGGACAATGTATCTTTCGCCCGTAAGATGTCAATTATTAAATAGTTGTCTTCTTATAGGACGGAACTTGCTTGATCTTTGCGGGCTATTTCAGTAAATTTAAATACAGATACAAACCAGTTGTTTATAACAGGTTTGTATTAATTTGTATAAATTGCTTCACTAGCTTAACTGAGGACGCCTATATTGGCAGAAACATATGTATTAAGCAGAAGTAAATGCTGAAAATACGAGGTGTATTGTCCATGTGCATAGTTACAGATATGTAAATTATTTACATGTATGTTTCATATTGTACAAACGCTTTATACGTGCTTAACGTATTGTCATACTTAAACAAAACCTTTTCGTATGTACCGCCATCTGGCAGGTTGTTAATGGACTACATCTACATACGTATTTTATCGTTTCCCGTAGCAACATAGCTGTTCGAACGATAGGTAGCCCTCCGGACAATGTATCTTTCGCCCGTAAGATGTCAATTATTAAATAGTTGTCTTCTTATAGGACGGAACTTGCTTGATCTTTGCGGGCTATTTCAGTAAATTTAAATACAGATACAAACCAGTTGTTTATAACAGGTTTGTATTAATTTGTATAAATTGCTTCACTAGCTTAACTGAGGACGCCTATATTGGCAGAAACATATTGCAGTGGAATTTGCTTTGAAATTGCTTATTAATTTTAATTCACACTACAGCTTATATTGCCGGCTATTCAGTCTAGTAGAATCCACGAACTCCCATCTCATGAATCGTTCCTTGCGGAATGGGTCCAAGTTTTTTAATTTGAAAATAAAACAATGAATGTCAATAAAAGATCTTAATTTGTTAATTTAGAAGTTTTTATTAAAAAAAAATCAAAAAAAATCCCTCTACCGAGTGTATAGGGTGCTAAAGCATCATCAACAGTAGCAATGGGGGAAACACTCTTTGTGAATAATGACTCGCACACAGAGAAAAACCCCTTGTGACTCTCGAACAAAATTAAAACTAATAAATACTAGTGAAATTTGTCAAGTTTAACCTCTACTTTAACCCCTACAATCAAATGTCAAAAACAGCCAAGTTTTCAAAACCCGCGAAAATTGAATTTTAGTCGTGCGCAAAAATAATACAACAAGGTCAACCCACAATAAAGAAAACTCCAACCTTGAATTCAAAACGTTCTCGAATATTATTTTTAAGAAAAAACTTCCCTTACAAAAAACATGACAATTTTCTCTAATACCCATATACTACTTTCAAATATATAAATTATTACAAGAAATACATGAAATTATAATAATGAAAATAATCGTGATATCAAATATATATACAAAATATTTTTATCGAACTTACATAGATCTATGCACCATTAATAAACTGCGTGAGAGATATCTTATTTATAAAAACATTTTATAATTACTATAACACTCGCAAAAATCGAATTAAGATTTACATGCACCTCACACAAATGCATAAACAAAATACAACACGATTTTATAAAACAAAGAATAAAATTGAGTATTTTATTCTTTAACAACCCGAACACTTCAAACGTCAAGATATCTCTAACAAAAATAAATTTTTTAACATCCGCCTGGATATCCCTACCAACTATAAAATCAAAATATATACAGACAATACACATTTTAATACCAATACAATATCCGGGAAAGCGGCAACTTCAATCCTCTGATCAACCTAAATGTACGAGGATGGATCAAAATTTCAAACATAATAACCTTTATCACTTATAAAATAAAATATATTTATAACGATCCCCGTCTGAAATAAATAAACATAAAATTGAAATAGATAATTTTAACAAATGTACTACATAACAGAGTTCAATATTGTTCAATTATTTTTCCTTTCTTGTCCAAGGAAAAATCTATAGCATAATTCCCCGAATTCATCCGAGAACAAAGTCAGAACATACCTGAGCTTTTTTCAAGGATAAACTTCAGCACAACACTCGAGACAGTGACGCACCCTGTCTTTGTTCCCCGCACTAACTTGTTGCATTAATGTTGAACAGGATCATCCTCGTTCTGATGCTGTAGTGTGATAAACGGTTTCATCATTTCAATATACATTCTGTATTTAATTTTTTTTTTTTAATATAAATGTCTTATTTGACTTAAGACATGTTATCTTTTATGTCGTTTTGCTTGACATAATTTAGTTAATGTCATGTTGCTTGACATTCTCGAATGGGCTTCGTTACACACATCATAGACGAAGGAACACGCCGAAGTAACAGTCATCCTCGTCGAATATTCGAGCACTCTCTCGATCTCATGGACATGAACATCTCCAACGAATTTTCATAGATAAAAGAAAAACATAGCATCAAAATCTCATATATCAAATCATCATAATAAACAAATTCATAACACCATAAATTCCCAAGCAATAACAATAATAATAATAATAACAATCATATCCTAAGCTTAATTTCTTCTTCCTATATTTATATAATTTTAATTCTTTCTTTTCAACGCAATTCCCATAATCAACAATTTTTTATACGCAGATAATTCTAATTAATTAAATATATCAACAATAATTTTTTTATCATAACTCATCCTGTATATATATCCATTTACTCAATCCAATTCATTACCAGGTCAATTAAATCAGCACATCGTATACCATCCTATTCAAATATTTTTATTCATTAACCTTTTTAACATGCCAATAATTCTTTTTCTATAAATTCATAAATACCATAATTTTATTTCAACAATATATATATATATATCCCAATTATCATAATAATTTTTTTCATATATCACGACGAAATTTTATTTAAATATACCGACGAAAATTTTTTTATATAAATATACTTTCATTTTCACTCCAAATATTTCATATATTTATTTCATATAACACCGACGAAATTTTGTAAATTTTTTCCATATTCAACATCATATAACTTTTTATCACGACGAAATTCTGTAAACAACTTTTTATTTTACCTACTTCCTCTTCTTACATTAATAATCTTAATTCTAATTATCCTTTACGTTAAATTCATTTCAATATCCTTTATCAACTCCTATTACATTTTCCAAATTTTATTTATATCCTTTAGTACGTCACATTCCAATTAATTAAATCAAAAGCAAAAATCCTTATATCTCGCATATTCCTCTAAATAGTTTACAACGAAATTTCTCGTTAAGTTGGGCCTATTTAAAATATCCGACAGTAAATAATTTGTAGTTTCATTTTTACTTTTACCTTACTATAAAATGTGGGTCTATTTAATTTAAATTTAGTACCCTTATACTTCCTAATTTTCAGAGTATAATATTTTAACATTTTATTATTGACATGCATTTGATTTATGCTATTTAAAAAACAGTTGAATTTAAAAATAGAATTACGGGAATTATTGCGTTTACTTACTATATAATTATTCAAATTATATTTATAAATTTAATTTTTTGAAACCAATTTCATTTCTATCTTAGACTGTCCATCATTAATATTATTAATGACAACTGTTTGTTTATTTAATTGATTGATCATTTTCTCATGATTACTTTTATCCATCCTACATTCTAACTTAGCATTTATTTTAATTATATTAAATTCTTTTTTCTCGTTAGTTTTAAAATTAATTTTATTTAATGTAATTTCTTCGCTTACCCTGGTTTGATTATTTCTTCCAACTTCTATATCCAAATGATTTCCATCGTCCTGTTGCATAGATTCTTCCCCATGCAAACTTTCTTTTGTAATTGTTGATTCGTTTTCTTCTTGTTCCATTATTATTATTAATTTCTTTTCTTCTTGTTCCATTATTTTTAATTCCTTTTCTTCTATTGCTTGTTTTTCCTCGACGTGTGCAATTTTACTTTTGGTTATTGTGTTTTCTTTGTTTATTTGATTGTTACTTTTTATTTTATAGTTATCTATTTGTTTCTGCATGTAATCCAATTTTTTCTCTCGCTATTCCCTCTTCTTCTTTTCTTCTAAAAGTTGACCATTCAATATGCCTATCATTTGCATCATAGTATGCATCATGTCCAGCATTCCTTGACTGCTTTCTCCGTCGCCCCCTCCTTCATGTATGTAACTAGCATTACCCATTCTTTGTTTCAAATTTTCCATTATATTTTCCATATTTGAATTATATTGTTTTATTTCTGCCAATTATACGTTGGACTCGCCAAATTTATAAATTAACTTGTATTTCCAAATTATTTGCTTATCTTCATTCGCCGACACGTTGGATTCTCCAAATTTATAAATTAGCATGTATTTCCATTATACGCCGACACGCTGGGCTGCCAAAATTGTGCAGTCCAATTATTAAATTATTTATTCTCGCACCACGTTGGGTTATATAATTGTAAATTTTGGCATTTGCTTTGCTTCATACGCCGACACGTTGGGCCGCCATATTGTGCAGTGGAATTTGCTTTGAAATTGCTTATTAATTTTAATTCACACTACAGCTTATATTGCCGGCTATTCAGTCTAGTAGAATCCACGAACTCCCATCTCATGAATCGTTCCTTGCGGAATGGGTCCAAGTTTTTTAATTTGAAAATAAAACAATGAATGTCAATAAAAGATCTTAATTTGTTAATTTAGAAGTTTTTATTAAAAAAAAATCAAAAAAAATCCCTCTACCGAGTGTATAGGGTGCTAAAGCATCATCAACAGTAGCAATGGGGGAAACACTCTTTGTGAATAATGACTCGCACACAGAGAAAAACCCCTTGTGACTCTCGAACAAAATTAAAACTAATAAATACTAGTGAAATTTGTCAAGTTTAACCTCTACTTTAACCCCTACAATCAAATGTCAAAAACAACCAAGTTTTCAAAACCCGCGAAAATTGAATTTTAGTCGTGCGCAAAAATAACACAACAAGGTCAACCCACAATAAAGAAAACTCCAACCTTGAATTCAAAACGTTCTCGAATATTATTTTTAAGAAAAAACTTCCCTTACAAAAAACATGACAATTTTCTCTAATACCCATATACTACTTTCAAATATATAAATTATTACAAGAAATACATGAAATTATAATAATGAAAATAATCGTGATATCAAATATATAAACAAAATATTTTTATCGAACTTACATAGATCTATGCACCATTAATAAACTGCGTGAGAGATATCTTATTTATAAAAACATTTTATAATTACTATAACACTCGCAAAAATCGAATTAAGATTTACATGCACCTCACACAAATGCATAAACAAAATACAACCCGATTTTATAAAACAAAGAATAAAATTGAGTATTTTATTCTTTAACAACCCGAACACTTCAAACGTCAAGATATCTCTAACAAAAATAAAATTTTTAACATCCGCCTGGATATCCCTACCAACTATAAAATCAAAATATATACAGACAATACACATTTTAATACTAATACAATATCCGGGAAAGCGGCAACTTCAATCCTCTGATCAACCTAAATGTACGAGGATGGATCAAAATTTCAAACATAATAACCTTTATCACTTATAAAATAAAATATATTTATAACGATCCCCGTCTGAAATAAATAAACATAAAATTGAAATAGATAATTTTAACAAATGTACTACATAACAGAGTTCAATATTGTTCAATCATTTTTCCTTTCTTGTCCAAGGAAAAATCTATAGCATAATGTATTAAGCAGAAGTAAATGCTGAAAATACGAGGTGTATTGTCCATGTGCATAGTTACAGATATGTAAATTATTTACATGTTTGTTTCATATTGTACAAACGCTTTATACGTACTTAACGTATTGTCATACTTAAACAAAACCTTTTAGTATTTTTGTTCATAAATAATTATAATAAGAAAGTATTTATGAGATAATTTTTACCCAATAATATGTTAAGCGAATCCTACCCTCGAGATTAATAATGATTTCCTGCCTCCTCATTTGAACTAAGATCGTGGCTACTATATTTGTTAAAAAAGATAAACATTGTCGAGTACGTAGCTGCCATCTTTAAAATCAATAGCATATACTCATGAGAAATATATCTTATTCGTAAGATTATTTAAACGCGAAGATTTAAAAATTTCAAATTAATTCAATTTCCATAAATAAGTATTTTTGCTATTATTAAATACTTTTAATACTATTACAACATATATATAGGTATTCGAAGCCTCATGTAGCTTTCATACCCTGGAATATGAAGGAACATTCTTTCCATAAATGAAATAGTAGTTCAACTACGTGTGACGTTTGCTCTTCGTTTGATAAAACCATTGGCACCGTACAATTCTTTATTTTACGTATTGGACATTGAGGTACTCATTTTAATATTCACATATTAGCAGTAGTACTGGTCTGAAATTTCTCACTCTATATATATAATATATATATATATATATATATATATATATATATATATTGTTGTGAGTCAACTAACTTCATTAATTAATTCTTCTTCTAAAATGATATCGGTTCCAAGAATGTTATATCTGCAATATTCAGATTTGAGAAATATTATTTTATAGTAAGAATTTTGTAATTTTGATGTAAGTTCATAATTGGTTTTTCAAATCATGATACCGATTAATATTGTATGTTATATTTAGTCTATTTTTATGTTTTGCTAATTAATAAATTTACTTTAACATATTTTCGCGAGGATTTTAGATTTTTAAAACCAACTATGTTTTACTTTATTTGTGAACAAATTTCTGTAAGCTTTGTTATTCTTATGTTTTCTGAGAACATCATTTTCTAAATTTGTAATTGAGATTACGTGAGTGGGTTTTATTATTATTTTATCTTTTATATTATTTTAGAAACCATTGTATAATTTCCTTAGAATATTTGATTTATGCTATTACAAAATTTCTTATGGGAGTCTTGACGGCGAAAAACAAGATTATTGATTATTATTATTTTGATTGATTGGAAAGATTTTTACCTGCATTTAATAAATATAGTCATTTTTATTAATATTCCATCTATATTCATCATATTAAATGTTTATGGACATTTATTTATCACATGGAAGTGGAATTTACATTAATGCAACGCTCATAAAGAAGATACTGGATTCCTTTTTGGATTATTTTGAAATAAGAACACCTCATCAAGAATCTAATATTGAACATAACCTTGTGGTATACTCTAGAAAATAGGATCATAAGCATTTCAGCGACTAGGATATTAACCAGCAAATTAAGTCAAGCAACTTACTACTAACCTTGTTGTTACTGTAGGATATTATCCTGTGTACTACATCCAGAGAATATGATGAATTTGTGATCTTCAAAATTTGACGTAACCATGAGGTATTCAAGTGAATAATTGTAACCTATATATTTATAAAAGATATAACATTACTTGCAGCCTCATATTTTGATATTATTTCCTCACGTTATCTCAAATGTCATATCACATTGCTTTTAAATGTCAGATTTGGTAGTAATATTTAGGAATCTTGAAACTTGTTTAACTTAGATCTTGACATACATTTAGGTTGTCTAGTATTTTGAATAGGCAACCCATCACATTTTGTTGAACGAAGGATTGCATAAAATCGTATTATATCACGAACTTAATTTTTGAATTTTAAATGTCACAAAATGTTTTTTGTATCTTGTGATTATCGATATTATATTATTTAAATATATTTATATACTTAAATTTGACTATTTGTCTGTGTATCAGGAACTTACTTTGAGACCCTTGAGGTTAAGTAGTATTCAGGCATTTATTATCATTTATCACTAAACTATCGTATTATTTGAGCTAGCCAATCTGTAATTTCATTTTATCTGACAATCATTATTATTATATACTTTATTGTATCATTGTATTATTTTCTCCTGAACCTAAGGCTTTTCTCTGTTCAGCCCTTCAGTTTAATTACATTTTGTCGTCCGAACGTGGGGCAATTCTCCACGGCATTCGGGTTTTATTACAATATATATATGTATATATATATATATATATATATATCCGAATTCTAATGTGGGCAGCGCATGATTAAGCAAGATTATATAATTCCACCATATTGCGCTATGTGTTATAGAGTGAAAAATTTCAGGCTCGTAGTACTAGTAATGTGAGCAATAGCCAATACGTAAAATAAAGCATAGTGTTACGCGCGCCTTTACCACACACGAATGCCCCGAAGATCTTAAGTTGAGACGCTAGCCAGTTTAGAGGCTAGCAAGGGAAAGGTTCCTTCTAAAAATAGGCGCCACTGTGTTTATAGTCTCAACCTGCACAGCTAACACAAGCTGCCGAAGGTAAGCCAAATAAATCGGAAGGAATTAAGTGAACAATAACCAAATAAAGATAAAAGAATCGGAAATAGTTAATTCGCATTTTGAAAAAAAAATCAGCAAAAAAATATATAACAACATAACAGTATTAAAAAAATATTTAAATTATGAACAATTGACTCAGGGATATGAATCACCCAGTATATCAGATCATTAAATTATTGAACTAAATTACATAATAAAATTACATGAGCTATACTGGATCAAATTTACAACTCCAAAATCAGATAAATTTTAATTAACTTGCAAAATCCACCAAAACAATCAATTAATTAATAAATATTTCCAATTAGCCTAAACCTAGGCACAAAAGTTGCAATTCGACCTCAGATCTGTAGTTGAATTTTACATAGGTGTTACACACAGTATATATATATTACGAGATTAGTAAATAAAATTTATTAGAAATTACAATTTGAAGTAATAGTTAAATAAAAACATTGTAAAATATATCTCTGATGTCTCACAAGGTTATAACAAAAAAAAATAAAGAAATGAAATAAAAAGAGTTAAATAGTTCTCTTAGTAATGGTGAATATTTAACTAATTAATCATCAATTTAAAATTCAAGAATTAGCGATTAGACATTAATTTAATAAAGAATTATCTTAGAATAAATTTTTATAACGATAAAGGTTAAAAACGTTCATGAACTATTATTAAAAAAACTATATAAGAAGAAATGCTTATAGCGATAAAACGTTCGTGAATTAAATTTTACAAATGTACAAATTGTACAAATGTATGAACGTTAATATCTAAATAAATGAACATTAATCTAGGATGCTAATCACTCCTTACTACGGCCCTTCAAAAGAATAAGAAAAACACAATGTTGCAAAATTCTAGCTAAATGTACGACGTCAGTAAAGATGATCATAAAAAGAAAAGGACTCATCTACAAAAGGGAAACCAACTTGCTTAAAAGAAAAAATGAAAACCCACGTGATCGATAAAGCCTCAAATCCGCTAAATAGCGTTAAGAGCAATCAGGTACTCCAAAAAAACCAATTCTACTCAAAATACAAGTAATTATTACTATAAATCCGGATAACCGCAACATTCAAGACACTCTTATTCAAGCCATAAAAATTTGTACAATATTGAAACACGTGTTGCTTCGTTGACAGACCAAGCGAGAAGAACACAAATTTCCCGACAAATAATGAATAAAAAAATCAAGGTATATAGATCATCGAAACATCCTTAGTTAGCTCAAAATGCACTAAATAAAACGAATAATAAATAAAGGAAATATTAATTACACCTTGCTTCAATATCCCTAAATAAATCGTCTTGTTAAAAATTCTATTCAAAAAAAGTAGTCTGAATATAGGCACAATTATTATATTAAAAATTAAATTATAAATAGGAAACAATTATACCATACGGAAATTCTAGTTATATATCGAACCGTCCAAGTGAAAATAACAAAGTGAACTAAAAATGCAGGAAATAAAAAACAACCCGTGACAACTGTACGGTGCCAATGTTTCTATCAAACGAGGAGCAAACGTCACATGAAGTTGAACAATATTTATATTTCATCTATGGAATTTTCCTTCATATTCCAGGGTAGAGAAACGACAAGAGGTTTCAAATAAGAACAGACAAACCATGGGCAATTCAAAGCAGTCACGTAGACGCAATATCAAGTAGACTGTCTTCGTTCATTTGAAAAACTGCATGCAGTGATGATCCGTTATGAAAAAGAAAAATTACCGTATTTGAGAAAAACTGCACAAACAGACTATAAATTCTTTAAAAAAAATATTTTGCCCTACTTTTAGGATTACCATGATATTTAGGGTTCGTAATCTTAAGACTTGTTTACGTCATTGAAATTTATCTAGACCCAATTCGTGACTGTTGGTTTCAACATTTAAATTAATCTCTTTTCAACCTAACCTGGATCTTAGCTGTTATTTCTTGTTTAATAATCTGAAACATTAATTTCGAGGAAAATATTTTGTGATGTCGACAAAAAGTAAGACCCCTGATTGGTTTTGTAGTGGTATATAACAATTGATATCCGTTATACTGTTTCTACACAGTTACGTCGGAATCTATAGTTTGCTACATATTGCTATGTACTGCGGTGTTGATTGCTTATTTAAATTAGTCCACAATACACAACAGCTTGCTCGGTCTATCTCAAGTCGGGTCTGCCTTCCAGGAACTCTAGGATCTTCAGGGCTACCCTCACAGGGTACGTAGTAAAGTAAATAAAACAAAAGGTATTAGAAAAGTAAACAAAGATTCACCGCACGAAATTTTAATAAAAAAAATCCCAAAAAAAAATCGACTTTATCAAGTATAAAGCCGTACTGAAATATCAATTGTGTAACAGTGTGAGGAAAACTTTTATACAAATGACAATAAAAGATAAAAAAACCTCACCAAATGACCGCGAACAAACTTAAACTAATTAAATATTCAGGAAAACTATCAAACTCCATTTAATTACGTTATTCCCAACTCAACGTCAAACAGAAAATAACTGTAGGCGCGCGCACCAAAAATTAACCCATGCGCACATTCAACATGGTACAAAGGCAACTTTCCCACCAATTCCTGACCTAGAATAATATTACAGATAAAAAAAAATACTTAAAAAAAAAAGTATGAAAATTTTCCTTAATATTTATCTGACTCTAAATATATTTAACTAACAATTTGCTGAATTTACGAGCTCATTCAATACTCAAATAACATGACTAAACTAATTTATGAAAATATAATAATACTTGCTAAAATACACTTACATTAATTAATTAATGCAGTCATCACACTTCACAAAAGAATACAAAAGAGAGATTACAGATAGGTCGCATAAATAAAAAAAAAATACAAGTATAAAAGACTCGTAATAAATCGAGAATTAATTTTAACACATCAGTAACACTAAACTAAAACATAAACCGAAATTACGATAATAACCTGAATAAAAAGGAAGTCTTTATTCAGCAGAAAATTAATCAGACCTATCTGTTCAATAGCTGGAAAATCTCTAACATCTTCTCTCTCGGAAATGGAAAATATCCCCATATCTAACATAAAAATCAAAAGAGCAACAACAGCTATCACTTCCAAAGTGGCGGGAACTGCAAACATCAATCATGCTCGAACATTCTACAGTCGTGGACAAAATACACATTATAATAAATTTTTCGATAAATATTAAATATTTTCAAATATTTTTCTGGAATAAAATACACATAAATATATAGTCTTTTATAGTTTCTTTAAATTTTCTCTTCGGGGAATAATTCATGAGAATATGTACATATATACGTAGTAAAAGCGTATATGTATCGGACTACCTTAATGTTTTCTTTTTCGATTTGTAATCACGTTGCATGTTTTTCCAAGAAATTTTAATGCCCAATGAACATACTGATTAATTGGAATTGTCAATTGGACATCCTGTACATATGAGACAAAATATGTGTAACACATTAAAAGATTTTTATTCGACGAATAGGACAACAAAAACAGGACCTGTTTGTTAATGCATTTACCGGAACCGGGCACCTCTTTGTTTGGAGAGATCGTTTCGCTAAAGTCCGTCAGATCGATTCTAGTTTTTCCACTGAAAGAGAAGGACTGGTGTGCTGGCCGTTCCAAGAACGAGAGGAAATAACCCATATCTTGGTAATTCGCAATAATTTGATTGCATTTTTCGACTTTTCAGACATAATTAAAAAAACTTTAAAGTACAGTTACATAAAAAGAATAAAGCTTACGACTTAGTAATAAACAATTTAAGATAATACTCTACTGAATACTTAATAAATAATTATTAAGAAAGTAATGTAACCAGTGGCGGTTCTTGAGTTATGAAAGAAGGTGGGCACAAAAAACTTACCTATTTTTTGTACATAAAATCCATTCTCCTATTTTTTATGATGGAAAAGACGTCTATGATTGTTGTCAAAATCCGGGATAGACTGGATAAGCTTCTTTTCTATTTATAGGGCCGCCAATGCGTTCAGTCGGTCTTCTGACATTGTGCTTCTCAGAAAAGTTTTAATGCGTTTGAGGGTGGAAAACATCGTTCACATTCTGCTGTCGACATGCTGTGGACTCTTGACTAAATGAATATTCTTTCTAACAGAGATCTTAAAAATAAATTTTTGTGAAAAGTATTTTTGCTACTTTAAATTCAAATACGAAATAATGAACATGATTTTCATAATTTTCTACAATCCCAATTTTCAAATACTTAAAATGCAATTTCACATCTGTTTTGAAGTCTAAATACAAGGTGTAGTACTTCATGGGAAAGAATTTTTAGTAGAATTCAAATTTTGAGGAAAATGTACAGGGCTATTTAAAATTAAAAAGTTAGGATCGTTTTCGGTTAAACCCGAAGTGAAAGAATTTAAGTATTAGACTCAATTTAAGGAACATTGGGTGTATATTAAATGCCCCAAATTTAAAATTTTTATATTATTGAATAACGGAGGTACGCCATTGGAACAACATAACTTAGACACCCGGTATATAGAACCGAAACGCAAACATAAATTAAATATTGTTTTAATTACCCGGCCGCCATTCCCAAGAAACATTATTTTTTATCTGGTATTATAACCACGGTCAAGACGTTATTCAGATGGTCGCGTACAGCAACGCTAAAATGAGGTGGGACCCCATCATGCATAAAATACATGCTTTGGCGGGTTGCAAGTGGCAAATGCACTATTGAATCCAGAAAAGCGTTCTGAATGGACTGTAAATAAAGTTCACAATTCAATCGTGGCGGCAATACGCTTGGTCCAATCAAATAATTGCCAATTATTCCTGCCCAAACATTAATTGATTGGAACTGATGTTGATAATGATGAACGACAGTGGCATGGGGGTTTTCATCAGCCCATACATGCGAGTTATGTAAATTTACAATACCATTTTTGGTAAACCCTGCTTCATCGGTAAAAAGAATAGTGCTAATGAAGTTTGGGTTTGTTCGTTGCTGATCTAACAGCCAGTTTGCGAACTGGATTCTACGAGGAAAATCTTCAGGAAGTAGTAGATGCACTTTTTGCAGATGATAAGGGTAAAACAACTGTTCTTTAAGTACTTCATGAATTGTCGTTTTTGACGTATTAAGCAGCGCGGCTAATCTTCGAGTGCTTATTGAAGGAGTATCACCTACAGTATCCAAAATATTTTCCTCCAATTGCACCGTACGTACTGTTCTTCTCACACCAGCATCAGTACTTTTTTTCGCAAGACTTCCTATAACATTAAAGAAAGTCAATAATGTTACCTTATTAAATGGAATCGCCCACCAGTCTCTCTTAGACGTTGGTCAAGTCGCTGAAATGTTTTCTGATTTGGAATATTGCGATTAGGATATCTTTCTTCATACAACCTTCTTGCTTCCAAAGCATTGCAAGATGCAAGACCGTACATAAGATGCATATCTGCATACTCACTAAATGTGTATCCCATTGTCAAATTAAATTTACCAAGATATTCAAAATTCAATAAATTAATATCGAAGTAAAGGATCAACGTGTTAACAATATGAAAGATTACAAGATTTAAAATTTACACGTCAATGCAAGATATTTATTAATTCGTAGGTACCATAGTAACGTTTGTAAAAACAATGCGTTTATTAGTACTGAAAACAGTTTTATTTCAGACTTTTGTATCACACGTTGTTGCAGACAAAAAAAAATAAAAAAACATGGTTCTTTTTAATAGAAACAAAACATTAATTCTTTTATTTTTTTTTCCTCGAAAACGGTTCATGTTATCGACAATGAACAAGAGTGCCTTTTCTTTAGCTTAATGTTCAAGGTATCCAAATTTGTTTTTTTTAACTTCTTATCATACAGGGTGTTAAAAATGTAAGCATTAAAATGTACAACCTAGTCCGCCCCTGGTAAACTAAACAAGCTAATTTAAATTTAAAGGCAGTATTTTAAGAGGTCCTTACTACTGTTTATCATATTAAATTTTCATTAAATTATAATAAGTAGTTTAAATGTTATTCAAGAAAAATTGATTTCCAGTGGCGTCCTTTAGGAGGCCGTATCTCCGTAGGGAGGGCCGCTAGGAAAAAAATTATGGGAACTTGTCATCTTATTTTTTAATGTTCTATCTGAATCCGAGAGATTTCTCACATTTTTTCGGACACATTGTATATATATATATATATATATATATGTTTTCTTTCAGGTTTCCGCGGGTAGTAGTATGTGTTGTAACTGGATTCCGGGTTTTCTTCCGCGTTTCCATTGTTTGGTCTTTGTAAAGACCGGTGCTGGTTTCTGGACGACGTTTCGGCAAAATCACATTTGCCATCTTCAGGTCTGCGATAACTGTCTGCTTCTGCTTCTGGTTACTCGTAAACTCGTAAAGTTTACGAGTAACCAGAAGCAGAAGCAGACAGTTATCGCAGAGATGGCAAATGTGATTTTGCCGAAACGTCGTCCAGAAACCAGCACCGGTCTTTACAAAGACCTAACAATGGAAACGTGGCAGAAAACCCGGAATCCAGTTACAACATATATATATATATATACATATATATATATATATATATACATATATATATATATATATATATATATATATATATATATATATATATATATTATATATTACGGGTCTTCCAGGTACAGTTCTTAGTAGCATATGTGTGAATTATTATTTGCTATTCTAAGACCTAAGAGAAAATAAATTCTATGTGCTGAGTAAAGATTTACTTTAGCACTTTCAAAATAATATTAAATTGGTCTGCAATGTAATAATCATAAAACCTTGTCGCTGCAATAGAATGAAAACGTATATAAGAACAGGCTTTGCAAACCTTCGTTAAATTATGAATGTGCCTTAAACATCTCAATTATAATTTAGTCTATAGTAATAAGGAAACCGTATCGTAAAATTGTGTTCAAACTTAAATCTTTGAAATGGTGCAATTGCTTTAATTGCTTACCCATCTAATTTTATTGCTTCATTCACCAAGTTAGCGAAAAGGGTCTTTCGTAGACATCTATTAATCAATAGTGGTGGTATTAACTTTGTAATTAAAGTTTTCTTTGGAGGTTGGACTAGGATACAAGCGACTACTATCTAAAACATAAAATAAAAAGATTCTACCTACTGCTTGAAAAGAACCTTTTCTATCACTCCTAAAATGGCTGCGTGAATATATATTATTATTATTACAATTTCTTAGTGTTAGATATTTAGTTTAAGTGTACTAGGAAGTAATTTAGAGTTGCACACTTTGTCCCAATTGCAGGGATGTATCGTAGGAACAGCCGCCCGATGCAAATAGAAACAGTGACAGTAGTTAAGCACGAGTTAGAGTATGTGGTTGTATGTATGTACATTTCACAGATCGATAACTGTTACGCGGTAAATATAATAATTATTAAAGCTATATTGTAAGGCCCTCGTATTGAAGCAAATTAAGTAACGCCCGCTTTTGGCATTTATTTCAGCGAGGCGTGTCCTCCGCGATGAAAATATATTCTTACATGCAGAAAATGACCGCTTCACATCTAATGATGTAATGTTGGTATAATCGAAATAATCACTGAAATTATTTGACGAATCTGAATATGCGCGTTTACGCTGTTGAACACAACGCGTCGGAATGTCTTTCACGGCTGTTATTTAGTTCGGCTGGCTGTCCCACAATACAATACATCTCTCCATTTCGCCATCACACTTTTATTTAAGTATCTACGCTAAGGATAAAATCACAGTGACAAAAGAATCCACTTATATACTTTTCAGCAACTACAGCTTGAAAATACATATCCAGTTCCTTCAAATCAGAAGGATTTTTCTATAATTTTGAGTAAAAATAAACCTTGCGCGCAGCTACAATTTTTTGAGATTTTAAATGTGGTTTAACGCTGTAATAATACATCGATAACTTTTGAGGATGAAGCGCCATCCAAGATTAGTTCTTACCCTCAGTTTTCCAAATTTTAGTGTGAACCACTCTCAAGAACGAATTTCATGAACGTCGGCTTTTATTGGGAAAAATGCTAGAAACAGCTAAAACAACATTAACATATTCTATAAAATTCTATATTTAACAATAATGCAGAAATTAATGTATTAATCTACATTATTTACGATTGCTTCCCCACGATCTAACAATTTTTCAATTCTACACCTAAAAAAATTTGGTGGTTTGGAAGTGAAGAAGTTTTCAAATCAATTTTGAAGCGCGACATCGCTCTTAAGAAATGCCTCGAAGGTTGTTTCCTAGAGAGCGAGAAAGACGAAAATCTAACCAGAGCAAGATCAGGAAAATAAGGCGAGTGTGGAATAACTTACCCACCAAGTTCTTGAATAGCCACTTTTGTAATGTTAGCAGTATGAGGTTGAGCGTTATCGTACTGGAAAATGACTTGATGATGTCTTGCCGGTCTTTTTCTTGAATCGTGGCTTCAGCCTGACAGAATTGTTGTAAATCCCAGCAACGATGGAAACAACTTCACCGAAGCAATTGATATTAAACGACGCCTTCTTTGTTCCACCAAATGCTTACACTTAAATATTGGCTTATACGGATGAGTATCAGCTTTTGCTCTGAGAGTTGCCTTTTTGTTAGGGCTAAGACATTCTTTTCTGTTCTTGATGTTAACATGAACACAACATTTTTCGTCACCGGTAAAAATGTTGAACAAGGAAGCTAGATGTTTAAGACGAACTAACAAAGAGGTACAAATGTTGACACGCTCTTTCTTGTTGTTTTCATTAAAATATGCGACAACCAAACATACAGTTTCTGAACTTTGCCCATGAAATTCAAATATCGCATTATCGTCAATTGATTAAAATGTAGTACCAATGGCCAATTCCCGAGTTGATTCGATTTTGCGTGATTATTTAAACGTATAGAATCTTTGCATTCGTTTAATCCACACAATTTGACAAAAGCTCAAAAACAAGACTTACAGAATTACAAAAAAAATTCAACCGAAAACCTTCAAATTTAGTTTAGTGGTAACGGCGGCAAATACTGCTGAAACAAAAGTAATACTAACAAGTGAAATGCGTAGCGAATTTTGAATAAAAATAATTTACAAAGAACAAGACTCAAAACTATATATTTTCTGTGAAACATTAAAAGTGTAAAACAATACTATGAACAACTAAAATTTGTTCAAGGTGTTCCTGTGTTAAATTAGTTCTTTTAGATGTTAAAACATCTTTAAAAATAGAAAATGTCCGTTCCACATCACTACTGGTGATGAGTGCGTGACTAAAAGTGGAAAAGTGCACGAAACTTCGAATGTATAGATTTTTCAATCGGCTCTATGCAGAATTGATATAATATATTCGAATATGGATTTCT
Organism: Melolontha melolontha; assembly: GCA_935421215.2. Taxonomy (NCBI): domain Eukaryota; kingdom Metazoa; phylum Arthropoda; class Insecta; order Coleoptera; family Scarabaeidae; genus Melolontha; species Melolontha melolontha. Next base: position 103,139,956 of record OW285238.1, read on the forward strand.
GCTAAATATGGCATCAACTTTTTGTCTCAGCTTTCAGAAATTTCTTTTTAAATGATGAAACTAACTTATCAACATTTGGAAAATGACCCCTGATGTATTCACATACTCTGTGTAGTGTATAAAAAAATGACCAGATAGGTTGGTTCGTATTTTTTCTATAGTTCTCAATTAACATTTTGGCAAGTGGTATTTACGTAAAGTAGATTCATCTGGTATATGACGATCAATATATTTTGTAAGAAACCTCTTGAGGACTGGATTGATAAGCTTTTTGAATAGGATATAGGAAAGCTATGAAAGCTTCACACAGTTCTTTGTTAAAAGTGTCAGGTGCAAATGGACATATTGCAGTGGAATGTGCTTTTGATTGCTTATTAAATCTTTTTGTTCACACTACAACTTAATCGTCCGGCTGTTCAGTCTCGTAGATTTCCTTGAGCTCACTTCTCTCGGGACGATCCTTACGGATGCAGGTTATATCATAAAATAAAACACGAGGTGTCAGATAAATTATACACACATTTTCCCTTTACATTTATATTAAAAAAAAAATCAACTTTACAAAGTGTAACGTTGAACTGTTAAAGACACAGCAAATCGAGGATAAAAAAGATTTGGATATCATATGAAGATACAAATTATTAAAAAACCTCACATTGACAACTCACGAGCAAAGATAACAAAATTACTAATATCCAAAAATTCATCAGATGTCAACAATAACATTAACCCAACAATTTAAACGTCAAAGTAAAGAATTGTTTACTCTGCGCGCGAAATCAAAATCTGAACTGTCATGAATGCAATCACATGACATCACACAAACTCGTCCCCACCTTCCTACGTATTGAAATATTCAAAGTGAATAAAAACACCCAAACTCCACAAAAAACCATCTAACAAAATTTCTAGATATTATTCTGAATATATAAAAATTTCACAAAAATTTACAAGTTAATTATAGCGCCTTCTTCAATATATATTAATAATAATTATAAAGATACCTACATTAATTAATGTATGTCACAATTAAACACGAGAGATTCCCTTTCTTTAGATAGGTGTATCATTTAAATAAAATTACAAATATAAAAGATTTGTAAATTCACGATAAATTACTTTTAAATCACATACGACGCACCAAAAACTATAAACGAATTATCCAAAATTTTAATAATTATATTAGACAAAATTAAGTCGTATCTAATATACACTTATACCGACCTATCTTAAAGGACATTCAAATAATCTCTAAAATGAAGTTCCAGGAACCGCAAGGGCATCCCCACCTACTATAAAATCAAGATATAGAGAAAAATATACATCTTAGTACAATATGATATCCGGGATGGCGGCGGCTTTAAACATCTGACTATCCTAAATATACAGGGATGGATCAAAAATTCAAACATAATCAAATTCATCACTTAAAATTAAATATATTTATATCGATCCCCGTCTGAAATAAAATAGACACCAAAATAAAATACATGAGTTTAATAAATGTTCTACACAAAAAGTTCAATATAGTTCTGTTATTTTTTTCTTTCTTCTCCAAGGAAAAATCCATGGCAATATGTTATCTAGATGAGTTTTCGAAGAAACATGTCTCTGCACATTACACTTTTGCTGGCGCCTTAAAATTAATGAACAGGCATATCTCGGTATCATTAAGAATATACAACCAATCTGTATGGCCTCTAATCCATCCTACCATGGTTGCCCTACGAAAATTCTCCATAATTAATGAAAATAAAGAGAAGTACTAAGAACAGAAAGAAATTGACTAAAAAGAAGAAACGAAAACTACTCAAAAAAATAAGATAGTAAATTAAACTTAATATTTATAAAAAAAAATATAGGATAAATATACAATATAGCAATATAAAACGGATTTTTTAAAATACTAAAAGTTGTAACCAAATAACACTGAAAGAAACGGAACCAGAAACACGCCACTATGAAATAGAAATGTATGAATGAATAGACACAATAACGACGGAAATAAGAACATCTGCTCAATGAATGCAATCGAGCAAGCAAATATTGTGGCTGTTATAACATGCATAATATACATGATACCGCCACAACGTTCCATCGGGGCAATTGGTCAATCAATCGCTTCAGTCGGCTCTCTGGTGATAACCATAACTTTAGAGAATTGAAGGACCGTAAACGCTGATTGGTAAACCATAATTTGTTTACCGAAACTCGTCGATAAAGTAAGAAATAATTTAAATTCAACTCTCACTCGGTACGTTAAGCCGCTGATTTTTGAGTCAGTAAAAATGATGAATTAATAACTTAATAAAATAATTTGAAATATACTTGAGTAGAGGTAAAACCACACCAATTTTGTATAGTACAAAAGTATTTTTTATAATATAAAATATTATTAAAAATCGGGTGTGAAGAACACAAGTTCATATATTTGTGAATGTATCCTCTCCAGAGACGTATTTCACCTTTCTATAGGATCATTGGTACTCCCCTGCTGGAGAAGAGACACATTCACAAAAACAACAACTTCGCTATTTTACAGAAATATTAAGATAGACAATGAGATCGCGAAGTTGTTGTTTTTGTGAATGTGTCTCTTCTCCAATAGGGTCGTACCGATGATCCTGTAGAAAGGTGAAATGCCTCCGGAGAGAATACATTCACGAATATATGAACATGTATTGTATTCTTCACACCCGATTTTTAACAATATTTTATATTATTAAAAATACTTTTGTATTAATAACTCCTTGTCTGGATTCTCCTGATTTAACCTTGTGATTTTGATTTCTTCCCAAACATCAAAATAAAATGTTTGGTGATTGATTTTCGTTGCCTAATGCAGCTGTCCAAAAATTCCAGGCACTAGTTTCCGAAGTATCTTCAGAGTGGAAAGAATATTTCCTAAGTTGTTGCGAGCGTATGCAAAAATGTCTTATTGTTAAGACGAATATTTTGAAAAACATTAAAGTCATTTACTAAATTACATGTGCTTTTTACAATATTTACAATATTCTTCGCAGCCCTGTATTTGCTTAGTTAAGAACGTAAATAGTGATAAAAAGATGCATTAAATTGATGAAGGAATAGCATAAATAAATCATTACAATTTTGACGTCCGATGTCTATTAAGAATAATGATACAACCAATGTTGGAAGTATTCGATATTTTTTTGTTCTATTTTTGATATTCCTCTCTTTCTATTATTGAAAAATATCTTAACATAATTAAGGACGTAATAAGGAAAAATAATTTGTATTAACACTAACAATAATTACATAGTGGATATATATTTTCCGCTATAAAATTCATTAAATATAATTATGAAATTATTTAAAAAATTTAATTCTCAGTCAAGGAAAATTATTCATTTAATTAACCAATAAATCAGAGTAAATATAGACGAGATTTATAATACCAAATATGAGCCGCTTAATAAAGCTTTACATTGCTCTAACTCAAACATTAACTCGCTATTTCATTCATTTTAATTCGAGATGCCTGCAGATAAGTAAAACGACGTCGCTTATTTCTGAACTATCGCATTCTACCGGCTAACCTCATTTTTATTGAAACACGTCTATCCGAACGCCGTGTTATCTACTTTTTGCTCGCCTTTGAATGAAACACGCACACAACCCACGGGACTGGTTTAAACGTGTGCTCAAAAGTCAAAGACAACATTTTGTCGTTCCATCCACTGATTCCATATACAATTACCTGTAAATAGTTATACCTATTTATATTAATATGGGAGGAAAAATATGTCACATCGCGCGGATAACCCGATACCTCACCACCTCACTTTTTGCTCAGTGCTTGATTAATATTTCTTAGGCTCACTCGGATTTGTTAAAAAAAAGTATCCTCGTCATGATATAATAGGAGTTGCAACTAAAAATACATTGTGGAAATACGAGACTATTTTTACTTTAACTTCTATATTAAAACAAAGATACATGACAAAAATGTCCAAAAAAAAATTAAAAAATAACTTTATTTCGATTTTTAGCTATATTACACAGATACTACACCCAATTTTACAATATGCAATGCTGTAATAAAGGTCTATATTTTGCGGCAATAAATTAGTAATCAGATTTTATTAATTCGAAGATTGTTTGTAAACTACGTGGCCTAACACAGAGATGGCGTGAAAAACGCGTAAATCTTTACCATTTTGTAGGATCATCCTTCAATATGTTAAATATGACAGTACAGAGCGATCTGTCAATTAGTCTGTTTTTGACAGTATAAGCCAAAATGAATGTCTCAGATTTTGTAATAATGGAAAAACTGAGTTGAGAGCAGTGATAAAAATACTTTCATTTGAAAGGCTTAACATCAACCGAAATAAAAGCAAATCTGGATTCAACACTGTTCGAATCCGCTCCTTCGTATTCAAGGGTTAAAAACTGAATTGCCGAATTTAAGCGAGGTCGTATGAGCACAAATGATGAACCCAAAACTGTTACCGTTCCGGATATAATTGAAAAAGTCCACCGTATCGTCTTGGATGACCGTCGAGTAAAAGTGGGCAAGATAGTAGATATTGTAGGTATCTCAAATGACAGTATGCACAGAATTTTAGCTGTAGAATTGGATATTAAAAAATGTTCGGCGCGTTGGGTGCCCCGGTTTCTCACACCAGAGCAAAAACTGTACCGTTTGAGTGTATCTCGCGACCTTTTGGCACGTTTTTGCCGCAATCAGAAGGACTTCGTACGCCATTTCATTACCGTCGATGAAGCCTAGGTCCACCATTACATTGCTGAAACCAAAGAACAAACCTAGCAATGAACAAAAAAAGGTTCTCCGACACCAAATAAGGCAGAAACACTTTTGTCAGCAGGAGAGGTTATGGTAACTGTTTTTTTGAGATTCTCATGGAATTGTCTAGGTTAACTGCTTAGAAAAGGGGAAAACAATTTGTTGCAACAAATAAACGACAAAATCAAAGAGAAAAGCCCTCATTCGACAATGAAAAAAGTGCTCTTCCATCAGGATAACGCACCTGCCCACAACTCTGCGATTGCAATGGCAAAAATTCATGAATTGGGATTTGAATTACTGCCTCATTCGCCCTATTCCCCAGACTTGGCTCCCAACGATTATCATCTCTTTCCAAACCTGTACAAATGCTAGGCGGTAAGAGATTGTCATCTAATTTCGAGGTAATCGCTGCTGTAAATAACTGTTTTGAAGACTTGGATTCATCGATCTAGAATGAAGGCATTACTAATTTGGAATATCGTTGGAATAAATGTGTTGAGCGAGCAGGGGACTATATTGAAAAATAAAATATTTTTTGTTAAAAAAACTTGCGTTTTCTTTGTTAGACCACGTAGTTTTCGAACCACCCTCCTATTTTAAGCAGTCTAACACAAGGATTTTATTTATACTAAATTAAATATAATAGCGAACTTTATTTACTATTAGGTAAAGTCTTTCCTTGGAGACTGTGAGAAAGTAAAAACCTTGAAAAGGCATAAAGCTCCTGACTACATTAATATTTCGTATCCTAAATACATTTCGACAACTAAATTGTTATTCTCAGTAGGTAAAAATAACCGTGTTGACCACGATGCACAGTAAAACTAACACAAAAATCGCGAAACACTTTACAAGACGTCCACGTGTAGATACACCGAATTTTAAGAAACGGAATTTAAGTTTCTTAAAATTCAGTGTATACGTGCACGTCTTGTAAAGTATTTCGCCGCAATTTTCGTGATAGCTTTACTGTGCCCCATGTTCAACATGATAAGAATATTAATATGATAGGGGATTTTATACCTTCTTTAACACGTTCGCTACCGCTATACGAAAAAAAACCCTTACAATAGACCATCAACTGATATCTGACAAAATGCTTTTAGTTGACAACGTGGAACATGCTGCATATGTAGGTTACCAGGAAAAAACATATTTTCCGGTTTTATAATTCCGGCTCACATGTGAGACACTAATCTATAGAAAAAATTTATAGTAATAGCCCATGCGTCTCATATATGAGACATGATAAAAATAAATACAGATTATAAAAAACTTAACTTGTATTCTTTATACAAATTTTGTACATAACAAAAACTTATAATAAAGATATAATTGACGTAGCAGACACTTCTTGGTGAAACATTTTGTAATTAACAAATTATTATAAAAGCATATGTAACATATGTTTCGGCTGTTATGCCATTGTCAAAGAGTATCTTAAAACTAACTTACAGGACTTACTTAAAAGGACACGTATTGTAAGTTAGTTTTAAGATACTCTTTGACAATGGCATAACAGCCGAAACATATGTTAGAAATAGATCTAATAAAAAATTGTGAAATAGCCAAGTGTGTTTTTATAATAATTTGTTAATAAAGATATAAGTACGAAAATAGATCAAAATCAGTTCCAAACTTTAAGTACGGTATTTTGAAAAACACTTATCAGGACACAGTCCTATTGGATGTCCTTTATCGGTACGACCTAAATCACAAACGTACCAAGTTTGTGTCTTTCAATTGTCCTGCGAACAGATTCGGCTCTTTTCTCTAATTTCCTTGAAAAATGTGATCCTGTAGCCTACCTACACCCCAAGAAAAACATTTTAATGAGTCAATATATATTTCTAACACAAACTTATCTTGACCAAATAATCACTTGAACTTAATGCAGATGAAAACTAATGAGGACGCAACACATTAGGCGACATTTGCATGTAAAGTGAGATTTAATACTCATTAGTCCTCATTTGCATAAAGTTCAATATACTAACTATACCGGGTTCTTTCTATGTCATTACACATACATTCACTATGTGTAATTATTAAAAAATAATAATTATTGCATTAGTGGTATAATAGGCAACCAGTTATACACCAATTCTTTAATTGTTTCGACCTTTGCTTGATGTAAATCCATATCACTAATAAATAAACGTTTAAAAAACGAATCCAAGACCACTATCATTCTTATATCAATAAGAAAACTGACTCAACCTATTCTAATCATTTAATAGAGAATGAGCACGAATTTAATTTACAATTCGACACCATACATGTAGAAAATAAAGGTAGAAAACTAAATTGTTTAGAATCTTTAGAAATTAATAAACTTAAAAACTCAGAAATGTTACTAAACGATAAATTAGACTTCATTATAATTCATCCCCACTGTTAAATCTGTTCACCCATTGAAATATTGTTTCTTAGTTGCTTATACTATATTTTTATACTTAAACCTCACACAAGTAGGACATGGTATAGTTTTCAAAAAGCAAAATATAAATGTAATAGTTCCTAGAATTTTAACTTGGGTCAACTACCTGATTAACGCTGTATCTTGTATGTATCTTTAGTCTTAAGTTGAATTTGAAGAAGCTACTGTGTTAGCGAAACAGCTGTCATTATTTTATTAATAAAGTGTAAATCTAAAACATCTTATGAGTGTTTTATTTATTAGTTATACACCAAGTTACTTAATTCGTAATTACTAAATTAAATACATTTTATTGAAAAATAAATAATTTATTTAAAACATGAAAAAGACGAAATTGCACCTTTTCATAACAATGATAATGTGTTACCAGAAGAATAATAGTTTAAGAACGGTCAGAGACATGTGTACGAATTACCGAACGAAACCTACCTATTGGAGGTATTTCAGTAACAGGATAAAATAATGTATACGTTGAACAAGTAACACCTCGTGGTATCTTACGAATAAGTAATTTCATAAAATGGAGAAATTTATCTTAAAAAGCAGTAGTGGGAAATCAAATGGTATGTAGTCTATGTCTAGTCTATGTAAATAAATAGTATGATGTACTATCTCTTATATATGGATGTAATGTGTAACAAAGCATTAATTTTCAGATTTCTTATCATATGAAGAATCTACAAGAAGTCTGTCAAGGGATAAAAATGAAGCAGAATATAATGAGAATTCAGTGCCTAAAAAGACTAAGATAAAAGACTTTAAACAAGCAAACAAAAAGAAAAAAATCAGCTATTTGGAAATATTTTAAAGCTTGAAATGACAAATAACTCGCTAAATATATAACTTATGTGCGAGAATACAAGGCTAGTGGAAATACCAGCAACTTATCTGATCATTTAAAATGTTTCCATTCTATCTCAGATACACATGACCACACAGAACCTAGGCCTAGTTCATCTGCTAGTTGTAGTAGTTCAAACTAATCTCGGTCAAATATGTCTCTATCACCTTATTTGAAAAGAGCCGTTTTTAATGACAATACATCTTACAGGAAAAAAGAACTTGAAAAAGCTAATTTCGAAGTTTACACTCGATTTAAAAGAGAAAGTTTCCGTAGTACTGAAAATGCTACTGGGGCTACTTCTTGTCTAGAACAAGAAATTTCTAATATTATGAAGAAAACAAATCCTGAAAATGCAAAAGAATCGAAACAGACATTAGTTCACAACGAAAGTCACTTTCATTATTTGAATTTTTGCAAGAAAGAATAAAAGAAAAAGTAAAATTAATTATAGCTGATGTAATAATAACTAAAAGGCAATACCTCGAAAAGCCAAATTGAAATCAGGATGTAGATCCTCTTTTATTTTGGAAGGTCAATTTAAAGAAAAAGGGTAAATGCATTTTTTATTTGAATTCTCTTTTAGGTAACAAGAATGGAGCTGAAACCCTTAGAACAATGTGTTAGGAAATACTTCTGTATTCCAGCAAGTTCAGCAGAAGGTGAAACTGTTTAGTACAGCTGGTTTAATAATAGAACAAAGACGTGCAAGACCGAAAAATGTTAACGTGATAATATTTCTAAATAAAAATATTAATAAGTAATTATTTCATTAAAATTACACCCAGCCTTTTTCTATTAGCTAAAAAAATAACTCAATGGGTTTCATCTTACTATCCTTTCGAACTATTAAAAATATGAATGTTTAAGCTTTCAAATGGAATATACATGAAACTCTTTAAATCTATTACTTAGTTTTCATTTAACAAATTAAACATTATATCACAAAAATCAGTCCGTTTGATTTTATTTGCCTCGAAAAGCTCTTGATAATTTGGTATCTTGTATGGCTTAAATTTGAATTCTGTCAGGGTTTTGAACGATACTGTAAAATGCCTGGCTACTTCTAAAAGCGATCCTACATAACACAGGATATTCAGCTTCGTGTGTTCTGTTAACACGTCATTGGTCTTATTTTTTTGTGGGAATTTAGAAAACAACCATCTTCTTCGAATTTATTAAAAATATTTAAAATTGTTTTTGCACAAGGTATAGGCCTGTTAGGATAATTAGCGGAAAACATGTCTCTGACAGTTGTTTAACTATTATTCTTCTGGTACCACATTATCACTGCTATGAAAAGGTCCAAGGGAATGTTTGTATTGTTTCGTATTTATTCATGTTTTAAATAAATTATCTATGTTTCAATAAAATGTATTTAATTTATGATTCATGTGCGAACAAAAATTTATAAATATTTAACATTAAAATTGTTTTTTATCCATGGCAAAGTAATTACGAATTAAGCAACTAGTTGTCTACTATGCCACTAATGCATTGATTATTCTTTTCTAATCATTACATATAGGGAATGTAATGATAAAAAAGGAACCCGGTATATACGCGAAGCATAGAAGTGGAAGTCATGTCTGTCTTTAGGGACTGTGTGTTGACGAGCTCCAATAAGAACGAAATGCATCCACACATTCCGGGATAGATGTGACTTTTCACGAATTTTTCACTATTCTAACAACCAAGAAGGTGGTATCGCGGCGTGTAGCATTCTTCATACTGGTACAAACTTAGTTTGTTGAAATGTAGAAATTAACGCAGCACATTAGGCGACATTTACATGTAAAGTTAGATTTAATACTCATTAGTTTTCATTTGTATTAAGTTCAATATATTATATATATATATATATATATATATATATATATATATATATATAGATAGATAATTATTTCGTGACCTTTGTATGTTATGGTAAATTCAATTTGTTGGCGATTTAAGGTCTGGTTTTACTTCAAAATATATTCCTTGAAAAAGGCATCACTTGCCGAAACATGTAGGATTGTTTTAAATATATATATGTTGGTGTAAAACCAGACCTTAAATCGCCAACAAATTGAATTTACTATATATATATATTATAGAAGTGGAAGTTATATCTGTCTCAAGGGTACTGTGTATTGACAAGCTCCAATAAGAGCGAAATCTATCCACACATTCCGAGATAGATAGATGTGACTTTTCACGAATTTTTCATTATTCTAAGTAATCACTGTTTGTTGACTGGATAAGACCTTTCATGGCAGGATTCCGGAAGTCCAAGTAAGTTGATTTTTTCTTGTTTATCTTTTGAAGAATCCAATTCCCGTTTCAAAGACAAAGGTCCAGTAAATAAAAAATAACTTCAAATACCATTTTATTGTCTTTCAAGGTGTTGTATAATAAGATAATATTTCATCTATTCTGTCTATACCGAACATAAATTTGTGTAGTCAAAAACTATGTATTTTGTGTGTGGGTGATGCGATGAAAGTTTATATATACAAATATATAATTAACGAAAACAGTATAACCACAATGCGATATCGAAACGCATCCGAAAGAGTTTCAGTGTGCAGATAATCTGATACAAAGGAAATTGTTTACTCAGTGAATTAGTCACTTAGGAAGAGAAATGTCCACTAATATTGTATTATTATTAGGGACAAATAAAATAACAGTATATGAAACGATATTATGGCGATCGATTTTGCTGATAGGACAAGAACTTATAAAATAGAAATAAAACTACGGTTCCGTAGTTTTATTTCTATTTTAAATTATAGATCTTCATCAAGTAAATGCCGAATCAATTCAATTATTCAAGAACTTATAAGGAAATATGTAACCTTTTTAATACTATACATATCAATCGCCAGCCAATTTTGCGTTTTGTTGTTACCAAAACTTTAGAAAGGTATAAGATAAATGGCGGCGTTCGCAATTTGCAAAGAATTTTTCACTACAAATTCTGCTACAAACCATATTAAAGTTCAAAATATTGCCATATCTGTAGAGGAAAATCACCATTTATCGACAAAGGAGCCGACGCAAAGGTATGATATTAGTCGCCGTTCACTAGGAAGAATTCTTAAAATAGGAAAGTGCCATCCTTTTAAAATTCACCTCGTTCAAGAACTATTCGATGATTATTTCAAGAGAAGGCAACAGTTTTGTGAATCAATGATGAACCGCCTGTGATCGTGATAACAATTTTGTAAATAATAGTGTTTTTGGATGACAGAACCTTTTATTTGAACATGACTATTCGTAGAGATAACTGTCGGTATTGGGCACGGAGTTATCCTCAATGGATACAAGAGGCCCATACCCAACACCCTAGGAAGCTTAACATTTGGCCTGGTATTTATATAAACAGAATAATAGGACCTATTTTTACAGAAGAAGCTCTAAATGGTCAAAGATATATAGAACTTTTAAATAACCAGATAATTTATGAATTGAAGGAAAATAGCCAACTTCCACAAAACATCTGGTTTCAGCCGGATGGGACACTCCCTTACTATTCAATGACCGTTCGAGATCGATTAGATCGGACTTCTGCCCACGGATGGATTGGAATGAGGGGCAAAATTGAATGGTGCGCACGTTCTCCCGATCTTAAATCAGAAGCCATACTTCTTGTGTGGCTATCTAAAACAGAAAGTGTATCTTACCTGACCTAGAAATTTGCAAAATTTGGCTGAAATAATTAATGAAGAGATACAAAGCATTTCACCAAACATTATAGCGAAAGTTACAAGATAATTTATAGACAGATTGGCTTATTAGCAGGAAGTAGGTGAAGCAAATTTTAAAAATCTCATGAATTAAATTTAACTTTGTTTATATCACCAGTGTATTTTCTTTTCCTTAACAATTAATAGATAAAAAAATACTTTAGACCACAAGTGTTATAGTTTGTTGAAATCGTGTTATCGAAGAGAATTCCAAAATGTAAAAAATACAGTGCATTCAATTAAAAAAGGTATAACTGTATTATGTTAATTTCTTTTGGAACCCTCTGTATATTTAAAAAATACTTCAAATAATGGCTTTCCATCCCTAATTTTCATGTCTAAAGTTTTATTACAATATCTTTTTTAATTTAATCCTTTAACGTGCAGAATTATTATAGTATCTTTTTTGCAATTGTTTGTGGTAAATACATCCTAGTTACGCAAGTAAATGATAATTTAGAGACAAAATATCCTTCATAAGGGCTCGACGATGTGGTTAATTTACTAACCATAGAACGTTTAGGATTGTGACAAAGAGTGTGAGGGTTGTGGTTAATATATTGGCCACAATAGAAGAAAAGTTTATTCCCAAAACTAAAGCGATTTATTTATATAGTCCTAATAATACACAGACGTAAAAAGCTGCAAAACAGCTACGACATAGAGCACGTTGCACTCTTTACATACAGGGTGCGGCAAAACAAACAGTGCAGTTTTGATGGGCTATTAAAAAAAATGGCACAACTTACGAAAAAGTGGTTTATTCTGCTTGAGTCAGTACTACACCCAATTTTTTCACTTAAGTTTTAAAGATCACATCAGCAAGATGATGTCCTCCAGAAGCGATGCACTGATGTAGGCGATTTCTAAAGTTTTCAACTGCGTTCTGGCACATATCGATCGGAATGGCGGCGATTTCCTCTGTAATACGGATCTTCAGTTCTTCCAAATTGTGAGGACGATGCTGAAAAACCTTTTCCTTGAGGTAGCCCCACAGGAAAAAATCGCAAATGCTCAAATCCGGTGATCTCCCGGCCACCTCAGGTCGCCCCTCAGAGAGACGAGGCGCGCAGGGAACATCTGCCGCAGTTTTGTCATTGAAATCTGCGCTGTGTGGGCCGTAGCCCCGTCTTGTTGGAACCAAATATCCCCAAGGTCTTGTTCTTCAGCCAACCGTGCCAATTGTGGATCAAAAAAATTTTCGAGCATCGAAACATAACGCCGAGCGGTGACGGTTGTTGCACGCTCATCCTCCTCAAAAAAGTATGGTCCAATAACCCCAAATTTGGAAATGGCACACCATACAGTGACTTTCGGGGAGTGGAGAGGTCTCTCGTGAACTTGTCGTGGGTTATTGTCCGACCTATAACGGAAATTCTGTTTGTTTACGGTTGTCTTGCCGCACCCTGTATAATTGACGAACGTACTGGTTTAGCGTAGCGCACATCGTCGTATCATTCTCTTCACTGGTAAATGTGCACCAACATTTAAACTTCTACGAGTATTATCCACGCTAATGGGTCGTCCAGTTTTTAGTTTCCTTTTGCTTTTGGTGATAACAAATTTTGACCCAAACATTTTGCGACTAGAATAATTTTGCAGTAATTTGTCTGCCAGTACGCTGCGAAAATTCAAGTGAGTCATTGGCTTTCTGTTTGATTTTTTAACATCACCTGATGGCAAATGAAACCATTTGTTACAGCTGCATCTGTGAAATGATAAAACTGTTTCATCCACCAACGACGACTTTTCCATGCAATGTTGTACTATGACATACTCTGGTCGGACCTATCAACGGACCCTATATATTTATTACAATCTCGTATAGATTCTGGGCAGTTTACCATCTCTTTCTGGCCTTCTTTATTAGTTCTGTAAATTTGGGTGGTCACTTCTGGGTTATGAAAAGAGCTGGCAACCACAACACTTCCTACCACGATCTTTCCATTCGCAGACAGAAATATCTCCGCTAGTTGCATAATCATATTCACCGATACTCATTTCATTGTCTCTTTTCATTGCTTTTTTGAGTAATTTTTGCGATTTTCTCGAAGTGTTCCACACGAAAAAATATTATTCGTTAGTAATTTTGACAAAAACTCAATAGTAGTAAAATAATTGCCGAAGTAGACACAGTAGCCCTGGCTGCAATAATGATGTAGTAATTCTAATACAGTTCTGTCTTCTAAAGTTCCTTCTTCAACTACTTTGTTTTTTCCTTCATATAATTTGAAATTTAACATGTAGCTCGACGATGAACAAGCTAAAATTCAAAGCTTGAAGCCCCTTTTTATGGGATTCATCGGCATATACTGTTTGAGCGAAGACCGCCCTTTAAAAGCTACCATGCTCTCATCCACTGCTACATTTCTAGATGGCACAAAGGAATAATTAATTTTTTCGTGCAAATGAGAAACCAGTGGTTCCACTTTATAAAGTCTGTCTACTTTTAGAAATATTTTTTGGGTCATATGCTAGCAATCTTGTGTATTGATATAAAAAAATATAATAATGTACTTACCTTTTTAAAATTTGTACGCCTACTAACAATAATATAAAATATTTTTTCTACGACAACATCGAAAAATGTTCATATCAAGGGTGTAAATTGAATCATAAGAAGTTACATTTTGTACTGAATTTCATTTTGCATCGGTTGCTAGGCAAGTTGCTAGACAACAAATGCAATTTGAAATATTTCGTGTTCGGTCTGCTGTTTTTGATAACAAAAAGTAAGGTGGCTTAGAGAATATAACGCCGAACGACAAATGTCATCAGTTTGTTACAGTTTGTGCATTACAAATAATTTCGTAGTTATTTCAAAGAAACCAGATAATTAATATGGAAAGTGATAGTGATAGTGACTTGGAATTAACACCTCCAAGTATAACAGAAACGGAAAATTTAACAACACTAAATTTATTGCCGGAAACATCGAAGAAAATGTACAAACGGACTTATAACCTGTTTTTGGAGTGGAAAGGAGATCGGAACGCCAATTCGTTTTCCGAGAACGTCTTAATGGCGTATTTTGGCGACTTGGCTAAAAAATTCAAAAGTTCCACATTATGGACACAATACTCAATGCTTCGAACGACTCTCAGTATTCATAATAATACACATATTGCAAAATACTTAAAACTGAAAGCATTTCTTAAGCCACAGTCCGACGGCTACAAACCTAAAAAGTCGAAGATCTTTACATCAAATGACATCAATAAATTTATTAAAGAAGCCCCAGATGAAATCTATTTAGCGACAAAAGTAAGTAATTGTCAATATCAAGAAAATTTTAGTATCCAGCATTCCACAAGTTCTCCAAAAATGATTTTCAATAATTGCACATTTAACTTTAACAATAAATAAAATACGTAAGTAGGAAGTTATTTCATAGTTCTTCTTCTTAAATGGTTGGGCACTGTCCAGGCTCTGCTAATGAATAGGTAATTTCGTATTTTCATGGATCCAAATCAATAAATAAAATATTTTCATATTTATTTGTATCTATTTTTATAATTGTCATTGTCGTAGAAAAAGTATAGTATGCAACGCGCACAAAATAGCAATTTTGCACTCGTTTCAAACTTTGAAACTCGTGCAAAATGTGCATCATTTTGTGCTTGTTGCATAATATACTATTCTTTCAAACAAAGAAATTTTTGAAACTGAGACTATTCACATTGACACATAAAGATGTTGCATTCACAATGAACGAATCTATTTACCTTGCTTTAGTAGGGAAGTCTATCATACCATGACAAACATGTTAAAACTTGCAGAATTATAACAAAAACATGGTGCGTGAATGGGTTGTGGCTTTCTAAGTAACCACTTTGCATTTATTATCATATAGCACTTGAATGTGGTTGTTTATTGAACTACAACACCTTCCAAGATACTTGTAAAGATATTAGGTTCGATATCCTATAATTCTTGATTTACATATATTTAGTAACTCTACTTTATGGAACTGGTCAAATAAGTAACCACTACACTTTAAAAGGTTAACAGACATGGTTCCAAACAATTTTCCATCACTGTATATTTCTACAATACATTCACTACAAATATTTTGTCCTGTGTACAACTACATTGTGTATCTGAGAATATTCAAAAACATTTTTTGCGTTCGAAATGAACTCATTATGAAACCCAGAACAGTATCGAAATGAGCTTCATTTCGATACGCTTTTTTTCATTTTTCAATGTTGGCGTTGTGCGAATACAGAAATAAATATCATTGCTGTCATTTGATTTTAAGAATTTATGTACATTTGACAGATATGATATATGTCCGTATTTTACACAAACAACGTATGTTATATACAATTGACAGCAACATATATATGTTTCTATGTCACTCATGTTTATATTTTTAAATGAAATATCAAGTAATGTTAACGAAAATTAATAAATAATATGTAATATAATATACTTCGCGGATAGCAAAATTTAAATTTGAAAATGTCAAGTATCAATGTGACCAACTGCATGCTTTATATAAAAATTAAACTCTGAACTTTCAAATTAAATAATTCCAATTTAAACAATTTATTAATGTAAAAAACGCAAAATAGAAAAAATAGTATAAAAAACTCGTTTCATAAGGCCTATACTATTTTAGCAACAGGTAGAGAGAACAAACGCCAGGAATTTAAAATAGTTTTCTCCCTATCCCAATAATTTCCATATTTTAAATCTGTGGGTCAGGTTCTCTGAGACAGGGCTCGTTCATGTAAGCTCAATAGGTCCGAGGCTGTATAAATATCTCAACCTTAAATTGTCAGCTTACGAATGATGTTTACTAAGCGGTTATCAAACAAGTATACATATTATATATCCCCGACGATACGTTTATGCTAAAATTTCATCCAATTGCGCTGTATTGGCAGTATTATATATACGAGTGAGTATATTAAATGGAATAGTACACAAGCCAGTTCAGACAGGAATTCACAGAAAATGTGACATCTAAACACCGATTTTTTGTACGTTGAATACACGTTCTTTCTGAAAGTTCTGCTACAGCCACGCAATTTTACTTAACAAAGTTAACATAAACACTCTCGAAAATATTAACAGTGCAAAGAGGGTTAAGACGCAAAGGGGCAGTTAAATCGAAGCCTTGACGAAAAAGAAGAAAGAATTCGACATAGTAGTCAGTGACACTATGTTGGTTTAAACGCAGGCATTGAAATTACTCCGCACGTTTAATCATAGGTGGTCTTGCTTGAAAAGGACCGTTCTCGTGATAGAAAAAAAATGTAATTCGTGAATTTGCGGCGATTTCTGGCAATCGCGCGGTGCTCCGACGACTGTTTGTTGATTCGTTTTTGTATGCGGGTTCTTTCCGTCGTTAGGCCCTCAAAATCACTCAAAATCACGTTGACTTTTTGTGAGTGTCGTCGACAGCTAAAAACACATAACACCGCATTGATTTAAATTGCCTCAGACAAAAGTACACGCAACAAAATTTTTGCTTTCAGATAAATTTAGATCATGTAACATAAATAATGTGCAAAAAGTTTGATATTATTTTAATTATCGAACTCCGAATTGCAACGATCATTTTAAAAACATAAGCGAAATATTGGATTAGATTGTTAAATTCAATAGAATTGAATATTCTATATAGTGTACTTTATATTTATAGTTTTAGTCTATAAAATAGAATATTATTGTGTGCATTAATATACAATATTTTATTTTATATATTCGTTAGGTATTAAGACAAGGCTGTTCTAAGTAAGACACGATAAAAAAAAATATTTATAATTTTTCATTGTATTCTCTACAATGAATTTTTGCATCCGTGAAAACTTCCGTGTTAGATTATTTTCATTTTTAAATGCGCAACCACTTCTTTGGACGATGCCAAACGTAAAAAAAATTAAAATAAATCATTAAATGCTATCCTATTCCTATTCCTATTCGTCTGCGTGGACGCTTACAATAGGATAAATCGAGATCTATGTTTTGACAATTTTGATTTTGTATTCTTATTATATTATTCTTTCTCGGTTTACTTGCTTAATATCCAACAACAAATATTTTTAGAGACTACTATACATTGTTTTTGTGACAAACGTAAGTAAGCGCATGAAATACCTACATCAGAAGATGATTCTCAAATATCTATTTTATATGTTATAAAGTCAACCCCACGTGTAATCCTTTGTGGTATCGGTTTGCTCCTTTGTGTAGCATTATGGAGAATTCACCTCTTAAAAGAGACAAGGGTTTTAATATATTAAAAACCTTACAAAATAGTCAGGTACTTCGAAAGTAGTTAACGTTGCAACTACAGCAACAGCAGCAGGTAAACTTTAATGATTTTTTTTTTTTTAATAACGACATCTCATTTTGGTGATGTTTCTTTTCAGGAATATCAGAATGTAGTGTTTATAAGGTTTTGCAAGAATATACTGCTGAGCACAAATTTCAATCACCAAAGAAATACTACAGAACAATAGCCATACTGGATAACGTAGATGATGTAATTTAGAAAAGCATTCGCGGAATTATTCATTCCTTTTTTTTCAAAAATGAACCTCCAGCTGTACAGAAAGTTCTTAAGATGATAAAATTGATAAATGAAGGAGACGACTTGCGCCAAACTTTAAAGTTACGACTCTGAGGCAATTAATAAAAAAATTGAACTTTCGGTAAAATATAATGCAAATGTTTGTTACTTTATATAAACTATTTTTCATTTGTAGTTATCAAAAGAGGAATCGTAATAGCATTTTGAAAAAGATTATATTATTACTTGGTGGAGAAAATACTTACGTCAAATAAAAAAATATCGTGGAGATGGAACACCATTGTATTACTTAGATGAGACATGGGTGAATGCAGGGCATACAGTAAACAAAGTGTGGACAGACGAATCGATGCTTACTGTGAGTCAAGCTTTTGTAGAAGGTTTGTCTACTTGTCTACAGGCCTTAAAAATCCATCCGGAAAAGGAAAGAGGTTAATTGTAACACACATATATTCTGACGAGGGATTTGTAGAGGATGGTTTGCTACTGTCTGAAGCTAAGAAGACAGGCGATTATCACGCAGATATGATTGTGGAGAGATTTGAAGCGTGGCTGCAACATATTCTTGCCGACTTGAGAGACAACGCGGTGATTGTGTTGGATGACGCACCGTATTATAGTCGCAAATTAAACAAACCACCTGTAGCAAACATCCGCAAAGCAGAAATTAAAAAATGGCTTGTAAGCCATAACAAACATACTGTATGAAGATGACATGGTGAAGACAGAATTACTAGCTTTAATAAAACAAAATGTAACCAGCCCTGCGAAATATGCTGTAGATGAAACCATTGTGAGTTAAATCCAATTGAGCTGATATGGGCTCAATTAAAGAGATATGTTGCTAGACACAGCATGTCATTCAAGCTGGAAGGCCTAAAGCAATTATTTCAACAAGATGCGAATAATATTTTATGTGAAAATTGGAAGAACGCAATTAAACATGTGATCAATGTGAAAAACAAAATGTGGGAACTCGATAATTTAATAGATTGCCAAGTAGAATCATTAATAATTACAACAGGTACTGATTCCACTACATCATCTTCTAGTGAAGACGAGTAAGTCTGATTTGAAGCTGTTTGGTTGAAAATGCTCTTTTTGTAAATCATTGCTTTCTATTACTTTATTAAAATTTCCAAACCTGTGGTTTTCTTTATGTCTTCCCATTTACACACGAATTATACAAATTCTGATTAAAATAACAGTATAAACCATACAAAAAAAGTAATTTTAAGGAAGGTTAAGTATATCTATTTTCAGTATAAGTAAAAGAATATTATCTGATTACGTACGTGATCATTAATATATACTGTTTCTTGCTGTGCGTGTACAATAATATATAGATATTACGTACATTGCATTAACTTGTTTAGTCGTTATTATAATTGCATTTATATACGAAAACGTAAAATTCCTACCTCCAAATGTGAGGTTAGAACTATTTGTTTATAACCAATAACTGTCTAATGTTAAGTAACTACATTTAGTTATCGTTATGCGCTGTGAATTGGGCTTTTTTAGTTTGACGTCGATGCGACGTTGCTACTGCATGTCTTCAGCGATTCAACTATAGGTCTGTATTATACGGCGAATAACCTTCTTCTATCTCTTTAAATAAATATAATAAATAATTAACGATTCCGTTTAATTTTGAGTCACTTCGATTAAACTTCTTATTATTTATACTTTTAAGTTTACTTTTAATTAAAAATAACCATCTGTTACTAGTAGTTTATTTATATTTCATTCTATTCTTTTAAATTTATCAAATAATCAAATTTATTGTCACCACCTAAATATTTCTTGACTTATTATTTTCTTCTACGTTGCTATTAATAATACCATTCATATATTTTTTCTCAGACTTCTTTTTTATATCTAGTTAAGATTTTTTTACATCTAAACTAATATTATAAAGAGGAAACATTTGTGTTTTTGTATGTATGTTTGTAATGTTTTCCCACAAAAACTACTGGACCGATTTCAAAAATTCTTTCACCATTAGAAAGCTGCATTTTCACTGAGTGACATAGGCTATATTACATTTTCAAAAAAAAAAGGGATCCCCAATAAAAATGCATTAATGTAACCCAAGGTGTGAAAAAATTAGTCACAAAAAATCTGCCATCGCGTACGCTGCGGAAACTATTGTTGATAGAACAAAAAAATGTCCTACAGTATTATAGAACGTATTAATATCTACAAAAAAGTCCGCGAAGCCATATGTCCAACTACTGTAGTTATGCCACTATAACTACTTTTTTTACATTTTAAAAGTTAATAAAAGTGGCGACAATAATCAAACCATATTATCCATACCTCTGTATTATTCCTTATCCTATTAAATGATATTTTATTAAAGAACATTTCAATACCAGTAAAATACTTTTTAAATTATTAAAATCGGATATTCCATTCAGAAGATATAAGGAATTTCAAAATGTCAATCTAAAGAAAATAATGTAATAATGTAGTAGTATAGCGATGGCCATATTCATTTTGTTTGTAATAAATTGACAATCGAAAAATTGTAACTGGAATAAGAATAGTATTGGCAGAAGGAATTTAATAACAAGTTCAATGAGAATGAAAAGTAATAGGAAACAGGCACAGAGAAGCTGTTATAGAAAGAAGTTAAACATAATTGATATAAAATCCAAAAATTAAGGATCACAAGAAAGGAAGATTAAATATTTAAGAGAATACACTCACTATTGTATTTATTCATGGTAGGATCGAAGAAAAGAGAACATATACCATACAAATTTTATTAAAAGAATTTAAATATAACTGAGATATTTGAAAGGTGACGTTTTTGAAGTAATTTCGACAATGTTTCAATAGCCAAGTGACAGGAACATTATTAAAATAGCGGGTTTCATTGTTTATAAGTTATGTTAAATAACTAAATGGACTAAACAAAAAATGTAATCAATTCATCAGCTTTACAATTAAAAAAATTATTTTTTTGTCAAAAACATTTTTTTTCCTTTAACTTCACATAGCCACAGCAACGCAATTGGATGATTTGTTTTCCCAGTGAATTTATATTTACTATAATACATTTATCTCTTTTCTCATTCATTTCATTTCAGATTGAGTCACAGCGAAGCGTGGTCGGGATTAGCTAGTACTTCATATTTATGAAGTACCTATAGTTTACTTAAAACAACCTATTTTATAATGTAATCAAGTAATCCTGTCTTTATTATTTATATAATTTAAAAAAACTCGTATAAATTTGTTATTTTATAACTTGTAAAAGTCAACTGATAAATAAGGATAGTGTTTTTACAAATAGAAGGAGCATTTGGTACGATATTAACAATTGGAAAATCGAAATAATAAATGCAGAAACACAACTAATACATAGGAAAAAGGATTAGAAAAACTCTGTAATTAAATACGTAAACAATGAATCTCGCAGTATTTTGATTCTTTATTTTTCATTTTATTTGAATTAATAAACGGCTAGAAACAAATTTAGTTTTTTTGTTAAGCTAACTATTTAAATATTCTTTACTTTTTTTATAAATGGCTTCAAAATATTACATCTACACCTAGCGTTCCAGAAAGTTGTGTTAAATTTAAGTGTTAGTACTGTACAGATAATAATTCTAACCAAAACTGCTACAAATAAGTCTGTATTACCGATATTTTCATTGTTTTAGGTTCAACACTATATATTGGTGGTGCAAGCTCAGGACTCCGGACAACCATCCTTGTCAAGTACATTGACCGTTTATTGTAACGTTGTCGACCTTAATGACAATGCCCCAATTTTTGATCCGATGTCATATAGTAACGAAGTTCTGGAAAATGTTCCTATAGAGACGCATATTTTATCTGTCAGTGCTACAGATTTAGATTCTGGTAAGAGTTACGTTCATTTCTTTCAAAATTAATTAATATTTGAGTTCGCTATAATTTATTGGTGCTAATTTGAATCAGAATTGTAGGCTTTAAATTTGTGTACCAACTTTTTTCTTTTATAAAAGAACAACAAGCTTCGCATGTAAATATTTCTAAAATTGGCTTTTAAAAAACCGATTCCTTATTAATTTCAATAAAATACCCATAACTTCATTTTCTTTTGTTTTACATTGTTCAAATATGCAGCAAAATACATACGAGTATATAGTCTGTATAAAAATTTTAAAAAGTCGATGTTACAAAAAATGAATAAATATTGTAAAACCAAAAGCTTTATATTACTAAAATATATACATGCATAACTATAAGGTAACAAGGTAACTATTGCTTTACATCGATTCTTCATCCTTGCTACCAAATTTTCAGCATAACTAGTCAGTAAGGATAGCCATATCATTCTTACGTATATTATACTTACTACGAGGAATGTCTTTTTAGTGTTGCATATAGCCTCATAGAGGGCGCTAGTAATAAAACGTCATCTGTCAAAATTAATATCGATCTTTCGTTACCCGAAATCTAAAGTTTTTTGGCACAAAATAATAATAATTGCCATAGTCGAAAACGGAAATCAAACAAAATGTTCCAATTATAGGAGGATAATATTTCTAAATACGGTTTATAAGATCCTGACTACAATTATAAGAAAAGACTGATACTAAATACAAACAGTTGGGCTCAAATATCAAGCTTGGCTTCGGATATGCAGGAGGATCAAGTTTTTATGTTAAAGCAAATGTTTGATTCTAGGAAAGCAGAATTTGAGCACATTATATTTCAAGACAACTTATGACACAATAGATAGTAGAAACTCATAGAAATTCTGAAAGTATTTAAAATTTCAAAAAAGATATGAGGGATGTCTTTGTAGTTCTGCATATAGCCTCATAGAGGGGTGCCAGTAATAAAACGTCAGGCGTCAAAATTAATCTCGATCTTTTGTTTACCAAAATCTAAAGTTCCATCAAGATACGACAAGTGATTTAGTCATAGTGAATTTTTAAAGTTTATAAGTTGGTCGAAAAATAGAATTAAGCCGAGAAAATTTCCGCGCAATACTTTCGGGGAGAATTAACTTAACAACAATGTCTTGCTGAGTTGGTTTCGGTTTTAGATGATGAAACACCACATCAATCGACAATTTCACGTTGGTACAGTGAAATCGAACGTGGACGCACCAGTATCAGCGCCGACCCTAGTACAGGTTAGGCGATAACAGCAATCACCCAGAAAAATATCGATGCTGTGTGCCGCCTGATTAAGGAAGAGAGACATGTGACATATCGTCAAACTGAGACATCCATGGATATTTCAAAGATCCGAATCCAAACGATCCTACACGATGAACTGGGTGTGAGAAAGTTAGTTTCCCGTTGGATTCCGCATCTTTTAACTGAAGAATAAAAGCCAGCCCAAGTTAATTGGGGCCAAAAACTTTGAGCCGGTTCAATAAACTCAAAAACGTCTGCAGCATCGTGAGTGGCGATGAATCATGGATTTATTCCTATAAAGTATAAAATGTTTCAAAATGAAAAGAATCCGACAAAAGTTATCCGTTAGTGAAGTGTGTCGCAAAAGATCATCGCAACGTTTGTCTCAAAATCAGGTCATGTAGCTAAAATTCCTTTGCAAGATCGAAAAACGGTTAACGCGGATTGGTACACAACCGTTTGTTTGCCTATCCACACCTATCCACAACGGCGAATTATCCTGCATGATAATCGAAAGACTTTTGAGAAAGAAAATTGAGTTTTTGGAGTAGCAAAATATCGAATTGTTAGATCATCCTCCGTATAGTCCAGACCTAAGTCTCAACGATTTGTTTACGTTCCCGAAGATCAAGAATGGAACCCTGGTCGAAAATTCAGTCACCGGAAGAAGCAGTAGATGTCTTCAAAACGGCAATTTTTACTATCCCAAGTGCAGAGCGGAATAACTACTTTAACAATTGATTTGAACGAATGCAGAAGTGTATAAATTTTTGTGGAAATATTTTGAAAAGCAATCAATCGATTCACTGTTTAATTTTATGTCTATATGCAACACTAAAAAGTCATCTCAGTATTAAATTAGATTAGATTACTTGAAATGACTATGAAGTCTATTCCATTGTGACCCGTATGTCAAGCTCTGCTCCTTTAATTAAACTCAGAAACTTCGAGAGCGATTATTTAAAATATAGTTCCGCTTTAGTATATTGATTTCCCATTTGTAGCAACCGTGTTCTTGTCAAACATTCGCATTGGCATAATCGCAGTTTCCTTTCCCTCTTGGCAGAATCTATGTACCGTTTCATCTGTCAAGCCTATATTATTCATACGTTTGTTGAGTTTACAATGTCTCGTTAATAGGCCTACTATCATTTTAACAGACTTTCTGCTTGTAGTCAGTAGGTCATTGAAAACTTAGACAAAGGATCCCTAAAAAATTGTTTTGCCTGTTTTTGACCTGGAGAGTTCTTCCACCTTTCCCTAGATCTATTCTCAGCCCACTTTTTCATAGCTATTTTCATAATTGTTTTTGCAATGCCAAGGAAGGCTCCAGTCTTATGAAAACTGTAGACGAGGCCTACATGCTCTGGGATCCAGGCTAATATTTCTTTCTTGTGATCACTGAGCTCCTTTGGTGCACACACAATCCCATTGAAATTTAGATTTAATTTGCACTGAATTCAGTGTCTTGGCTAGCCACGATACGATTCGTTCCACCTGTTTGTTAATTTCTCCAACGTAATGATGCAAAACGGGCACTGCGGCTTGAAATACCGTAGTATCTCTACTTAGACTAAGTTGGATGTCTTTTCTTTGCACCTATATATTTCGACTCCATCATTCTTACTTAATTACTTAATTCTGGGAAGTCGTGTACCTTTTGGTGTCAAGTTATGCTGGAGTTGGGTTTTCAGTTATTTTCTTCTACACTTTTTCTAGTATTTTCTATCGCTTGCTAACACTTTTATATCTTCCCATCTTAATCCTCCCTTTTCTGTCGCTTGCTTGCACTTTTATATATTCTGCTGTCCGCATCTCTCTCTTCCACGTTCTTCTTGATCTGGCTCTCTTCATTTTTACCTGTTTTTTTCGCGTGAAGTATTTGTCTAATTAGTCTGTTGTGGTCTCTTCTCGTTACATCGCCTAACCAGCTTAGTTAGCCTTTTTCTCGAAGTTTTCTCCGAATGCCTGGTATTATTTTATTCTATCCTGTTTCCTTCTGTTCTTCTCAAGAATCTCATATCCATATTTACTAATCTATTTTTGTATTGTTGTGTTGCTTTCCAGAATAAACATGCATATATCAATGTCGATTTTACAATTCTATTGATTATTTATATTTTTATTTGTTTTGGTATTTCCTTTCTTGGCTAGAAAGTTGCTATGCATTTATGATATTTTACAGTCTTCCAGATTTCGCTATTCTCTTGTTTATTTCGTCCTCTAGTGTTCCTTCTTTGTTTATTAGTACTCCTAAGTATGTAAATTTATTTATAGCCACATCGTTCTTATATTGCAGGTTTTCCGTAAAATTTTTATATTAATTGCCCATAAGTTTTCAATTGGATTTTCATCCGGCAATTACAAAGGTATTATACACAACTGGTGGGGTTTACCTACTCATGTATGTTTCAATTATTCTGATAAATTACAAAGGCCCCGCAATCCATTCGACTTTCGAATCATTCCTTTATGTTATTCTCAAACTATTTTTATTTTGATGTTAAAAGTACGTTTTAATATAAATTAATCACCATTATGAGTGAACATACACAATTATGCAAAACACGGTATGTTAAAACACCGATTTGTATCTGAATATACTTTCTGAACATCTAGGCCCAAAAATGATTTACCTCTGAAAAGAACATTCCACCAATTTCGCTTTATGTAATTGCACATCCCCTTTCATGTTGGAAAGTTACTTCGCGCAATCTATTCCGTAAAGACATCAACCTACACCCTTCTTTTCTAATTCTGGTTATCCTTGTTACAATATTAATCAAGTTTTTTTTTAACAAATTAACAATAAGCGGCGTATGCGTCGACGCCTTGTAAAGTATTTCGCGATTCCTTATGTTAGCTTTACTGTATCTCATGTTCGACACTGCGATTATTAATTTTACCTACTGAGGATGACAACTTTGTTGTCAAAATACGTATTTAGGATACGAGTATTAATATTGGTTAGTTTTTTTTCGAAACCAATAACTCTATCCTGTTTTGTGTGATCTGCCTTGTTCTGTGATATTATCTACTGTTTTTGTTGATTTGTATCAATTAATTTATAATAATACAAACGACTCAAGACTTTCGTAAATATTTTGCATTTACATTTTCGGTTCCTGGATGCACACATAACAAAACCGCTTCAAAATGTTTCACGTGTATAGAACTCATTGATATAAAATTATATTTACTTCACACGGACTAATATTTAACAAAAAACTCATATTAGGGGAGTGGTCCGTCTGCCTCTTTATATCTGCAACTACCACCTCCGCGTGTTTGTTAGCAGGTAATCGGCGGCTTTTTAATTATTATACACACTGTAAATACCAAAAATGTAAAACTCACAATTTTTTTTTTTACTTTTGCTAACTTTACATAATTAGACGGTCAAGATATTTTTATTATGCAGTACGATTGTAATTTAAAGACGATTGACTGAGTTTTTACCACATTCTTCTATTACCTTATGGAATAGATGGAATATATTGTTATTTCTATTTAATAAAATTCATGACTAATGAATTTTAGTTTGGACATGGCTTTATAAAATGTGCGTGATTTTTACGTACGTGGACAGTTGCCTAGAACAAATAACAATTACGAAAAGTGCAATTCACATGGCCACTACTTTGCAAACTTGAATTACAAAAGGTAAATTACTATGACATATTCTTTTGTAATTACAAACAGATTGAAAAATATAAACAACTCACAACGATTGTTTCTGCGCTAATGGCATGTACAGTCCCTCCTTAATCGTCAGAAAAAAAGATAAGAAATGGAAATAAAGAATTTAAGGAAATCGAAAAGATTTATACAAAGAATATTATGATGACAATAATAATAATGAATGTTTATAAAATTTGAAACAAATGTACGATTCTCAGTTAACCTGCGCAAAATTTGGTTCTTATACAGCGAGTACCAAAATGTTTTGTTCATTTTTAATTGTTAATAACTAGAGCTGAGGATGTTTGCGGTATAACCATGGTTATATCATGTAACCATAGTAATTTACTATGGTTACATGATATAACCATGGTTATACCGCAAACATCCTCAGCTCTATTAATAACACAACAAATACGTTAAATATTTAAATAATTATAATATAATCTTAAACGTTAACAATGGGAGTTTTATTTTTTGAATATTGTATTCGTTAAATATCCGCCTTCTTTCAATTTCAATTTTTGAAGCATCTCCTGAGGAAAGGTAACTTCTCGCCGAATAATTGTTTAAAGCTCCTCCATATTTCTTGGTTTACTTTTGAAGACTTTACCCCTTAAATAGTCCCAGACAAAAAAAATCAAGGGTAGAAATATCAAGAGGTCTCGACGGCCAATTGAAATCACCGTTTCGAGAAATAAATATATTTGGAAATGTCTGACGCAGTATTTTCATACTTACCTTTGCACTATGACAAGTCGCCCCCGTCTTGTCAAAAAAAGTAATTTCTTTCTTCAATGTCAAGTTGCGGTATAAAAAATGTCTCAAGCTTATGCGCATACCGTTCAGAATTGACTGTGACTGTTCTTGCGTTTTTTTCGAAAAAATATGGGCCTATAATTCTGGACGATGTTACAACACACCACGCGGTAACTTTTGAGGAATGTAGAGGTCTTTCCCAGATTTCACACGGGTTTTCAGTAGCCCAATACCGATAATTTTGCTTATTTACCGCTCCATGTAGAGTAAAGTGCGGTTCGTCATTCATGAGTAGGTGTTGTGTAAAATTCGGCTTATTCCTTAGTTCCAAGAATCGCCGACAAAACTCTACGCACTGTTGTTTATCACGATCAATTAACGCATGTACCACTGTTATTTTGTATGGGTGAAACTTCATTTTGTGCGGAATTCTTCGTGTATTTGTGTTGAATATTTGTAATGTTGCCGCATGTCGTCGAATTGATCGCACAATGGCTTGTCTTACTCAACCTTCATTAATAGCATTGCATGCAAATTTCGTTCTTCCGGTTGATTTTCTTTCCTCTACTAATCCATGATTTCGCCAGTTCCATAACCAGTATGAAATAACAGTTTGGGCAGGAACATCGCGAACATTAAAATTTTGACAAAATAAATTTTTAAATGCAAAATATACGATGTTTACTCAAACGCGCCAATTTAATAACTGTTAAAATATCTCCAAAGCCTCCTCTTTCAATTATTATCAATAGATTTGCGATAGCTGAATTATATAATTAGATGTTGCTAATAAAAAATGAACAAATCATTTTGGCTCTCACTGTATAAAATTTCGTTTAAATTTAAAATCATAATTTCTTTGCTTCGTTTGCTATTTTACATTTCTCAAGAAATCTATTGAAAAAAAATAAATTTAAAACATTACAACTTAATTTAATTTTAATATTCCTCAGAAATAATATCATTTGAATAAATTGCTTTTAGCGTCATTCTCTAGCAATCCCTATAAGGCGAAAATCTCGAATCCAAATTTTGTTGAGATTGTATTACAGGGTTCTCGGAATGTTATTGTACTTTAGTATTGTTTCTAAGAATTTTATAAAATTGGTTCTAGGAGTAGATCTGCTGTCGAACTTCAGAAACTTACTAAATTGAACGACTGTTCAAAATTTCGTCAACATTTCTCCAATGTTTAAAGCAAGATTGTTATTCTCATACCGGAAACATATACTATTGACTCATTTGACACATTACTCAGACTTAGAATGGCACGTGTAACAAGTTGAATTGCATACACGACGTGTCATCTGCGTACTGCCACAGAATATAATTATTGAAAATTGCTAGGCGCTCTTTCAAACATATATTAAAAAAAAGAGAATCCGTACTTGAGGAACGGAACCGAAGAAAATTAATATTGGTGAAAAGTTGTCTACATTTTATTAATTTAGTAATGTCCTTTATAGAATGTAAAAGAGATTATCACAGTATAATTCAAACAATATTCAAATTTATAGTCGCCTTCTCAATATGAAAATATACTTGCACAAATTTCAATTTTCCATAATTTATTTATGTTGATTTTGATATTGTTTTTTCTTTATCGTATCTGTACCATCTGTCATAGAAATTATTGGAATAGATTAAAAAACACAAAAGTTTTATTTATTTAGCATATGACATCCAAGCACATTGGTACATGAGTACCAAAAATAAAAGTATTCAACATAAATAAATTATTCACAAATATCTAAGGATTAATCTTCAACAATATGTCTTATGGTTTAAGGTCACTAGATATATAAAGTACAACAATATATAGCTCGGTTAATATCTGAAGGTACCCAGAATGCGCTAGGCGTGGCTAAAATATGACTTATTTTTCTCGTGTCATGCTGCGTTTTCCTCTTTTATCTTAAAATTGTTATCCACGAAAATGCCATCCGAGTTAACCGTACTAGCTCGGTTAATATCTGAAGGCATCAGGATGGGCGAGACGTGGCTAAAATATGTCTATCTCTGTCGTTTCATGCTGCGTTCTCCTTTTTTGTATTAAAATTTATATCCACGCAAGTGCGATCAGATGTTAACCGTCCAGACGAGCGCAATATCCAGAGTTTTTGCCAAGAAAAGCATGAGAGTTACATTAAGCCTGTTTACAAATAAATAAAATGCATATAAATTGTTTAAAGAATTTATTAGTTATGTTGAACATAAGCAAATATTAACACAATAATTTTTATTTATCCTAATACATAGAAGTGTTTACATACGTCAGAGTAATAACAGAAAAGATGAATTTACTAAATTTTACAATCATAATTACAAAAGTGAACTTATATCATCACAATTTTTAAAAAAATATGCGCTAAACTCTTACATAATTGATGAATTCACAAATTAATTTATGGTCAATTACAATAATTTTATTATTATTATTACTATTACAATGATAGTTTCATCGCTACGCTACGACTGCTTCTTTTGTCAATATTAATAATTTTTTTATCAGCAGTTATGTTTCTTTGTTTCAATGAAAAGAATATTATTTCTTTCACATACTTTCTAAAGTATTATGCCATTCTGGAACACCAGGTAGATCTTGGTGTTGTTGTATTTGCTCTTGAAATGTTCTACAACTGACACTATTGTTTAATTTTAATGTTCTGTTAGCACGGAATTTCATTTCGTACTTGTGGAAATACTCAATCAATTAAACACTTTGGTAACATAAACTGTAATCACTTTTATATTGGCGCAGTTTTGTTATTATTCATCTTCTGCAGTGGATATAAAAGTCCAACATAATTCACAAGTGGAATAATTTTTCTTTACTTTGAATATCAAAGCTCCAAGTAAATAATATAACGCAATACAACATAGCTGATGCAGCTATTTTAGGTCTAAAATGTACTTCTCTCTCTAACACAAGTTCTTTACCGATTATGGTACTTTATAGATCTAATGACTTTAGTATGATGAAAAATTTGTGAAAAGTCACATTTATCCCGGAATATGTGGATGCACTTCGGTCTTATTGGAGTTTGTCAACATACAGTATCTTGGAGACAGACATAACTTCCACTTCTATACTTCGCGATTATATTGGACTTACTGCAAATGAGAACTAATAAGTACTCCCACTTTAGATGTAAATGTCGCCTGTGTAGCGTTAATTTATACATTTCGACAAACTTTTGTACCAGTGCAGAACGCTACACGGCGCGACGCTACCTTCCTGGTTGCTAGGATTGGAGCTTCTCAACACGAATTCACGAATTTTTGATTGTCCTAACTACCAGAAAGGTGGCGTCGCGACGTGTAACATCTTGCGTACTGGTGAAAACTTAGTTTGCCGAAATGTAGAAATTAACGCAACACATTAAACGACATTTACATGTAAAGTGAGATTTAATACTCATTAGTAGAGCAGACCAATTTCTGTGCGCGCCATGAGCGCCGGTATTGGAGTGTAATTCGTAATATATTAGAAAATGCGATAGAATAGGGACCCAACATGAACTTGTTACCGATATAAGTATAGAAGTAGAGACATTTATTCTATCAGAAATAATTAATTATACAGTTTTTTTTATTTTTCAGTTCGGCTTTGATTTTATTTTCAACATGTTTACGCACCGATGGTGAATTCCTTCGTGACGTTGTCGTGCTCGGTAATGTTTGATTCGCGTATTTATTCCAAAATGAAATAAATGAGTCATTACTTAACAAGGTAAATGGCAGTGTACACACAATCATAGTTACACATAGTTCATGTATAAACTGTTGTGGATTAATTTTGTTATTATTGTGCTTCGAACTGTTTACGTGTTCTTTACAATGTGTTTTTGACCAACACATTAGATATGTATTGCACACTAAACATTTAATTTTTGAGCCATCGTATATTAAGTCCGGGAAATCCATAATAAACTTATTCACTTCGTCTGACAACGATCGTTTTCTCGATTTATGTGTCGACGACATTTTATTACGTATGCTGACACTTACATGTAGTCTAAGCAAGTACCAAACATATACTGAATGCTTTTTATGATGTAATACGATCATCCTCACATCGGCGTACATGGCACGCACGGAAATTGGCTGCTCTACTCATTAGTTCTCATTTGCAGTAAGTTTAATATATTGGCATCCCGGGTCAGCAAACCCCATCTACAGGCTATCCGGGCACCTTTCACTATTTGAACCTGATTCTGTTTAAGGTTGACTGTGCTTTGCATAGTAACGATCCTGGTGATTTCAGATTATCTTTTGTGCTAGTTCATTTAGCGTTATTCAGAGTGCGCCTATAGTATTCTACTACGGACACGAAAATAATAATAATAATAGAAAATAATAAATAATAGCATAGGGCCAAACCCTATGAATATTGGGGATGTGAAAATATCAAAAAATCTGAGTCATTTGGCAAACGATTATTCTTCTGCACCAATCATTAACTGCTTGATTCTTGATATTCATGGCGAGAACGACGAATAAGACCTTACCAAACCCGTCAGTGCACCATTCAGAACTCAGCAATAACCCTTCTACTATTTCTAACGAGTTTTTTGTGGACAACCCCCTGAAAATTGTAAAAAGTAATTAGCACCTTTTTTTTAAAGTTCTATATTGATGTTTTTGAAAAGCCTAATTTGGACATCCGATAATAAATATAGAACACAGTTTTCAAATTCTAAAACCAGTTTTTTCGGTTTAAAAATAACGAATGTTTACAGCGTTTGATTACAGTATTTTTTTATTGCTTTTCCCTATGTATCAGTTGTGTTTCTCCTTTTGTAATTTCTAATCTCCAATTGTCAATATTTATCATAATCGTATTTTTTTTACTTCTCCAATCGAGATTTTTTAAATGTCTTTCATCTGGTGACCGCCATTCAATACTTTGATGCTTGGTTTCTGGATCGTGTTTGAAACGCCACATTCCATTCTCAATTACAACTGCTTTTAAGAAGGTTTCGTTTCTATAAAGTTCTATATTGATGTTTTTGAAAAGCCTAATTTGGACATCCGATAATAAATATAGAACACAATTTTCAAATTCTAAAACCAGTTTTTTCGGTTTAAAATAACGTATGTTTACAGTGTTTGATTACAGTATTTTTTTATTGCTTTTCCCTATGTATCAGTTGTGTTTCTCCTTTTGTAATTTCTAATCTCCAATTGTCAATATTTATCATAATCGTATTTCTTTGGAGACTGTGGTTAAATAAAAACTCAAAAAAGGTGTAAAACCCCTTACTACAATTAATAATCTTTCGACAACTAAATTGTCATCATCAGTAGGTAAAACTTCTCAAACTAATCAACGTATTGAACATGGAGAACAGTAGAGTTAACACATAGAATCGCGCACAACTTTACGCGGCGTCCACGTATACATTGAATATAAAACGAATATACAAACTAAAATTACGTCAACTTGCCCTTCAACTTTTTCAACCTACTTTTCTAAGAATGAAAAAAGACAACTCTTTGGGATAGGTACGTATTCAGCATACGATTATTAGTTGTGGTAAGGGGTTTTATACCTTTTTTGAGTTTTTACATAACCACAGTCTCCAAAGAAAGACTTTTCGCAATGACTTCCTGGTCAAAGGAGTTTAATAGATTTTATAAGTTATTTATTAAAGTTAAGCTTATAAGTGCAGATATTAATTTCTTGAAACGGTGTAAAAGTAAAAATGTTTTTCCTAAATTCAGGAACGTAAATGTAATGACAAATTGTAGAAATAACGACAAAGCCATTTCATAAGCAAAAATGAAATGGTTGAACCTAGAAATGAAATATCTGTACAGTAAACGTAGTAAATTAGAATTAGAATTATATAATTTGCATTTAAAGTTAACTAAAACCATGAACAATAATGAATTTGAAAAGTGGTGTAATTTTTATAGGGAGATAACGGAAATTAATGATCATAAATTGAAAAATAAGTGTTTAAAACTAAATAACAAATTCAGAATGTTATGTCCAACAAAAAAGTATATTAATATAATTCCTATAAAAGAAACATTAGTGATCAATGAATTTTAGTGGTGTAAAAGTAGAGGTGTTGTTAAACAAAGATTTAAAGTACTGTTTGGCAAGCCATCAGATTCCTATAGAAGTGATTGCAAGTATCGAAACCTCGATTGAGAATTTTGAACAAGGGCCAAAAGACTTGTAAAACCCAAATTGATAAGAATTTACAGCAGCACAAACAGACATTAATTAATAAAGAATGGAATACCATTAAAACTCTCATATCAAAGAACTGTTTTTACTTAAAAGCAGGTAAAGGGAACAAGTTAGTAATTATGGACAAAATCGACTATTTCCAAAGAGTCAGAAATCTAATTGCAGAAGGTTCGTATGTGGAAATTAAGAGGAACCCGTTACCTAAAATGATTAATGACACTAAAGATGCATTGAAAAAATGTTCAACCCAAAAATGTAAATAATACAAAAGTATTTTTAATAATATAAAATATTATTAAAAATCTGGTGTGAGGAACACAAATACAAGTTCAATATTAATATTTTTGTGAACGTATC
This sequence comes from Melolontha melolontha, assembly GCA_935421215.2. Classification (NCBI taxonomy): domain Eukaryota; kingdom Metazoa; phylum Arthropoda; class Insecta; order Coleoptera; family Scarabaeidae; genus Melolontha; species Melolontha melolontha. The sequence goes on from OW285238.1 coordinate 103,174,435, forward strand.
TGAACATATTCCTCCCCAGAGATGCAGATACGTATTTAATATTTCTACAGATTCATCAGTACGTTCCTGAGGATATATTCAAATACATTCACAAAAAGAACGACTTCGCTATCTCACAGAAATTATTAGGACCGAACGTAGAAGTGCATTAAGAGCTGCATATTATCAGACGACCGAAGTACTAGCTCTATCTACATAACCAATACAGAAGTAACGAAGTGTTTTCAAAGATGGCGCTGCCGTATCTCTAGAAACTGTATTTTGTTTGTGTCTTCACTCCTCCTTACAGGATAACTACATGTGTAATGTAACAGAATAAATTGAAACATACATGAGTGAAATGAAGAAGGATATATTCAGATACATTCACAAAAAGAACGACTTCGCTATCTCACAGAAATTATTAAGAGCGAGCGAGTATTTGTGTTCTTCACACCAAATTTTTAATAATATTTTATATTATTAAAAATACTTTTGTATTATACAAAACTGGTGAGGTTTTTACCCACTCATGTATGTTTCAATTTATTCTGTTATATAAATTAAATATTAGTAATCCTTTAGTACCAAGAATGTATTGTTTGCCGAAGATACATAAGCCAGGTAACTCGTTGACACCTATCGTTTCAGTATCAACTCACCGACTTACTTGATTTCCAAATAGTTAGTGAATGAATTTAAAAATTTACTCGTAAAACTAGAAAATTTGTGAGTTAGTAATTCCTTAGAATTTGTTCAATTAATTAATTAAAGATTGTGAACTGGAAGACGGGGAAATTTTAGTTTCATTCGATGTAACGTCATTGTTTCCTTCAATACCTATTCCAGAAACTTTGAAATATTTAGAGGACTTGCTTTATAAGAATAACATTGAACCTTTAAAAATAAAGGAATACATGAGATTGACAACTCTTTGCATTGCGCAAAATTGTTTTCAAGTTGGAGAAAAATTTTATGAACAGACACAAGGCACAACAATGGGTAATTGCCTATCTTCTTGTATAGCTAATTTATTTATGAGTCAATTCGAGGTAGAATTTAAAAATAACGCTAAATATTCGCGACTTCTGATACACGGAAACGTAAATTTGATATGTTCGATAAACAACTAAATTTAAAATTTCCGACTATTAAATTCACGGATACCATTTTTAGATAGATTAGAAATTAGAAATAAGCGTAAAATAGAAATCGATATTTTCCGAAAAGATACCAATGCAATAGATTCATCACCGCGGATTCAAATAATAGTTTTCAACATAACGCAGCTTGCTTTAATTTCTTAGTCAATCGTTTACTAAACTTTCGGTTAACAAAAGAGAGATACGAAATAGAACATACCATGTGTCCCCGGATTGAGTTGACAAGAGGAAAAAAATTTTTATTATTGATTTTACGACAAAAAGTCATTCTTTATAAAAAGTTCTGCTTGTTGAATAGATAAATTAACCATCGGAAAATCTAAGATTAAATGTACAGAATGTCCAAAAATTAAGATAACATAAAAATGCTTCAACAGAAGAGTATCATTTATTGCATGTTTTGTAGTTTAAGTACAAAATTTCAATTAATTAAAGTCAACAAAAATTACTCTACAAGGCCACCTCCAACTTCCACACATACCTCCGCCCTTTTAATAAATTCACCATAGACTTTGGGTATGGTTTGTGATACATTTATCTCATTCACTGAATCCTGTATTCGTGCTTTTAGTATTTCCCGATCATGTGGCAGGTCATTTCCGTAAACTTTTTGCTTTAATGTACCCCACACAAAAAAAGTGGTGTCAGGTCAGGTGATCTAGCAGGAAAATTTATTGGTCCAAATCTACCCATCCATCTGTCTCCGAACTGATCTGTCAACCACTGCCGTACTAAAAGCGTCGCATGAGCAGGGCATCCGTCTTGTTGCCAGAAAATGTTACGCCGAACTTCTAGCGGTAAATTATGTAGAAATGGTAATAGATAAGTTTCTAAAAGACGCACATAAACGTGTTGATTCAAGTTCTAGTCAATAAAATAGGGTCCAACGATTCGATGGTAAAAAATTCCGCACCAAATATTTACTTTTTTTATAACGTTGACTTCGTTTTTGAATGACGTAGTTTGGATTATGAAAAGCCCAATAGCGACTGTTTTGTGATGAAACGTGACCATTGGTGCAGAAGGTTGCTTCATCAGTAAAAAATATCATTCTATGAAAACGTGTATCTACGAGGTATTTCTCACCAATCCATAAACAAAAATCCAATCGCTTCTCTTCATCTCCATTTTCAAGTGTATGTCGGAACTGTGGTTTAAACGGTCAAACTTTGTTTTCTTTATAAATTCTCTGCAAATGAGATTTACTAATATTCAGCCTTTGTGATCGTTTCCGTAAGGATAATGTTGGTGTTTCTATCACTGAATCTACTGCCAAAAGTGTAGCCGTATCGTCTTCATTGTATTTTTTCTTGGGTTTCTTAACATTTACTACAGATCCAGTTAAATCAAATTTCTGCACAAGTTTGCGCAGTGCTTCGCGCGATACTGCCGTGTTTGGGAATTTTTCGTGAAACATGTCTATAGCGTATCGATAAGATACGTTTCCAATTCCATAACATTTAATCAAATAAATACGTTCTCTGATAGTTAACATTTTGCAAATCCAACGGATAATAACTGACAAATCTACAATTAATGACGTTTTACAGTACAATATTGTTATACGTTACAACAACCTTTGATCGCCAACATTAAAGAACTTTTTCTATTGAAGCATTTTCATGTTATCTTAATTTGTGGACATTCTGTACATTTAATCTTAGATTTTCCGATGGTTAATTTATCTAATCAACAAGCAGAACGTTTTATAAAGAATGACTTTTTGTTGTAAAATCAATAATAAAAACTTTTTTCCTCTTGTCAACTCCATCCAGGGACACACGGTATATCATTAAAACATCGCGTATAATGGCTTTGACATAGGAATAATTAATAAATGGATTAGTAAAACGAATTTAATAAAGACAATCCGCGAATCCACAAGTTTGTTATATCGACGTAACCAGGAGAAGACGTACATGTGTTTACTATACCATCCAAATACGAAAAATATTGAGTTGCTAAAGAACAAGGTCAAATTGTTTTTCGGTCCGAAAACACCATCAAAAGTCTCCTAGGCAATACCAAAGATAAAGTTCATTTGAATTTGAAATCAGATATATACGAAATTAATTGCGGCAATTGTAATTCGAAATACATAGGTCAAACGATATAATAACCCATTTTAAAGACCACGTATCACATATTAAATTTAATAGACCGTCAAGCGTCGCTAACCATGTATTGGACACGGATCACAACGTCACGATTAAAGGATTAAAACTTGTCAAAAATATCAACAACCCCAGAAATCTCGACGCATACGAAAGCATTCATATCGTTTAAAACAAAATTAATACGTTTAACTCGGACAACGGTCCTATCCCATACAGTTGTCTCTTTTTGTTCTTAGAAAAGTACGTAGAAAAAGTTGAGGGTGTGAGAATAAACACATGGTGTTGCCGTTATCTTAAGAAGGATAAGTCGACAAAATTTTATTTTGTGTATTCGTTTTATATTCAGTGTATACGTGGACGCCGTGTAATGTTGTGCGCGATTCTATGTGTTAGCTTTATTGTGTCCCGTGTTCAACACTTTAATTAGTGGCTTTACCTACTGATGATGACAAACTTAGTTGTCGAAAACGTATTTAGGATACAACTATTAATTGTGATAAGAGGTTTCATACCTTTTTGTGTATTAAACATTCCTCCTGTTTGTCAAAACACTTTCCTTTTTTAATAATTTACTTTTAATAATTTTTTTAAATTATTTAAATAATAGAGACAGAATTGTGTCAATACATTGGATATCAAGGTTCCATTTCCATGTATCTAAATGAAGATTTTTTTGAAGATTTGTCAATTAATCGACTTGAACGTTATCATCAACGTCTTCTCCAAATAGTGGACGCCATTCAAAAACTTGCGTTTGTGATAGACAATTATCTCCACAAACGATATTAAACGTTTGAAGCGTTTTCGTAGGACTTTTACCATTTTTTAGGAGAGCACTTAATTTTGATTATTTGTTCTATATTCACTTTTCAACCAAGTTATGTAAACCTATTATCACTTAAATGCGTAGTACCTTTACTTGTAGTTAATATGTCACAGAGTATTTAGAAATATCTACACTTTATAACTCACACGTGGTGCCATTTATTTCCTTAAAATAGACTATAGAGCATTCCAATTATATTTTTTTGGGACACATGGTGTATCTAATTTTAAAATAAAGCTTTTGAATTGCTATTACCCTAAATTAAATACAGTGTCACGCATTTCTTTTATACAAATTCATTTAGTATTTTAGACAAACAAAGAATGTGAGAAGAATGTGTAAATTAAATAATATTGCTTTTTTATTTTTATTTCATTAAAGCATGCTTAATAAAACCATTTACTATTTTTAGAAATATATTACGTACTGCTTCAGCTAACAGTATTTTAAAAAATTGTGTTTTTTATGTTGTCGCTATACGATACAAATATGGAAGATCCGATCCAGAAACTTATCTTTACGCTACTGCTTTTCGATGCTGACCTGATATGCATGTATATTCATTTTGCTCTTAACTTCAGATTTATATTCGGTTGCTTTTATTGTCAATGTATTGATTCGAATCGTGAGTATTTTTCGATTCTTCCAATCCGATAACCGGCAAAACATTATGGAAAAAAGAAAAAAGTAATAACCAATTGTTGTCATCATGCACACACCGACTGTATAGGTACCCGTAGGTCACCGATCTCGCTCTTTGTTGTAGTATATCTAATGCCATATTATTAGAGGAAAAACATCGTTTATTGTTGGTTTATTCAGTCTCACGTTGGCATTTAATATTTAGATACAGTCGACTTAGATTAGATATCTGTAATCGTGAAATTCCTCTTCACTTGACGCGCGGAATTTTCGAATCGCCGCCATTTCCTTTATTGTACTGGAGCGAATTTCTAATCATAGTGGTTTATAAAGCACCTCAGACATTCGCATCGTCCATTTCGTTATTTAGTAAATATTATATTTTGTTACATAATTACTAAATATTTTTGTTCTTTTCAATAATGAAGAGGAAGAGTTTTCAGATTCTCGAGAATAAGTAGAAATAATGATATTGCATTTAATATATAAATTTAAAATATTGCAAAGCAAATAAAGTAGAGTAGAAAGATTACTTTAGGTTCAACCGTTTACCGGGTGCAGATCGTCCACAAATAATATCTTCACATTCAATATTGAACGTGAATAAATATTTTTAATTAATTTATTTAAGAATCACAGGTCATTCAAAAAATTTTTGAATCGATCTCTTTACGAATGTAAAAATAGCGCCATCTACATTTCGCCAATGGCACTACCTAGTTTAAGTCCTCTCGTGATGGTTCCCAAAGGAATGCCATTTGGCTTACATTAAATTACTTAAATAGCCATATAGCGGTTCCACTGCGAACTTCCTAGATCTCTTGTAGTCCTTAGGTCTCGACCTCTTCTCTAGACCTTCTCATTTAAGTAAGTCTAGCATCTTTAAGACTGACTCTTCTAAATATTGTTCGATTCCAGGATATTGATCTTCCATTTGTAGTAATCACGTTATTGTCAAACCTTCATATCGGTATAGTTTATGAATCGCCGTTTCCTCTTCTGCTTGGCAAGATCTATACACGGTTTCTTCTGTCCCTGAACTTTCGATGTTCCGCTAACAAGTCCACTATCAGCTTAATAGAATTTCTGTCTGAACTAGCAAGTTCTCATTCCATTTTTTCATAGTTATTTGTTTTTGCAATGATGCAGGAACTGGTTCTATGAAAGCCATACGCGAAGTTTTTCGAGCCAATTCATCCGCCTCATTATTAGTTCTACAGTCTTCATGCCCAGAACTCACGCTAATGTCACCTTTTTGCGATTATTGAGCTCGTTCAAAATACACTGATGGTTCCATAATAGTGTGGATTTAACTTGCACCGAGTCTAATGTGTCTCGTATCGCTTGGTTATCTTAAAAGAATATCACCGTGCGATTTATGCTATCCTGCTTCCCAGTTTCCCCAGTCTAATGATGTAATGCGTCTGCTTCCGCTTGAAATATCATAGTATCTTTACTTAGATCCATCTGGATCATCATTCTTTCTTTAAGTCTGTGAATATCGATTCTGACATAAGCTTTCATCAGTGTACCTGATAAATTTTGTCTGTACGCGTAAGGACCCTTTTTTCAATTGTCCTTTGGTAATGAAGTCATTTATATTTCTCATCAAACTTGAATTTCTGAATCATAGCATCGCTCGGCTCTCCTGTAGGGGATCTACCTTGAGTTCTTCTGTCGACTTAAAATGGTCGCGAACTTGGCTTATAGGAAATTGCCATTCCATTAGTCTGTAGGCTACCGACCTAACTTCTTAGATATAGATATATAAGGGTGGTGAATTCAGTATCACCTTCATCTCAGCAATAGAAGCTGTTTTCATAGTTCTCATGAAACTTAAATAAGTATTTGTATGTAAATCTTTTTATACCACCAAGTCGCCTGCTAACTCCTTTTTGCTTAATCTTTGGCCACCATGTGACTGTTCAATAGCTTATCTAGAGTCTAATTATCCTTGTCTATAGCTATTGCCCACCTCCTGTGTCAACTACTATATGTTATCTTTTCTACTTTAGATTGCTCAAAACAGTATTTTTCTTGTGATCCAATTGCTTACATTCTTGCAAGATATGAATGTTCCTGGTGCCCTCTTACGTATCTGTATTTGGGGTTTCCATAATACTTGCTAATTTTTATAAATTCTTTTACATGTGCATAGTCTTGAGGTATCTTGTCATTATAAGAGAAACTCTTCGTCTTTTTGCAGTTTTACTCACTAATAAAAAAACACATTGACATGTTCGTGTTTGGTTCTTTTCTTCTAATATGTACTATGTTGTGCGTTGGACTATCTGCCCATTCATTCCCAAAAACAGTGCATTCTTTCCACTTCCGCTGTAAATTTCAGTTAGATGTGATCCTAAGGATTTTCCTGTCTATAAATAAAAATATCTATCCACTTATGTAGTTAACAGTTAACACTCATATTAATTTCTTCTTTACTTTACAAAATTGCATAAACGAATTGCGCAAACGTCTGCCTAAAACACAGACGTACGACAACTGAGTATATTAGTTAGGGTGTCTGTTTGAAGTGCGCGTGTTTGAATATACATATCACGATTTCTACAATAGAACAAAAAAATCGGAATAAAATGTTGTTTTAAATATGGAAAAGTGCTACCGAAAGATTTCCAATTACAAACCATGGTCGTTTCGGGTATAATGCAAATGATGAACGTGACAAGCATATGGTCTGAGACACTAACCCAATGATTTTTTATACAGTTAACATTTGAGACGCTGATAAAAGGATGAGATAAATATAGGGTTATTCAAAAGTAAGTTACATTTTGAAACTGCTGTAATTTGCTTATAAAGTAAAGTATACGCAAATTAAAAAGAGGTTTTTATTGGTAAAACAATGGTGTTTATTACAAAGCAAATCACTTCAGCGCTAATTTTTAATATGTCCGCCATCTTGTTCTTCAACAAGAAGCAGCCTTTCTTCTATGCTGTTGACAACATCGTGGTGTAAATTAAATGGAAAAGCTGCCACTTGTTACAAAATTGATTCTTTGAACTGCTGGATAGTCGTAGGATGACTTAAAAAAACATTTCTTTAAGATAATAGCCAATAATCGGCCGTGTTAATATCTGGAGAACGCGCTGGCAAGGGACTGGGAAAGTTTCTGCTTATGATACGATTGATGAAAGTGTTAATTTACAGATTTTTTACTGGAGTGTAAATATATCTTGCATGTAGATGATATTTTCAATATCGTAATCGCGCAATCTTGGGATAACATAATTTCGCAGCATGATAAAATATCGTTCTCCAGTAACTGTAACTGTTTTTAATTTCCCATTTTGTTTTTCCTCAAAAAAGTATGTTTCTAAAATGAATCGGGATGTGAACCCAATCCACACGGTTACTTTAAAATCATGAATCCCTTGCTGAATTACAGTATGAGTATGATTTTCTGACCAAATTCTACAACACCCCCCCCTCAATTGAAAATGCGCCTTGTCGGTCCATAAAACCATATCCAGCCACTGCCAAGTTTGTTGAATTTGTGCTAATACACGAAGTGCAAAATCATACCTAACTTGCATTTTATACGGATACATTTTTAGATGTCTTCTGAGAATTCGCCAGACCGTGGTGCAACTTATTTCGAGACTTTTGCAACTTGATTAGTGCTACATATTCCGTAGTTTTTATTTCCGGCTATTTCGTCAGTCTCACGTAAAATTTCAGCAGCAGTAATATTATTCGCTACTTTAGGTGTTCCAGATTTTTGCTTTATCAGTAACGCAACCAGTCTCTTCAAATTTACGGATTAGCTTGCGATAAGCCTGTAAACTGCACGGCCCGTTTCTCAAGTTATTGCTTCTTCTGAATTTTCTTATACCCGATATTATACTTCTTGCACATGCATAGTAGCACTGAACAAGACTTCCATGATTTTGCAACGTCAAAACCATTCTTCACAGTGTGAATGTCTGTCCAATTCAGTAAGAAAAGTTAACGCTTCTAATTTTTATCAACAGACTTGTTGCCATGGTAACGGAAATAAAAAATATGAACGACGAGTAAACCGCATTATTTTATGAACACGAATATGTTTTTATTTTGTGTATATATTACTATTTAACATAAAAACGGCAATTTCAAAATGTAACTTACTTTTGAATAAGATTTTATATCAATGTGAATGGATACCGAGCTTTAAAATAAAATTTGTTTGCAATATGAGTAACGTGTATTCATTTGAAAAGTCAATCTAGGTTACTTTGAAATTTTGATAGAATGAGACGCAAATATATTAGTATGTGTTTGTTGTTCTGTAAACGTATATCCAAATGACATTTGATAATGTCAATCACAAATATCAGTTAGTGCATAAAATAATCGTGCGTCGATTCTGGTTTAAATAAATTGCTTCTCAGTTTTAAAATGGCTTTCACCTTAGAACATAAATTTTTTTTAGTCCAGGCTTATTTTCGAAGTGGTAATAAAATTGATGGTTTATGGGTTTATTCAGTTCAAGATTGCATGGTAGAATTTCAAGTTGAGTTTCCACATTTTGTAATAGATTATATACAATTTAAAAATACTTTGGATAGAACTTTAAAACTTTTTTCTAAAACTGGTAGTCTCTTAAGAAAATCAGGCAGAAGAGCAGTTAAGAGACGTATACCTCAAGTTGTCAATCGTGTTGAAGAAATAATGGAAAATGAACCACAAACATATGTTCGACATTTGAGTCAACAAATAAACCTTTCTGTTCTCACAAGTTATTAAAAAAAGATATGCAACTTTATCCATACTGTGTCACAGCAGTACAAGAATTGTTAGAAATTGATTACACACGTAGACTACAGTTTTGTAATGGTTTGTAAATATGAACAATAATGGAGTACTTTCGCAAAGAGTCATCTTTACTGATGAAGCATGGTTTTATAAAACGGGATACTTAAATTCACAAAATACAAGAATTTGGAGTAGTGAAAATCCACATGTAATTAATGAAGAATCGCTACATCCAGAGAAAATTGGTGTTTGGGCAGCGATAAGCCAAAGGCGAATCATTGGACCAATATTTTTTCAGGGAACGTTAACTGCTCAAAGGTACCGTACGGAAATTTTACAACCATTTGTCAATCAGTTGCATGATGATGAACTACAAAATGCATATTTCCAACAAGACGGAGCACCTTGTCACTGTACTGCAGAATCTTTGGATTATTTAAGAGAATTTTTTGATGAGCGTATAATTAGTCAAAATACTGAAATTGCCTGGCCTGCACGTTCATGCGATTTAGCACCTTCCAATTTCTTTTTGTGACCTTATCTAAAAAATAACATATTTCGAACACACAACCAGTAATGTATCATCAGAAATTTTGAAAGGAGGATTTTAAAGTGCATTGATCTTGAAGGACAACATTTTCAACATTTGTTATAGTTTTCAATAAATACCTATTATTTGTTATTTATTTGTATGTACGGAACTGTCAAAATATACGACTTTGTAGGTTAAGTAGTAAATTTTAATTTACGACATACTTCAAAATGTTCTCAGTAAATCACATGCTGCTAGATTGACTTTTCAATGAACAGTTTTACCTTAGTGAATATTATTTAAAATATCAATTTGAGGTATATTTACTGAGTTTGAATAAACAAGAAATCTAAGTTCAATAAAATAAGTATTAATCTTAACTTTTTTTTAGTATCAAGTAAGTAATTCCCTTCGGTTTTTTTTTTTTGTACAAGGCATAAACGTACTCGAAATTTTATTTCGCAAATAAACTTGATTATTTATCGTAAATATTTACTTAATTTACGACCAAAAATATACGTGCTACAGACTGAAATGCAATAACGGTATTTAACTTTTTTTTAGGAAACAATGGTAAAATCGTATATAGCATCACATCAGGAGACGAAAAGAATACATTTGGAATTGCGACCAATGGAAGCATATACACCAAACGTGAATTGGATCGGGAAACTCAGGATACGTATGTCTTAGTGGTAACAGCGTCTGATCAAGCACCACCAGAAGAAAGACTTTCTTCAACAGTTCAAGTAAGTTCATTAATCTACATCGCTTTATTAAAATAATATTCTAATCAAAATGTTTAACAATTATTGAATTCCACTTACGTTAGATTTTCTGAAAGTTTTCAAAAACTGCATATTACATCAACTTTCTCATGATTTAAAGAATAATTCCTAATAAAACTACTTTTCAAATATTTTACAATTGAGTTAATGAAAAATTCGATGTCTATTTAATCATATACTTATTTATCAATCCATTATTTACAAAGCTACTTACTGCAGCTTGTGTAGTACACTGACCGCTCAAAAAAAGACCACCTTAAAAATTTCACGGAAACACCTAGACATTTATTAATTCCTTCAAAATTTTAAATTTTGTTGAAACACTGCACATTCCCAATAAGAAACGCACGTAATGGAGGAAAAGAAACTATGTAGATACAAAAATTAATTTAATTCAAGAAATATTGAAAAATTTAATTTTACTTAAATTACAAAAACTGAAGATGACTGCTTCGAAATAACTTTAAACTGAATATTAATAATTTGTATGTCCTCCTTGAGCCTGGACTACACTATTCAGTCATCTTGGCATTGAATTCACCAAATTTGTTAAGCAAATTTTAGGAATTACGTCGAATTCCTCTAAAAGGGCTCTAATCGAAGCTCTTGCAAAGTTGCTGACATTGCCGGACGACGACGAATACGCCTCTGGAGTTCATCCCTAAGGTTTTTTATCAGATTAAGATCCGACTGCATGCTAGCCAATCAAATCTATGAATTCTAACTTCATTAAGATACTCAGTAATGGCTCTTGCCATGTGTGGTCCGGTGTTGTCATGCATCAAAACAAAGCCATCTCCAACAAAATGAGAAAATGAGGCAACAGCTTCCTGCAGAATATTTTCCATGTACCTGTGAGCGTTTAAGTCATCATTTTCTACAATTATGAACTATGTATGTGCTGCTGTGGAAATACTTGCCTCTATAATAACAGAAACCATGAAAAGACAATCGACATGTCGCTCATTTCGTCATGCCTATACTCTTTCTTGGTCATCAAGTTAATCGTAGATAAAAATACGATTCATTCGTAAAGAGAACTTCAGCCAATTTCCGAGGAGTCCAATTATAGTTGTGCAATCTCAAGATGTGCTCTTCGATGTCTAGGTAGCAATGGTTGTCCTGTGTGTCCTGTCTTCGTGAAATCAGACTACTTCGTTTACAGGCGATGTTGAAGTTGAACTGCTGTTATTCTGCAATCCATTAATGTATTCAACACAATAAAGCGATCATCAACCTGCACTCCACCAGATTCTGTTCGTCTTTCGAATGCGACAGTCTCTACAAACCGATTCCAAGCATCCTGAACGGTAGTTCCTTATATATATATATATATATATATATATATATATATATATGGTAAACTCAATCAGTCGGCGATTAAAGGTCTGGTTTATTACTTCAAAGTATATATATTTAAAATAACCCTACATGTTTCGGCAATTATGCCTTTATCAAGGATACAAAAAATATAAATGACAGAATATAATTATAATTTATATATATATATATATATATATATATATATATATACAGGGTGAGTTTTTTTTAATGTTTAGCATTGAGATCTCAGAAACTACTGGAGATAGAAAAATGCTTAAATGGGGAAAGATGCGCAGTTTTACGAGTTTGATTTAAAACTGCTTTTGTTTCTCCGATAACTTTCATGGCTTATTAGATATTCAAAGAAAACAAAATTTTACGATTTTCTTTAAACATGCTTAGCATCGTTAATAGTAATTTTAGAGAAAAAGTGTTCAGACAAAAGTTTTAGATAATTTTACGCCAAATAAAACTATGCAGCTAATATTTTTTTTCTTTCACCATTATCGAGTTATGACACAAACTTGTGTTTTTTTAAATAGAAACCATAGTTGGTTTTGACATCATTAAAAAGCTTATTTTTTGCTGATTACAATGATATAAGGTTTGATATGGTTATTTTAAAAAATAAGGAGGATATAGACATTTCTATGAATGTTCACTTTATAAGATAAAAACTTAAAAAAAAACTGTTTGGTGTGTTGTAATTCAAAAAACGAAAAATCTGGATCAACTGTTCTTCCTCCTTTTATTTTTGATGGATCACTAACTGGCAATCGTTATCTTAATTTTTTACAACAAGATTTCGAGGAAATGTTAGATAATTTAAATTTAAGAACCCGAGCAATGCTGCAATGGTTTCAACATGACGGAGCGCCTCCGCACAATCAACTGAATGTTAGAAATTATTTAAATTTGAACTTCCCTAATCAATGGATAGGACGAAATGCACCCATTGAATGGCCGGCTAGATCCCCTGATTTATCAGTTTTGGATTTTTTCTTGTGGGGTGTACTAAAGGACACAGTATACAAAAGAACATATGAAACAATCGACGATTTTAGAGAAGCTGTCTTAGTTGCTTTTAATAACATCGATAGGCGTAAAGTCCGCAATGCTACAAATTCTGTTGTGAAGAGATGCAATTTGTGTATTAATAATAATGGAGGTATCTTTGAACATTAATAATGTTGTGTGCCCTTAATAAAAGTTCTTATAGATTTCATTTTATTACTACATAAGATTTCAAAATAAGTTTTCGTTTGGTTTGTATTTTATCAGTTCGAAATTCAATTGTTTTCCATAAAAACCATAAAAATGTCTATATCATCTTTATTTTTTAAAATAACCATATCAAACCTTATATCATTGTAATCAGAAAAAAATAAGCTTTTTAATGATATCAAAACCAACTATAGTTTCCATTTAAAAAAACAAATTTGTGTCATAACTCGATAATGGTGAACGAAAAAAAAATATTAGCTACATAGTTTTATTTGGCATAAAATTATCTAAAACTTTTGTCTGAACACTTTTTCTCTAAAATTACTATTAACGATGCTAAGCATGTTTAAAGAAAATCGTAAAATTTAGTTTTCTTTCAATATCTAATAAGCCATGAAAGTTATCGGAGAAACAAAATCAGTTTTAAATCAAACTCGTAAAACTGCGCATCTTTCCCCATTTAAGCGATTTTCTTTCTCCAGTAGTTTCTGAGATCCCAATGCTAAACATTCAAAGAATCTCACCCTGTATATATATATATATATATATGAAAAATTTTGTGAAAAACTTATCTGCGCGGAATGTGCATATATCGATATTTCACTGTTTTTTACAGATCATCAGTGCACCTTACCGAAGACAGACATGATATTCACTTCTATACTACGTGTATATATACGAACTGTAATGAACTTCATGTGTATGAGAATTAATAATTATTAAATCTCATTTTACATGCGATTGTCGCTATAATTTGTTGCATTTAATTCTACAATTCGGCAAATCACTTTTGCCCTAGATTGTAGACGCAACAAGCCGCGACATCAACTGTACAAGTTGTCAGTACAAATGAAAAATTTTGTGAAAAACTTATCTGCGCGGAATGTGCATATATCGATATTTCACTGTTTTTTACAGATCATCAGTGCACCTTACCGAAGACAGACATGATATTCACTTCTATACTACGTGTATATATACGAACTGTAATGAACTTCATGTGTATGAGAATTAATAATTATTAAATCTCATTTTACATGCGATTGTCGCTATAATTTGTTGCATTTAATTCTACAATTCGGCAAATCACTTTTGCCCTAGATTGTAGACGCAACAAGCCGCGACATCAACTGTACAAGTTGTCAGTACAAATGAAAAATTTTGTGAAAAACTTATCTGCGCGGAATGTGCATATATCGATATTTCACTGTTTTTTACAGATCATCAGTGCACCTTACCGAAGACAGACATGATATTCACTTCTATACTACGTGTATATATACGAACTGTAATGAACTTCCTGTGTATGAGAATTAATAATTATTAAATCTCATTTTACATGCGATTGTCGCTATAATTTGTTGCATTTAATTCTACAATTCGGCAAATCACTTTTGCCCTAGATTGTAGACGCAACAAGCCGCGACATCAACTGTACAAGTTGTCAGTACAAATGAAAAATTTTGTGAAAAACTTATCTGCGCGGAATGTGCATATATCGATATTTCACTGTTTTTTACAGATCATCAGTGCACCTTACCGAAGACAGACATGATATTCACTTCTATACTACGTGTATATATACGAACTGTAATGAACTTCATGTGTATGAGAATTAATAATTATTAAATCTCATTTTACATGCGATTGTCGCTATAATTTGTTGCATTTAATTCTACAATTCGGCAAATCACTTTTGCCCTAGATTGTAGACGCAACAAGCCGCGACATCAACTGTACAAGTTGTCAGTACAAATGAAAAATTTTGTGAAAAACTTATCTGCGCGGAATGTGCATATATCGATATTTCACTGTTTTTTACAGATCATCAGTGCACCTTACCGAAGACAGACATGATATTCACTTCTATACTACGTGTATATATACGAACTGTAATGAACTTCATGTGTATGAGAATTAATAATTATTAAATCTCATTTTACATGCGATTGTCGCTTGTTGCGTCTACAATCTAGGGCAAAAGTGATTTGCCGAATTGTAGAATTAAATGCAACAAATTATAGCGGCAATCGCATGTAAAATGAGATTTAATAATTATTAAATCTCATTTTACATGCGATTGTCGCTTGTTGCGTCTACAATCTAGGGCAAAAGTGATTTGCCAAATTGTAGAATTAAATGCAACAAATTATAGCGACAATCGCATGTAAAATGAGATTTAATAATTATTAAATCTCATTTTACATGCGATTGTCGCTATAATTTGTTGCATTTAATTCTACAATTCGGCAAATCACTTTTGCCCTAGATTGTAGACGCAACAAGCGACAATCGCATGTAAAATGAGATTTAATAATTATTAATTCTCATACACATGAAGTTCATTACAGTTCGTATATATACACGTAGTATAGAAGTGAATATCATGTCTGTCTTCGGTAAGGTGCACTGATGATCTGTAAAAAACAGTAAAATATCGATATATGCACATTCCGCGCAGATAAGTTTTTCACAAAATTTTTCATTTGTACTGACAACTTGTACAGTTGATGTCGCGGCTTGTTGCGTCTACAATCTAGGGCAAAAGTGATTTGCCGAATTGTAGAATTAAATGCAACAAATTATAGCGACAATCGCATGTAAAATGAGATTTAATAATTATTAATTCTCATACACATGAAGTTCATTACAGTTCTTATATATACACGTAGTATAGAAGTGAATATCATGTCTGTCTTCGGTAAGGTGCACTGATGATCTGTAAAAAACAGTGAAATATCGATATATGCACATTCCGCGCAGATAAGTTTTTCACAAAATTTTTCATTTGTACTGACAACTTGTACAGTTGATGTCGCGGCTTGTTGCGTCTACAATCTAGGGCAAAAGTGATTTGCCGAATTGTAGAATTAAATGCAACAAATTATAGCGACAATCGCATGTAAAATGAGATTTAATAATTATTAATTCTCATACACATGAAGTTCATTACAGTTCGTATATATACACGTAGTATAGAAGTGAATATCATGTCTGTCTTCGGTAAGGTGCACTGATGATCTGTAAAAAACAGTGAAATATCGATATATGCACATTCCGCGCAGATAAGTTTTTCACAAAATTTTTCATTTGTACTGACAACTTGTACAGTTGATGTCGCGGCTTGTTGCGTCTACAATCTAGGGCAAAAGTGATTTGCCGAATTGTAGAATTAAATGCAACAAATTATAGCGACAATCGCATGTAAAATGAGATTTAATAATTATTAATTCTCATACACATGAAGTTCATATATATATATATATATATACCGTATATTCCTAATGTACGGAGTACATATACGCAATAATTTGACCAACGTGTGCACTAATTATGGGCATTGTCGACGCATGAAAATGGTTGTTTACTGTCAAACTGGCGTCCATAAGTAACGAAGTATTAAGCCTACTTGGATTTTTCATAAATAAAAACTAAGAAACGTCGACTAGTTTATTAATGTGGATTTCAAAAAATATGTATGAGACTTTTATAGAAAAGTTCAATATATTTTTCATTACACTAATCAATAGGAAGATTTAACAATAAAACTATAACATTGAAAATCCTTGTTTAGACAAAAAAACCTCAATTTGTGGGGCTTTAATAAATATCTCAGGCTGGCCGGTCTTTTGCCTGTTAGTGTATTGTATTTGAGGACAATGAGTTCATTATATAATTTTGGAAAATTTTCCTTTGGTAACTTCTATTTTAGAGTAGATGCTACAGATGGAATTGAATAAATTACTTAAAAATTAAAAAAATCGATTGTCCAAGTATTTATTTGAAACATCTTTTGCTGCAAGGACTTATATAATATCACAATAATGCTATATCAAAATAATATACATGAATTTATAATTAAACGAAGATTTTGGCTAAATAACGTGTGTTCATTTGAAAAGTCAATCTAGGTTACTTTGAAATTTTGATAGAATAAGACGCATATATATTAGTATGTGTTTGTTGTTCCGTAAACGTAAATCCAAATGACATTTGATAATGTCAATCACATTTGTTATTTATTTGTATGTATGAAACTGTCAAAATATACGACTTCGTAGGTTAAGTAGTAAATTTTAGTTTATGACATACTTCAAAATGTTCCCAGTAAATCACATGCTACTAGATTGACTTTTTAAATGAACACCCATTATATGAATAACACTTGCCACGATAAGATTTAAACTTCCATATTCCATTAAGTAAGTACTGTTTAGTTGAGATAGTAAAGAAAAGAAACTTTAAACAATTAACAATTTATTTTTCATGGAAGCCTGGATCCCAATTTAATTTTCTACATAATTTCCACCTGTATTAAGTCACTTATCTTATTTAACAACTAGCTTTTGCATCCATCCTCATAGAAATTTGCTACCTGATTTGCTCACCACTGCAGCACAGCCGTTTTGACGTCGTCATCCTAATAGTAGCGCTAAGCGCCAAAGCACATCTTTAAGTGGAGGAACAAATGATAGTCACTGGGCGTTAAGTCAAGGCTATTTGAAGTTGTTGCCAACCATATGCCGCGATGAAACCTCCGATTCAATTAGCCACTTGCGGAAGAGCATTGTGAGAAGCAAAGCAATCCATATACTGAGCATGTCATGCCTTTTGTTATAGATTACGTAATGCAATTTATTTAAGTTCTCATAATATGCATTTACTGTATGTCATCCCAAGGCAAAAAATTCACAAACAACACTCCTTGTTTATCCCAGAACAAAGTCCACATGATTTGTCGCACTGAAATGATTTGCTTGAACGGAACTTTCTTGGGCGTTGTTGAATATCTCCAGTCCAAGGACTGTTGGCTTTGATGCCGGTGTAACGTGAGCAACATATTAGTTATTGGTAGAGCCCGGCGAACGACGAAATATCGTTGTCTAATTTAAAACTCATCAATAGGAAGCGTTATGGTTAACCATACAATTTATCAAGTACGATTTCTTCGAAGGTAAGCCATTGTACCACTTACTGAAGATAGAGTACAAACGATTTGCTAGCCCGATATAGACAAAAAAAAACTACTAAGGCAGCGTTCTCATATACAGTGTGTCTACAGATTCATTCTCAACATGGGGATCTCGCTTACTATGAGAGATAGAGATTTGGTTAAATGGAATCAAATACTTCAAATGTAAAGTTGTACCAAACCCTATACACTAGCTTTGAATATTTAATGTACTTCGGGCGCTATAGCAAAAAAAGTGAATTTTTGTTTTTTCGATTTTCTTTAATAACTCATTTATTTTTGAAGTAATACAAATTTAGTTTGCACTTCCTTGAGGCACTTTTTTAATAGGAATCCGGTGGTGTATTTAGATTTTTGAATACTGCTATAGTAGTTGAGCTACAATGGTCAAGTTTCATTTTTCTTATGGGGGTCATAGTTGGCTATGACACCATCGAAAAGAATTTTTCTTTCAACATATTAGTTATTGGTAGAGTCCGGCGAACGACGAAATATCGGTGTCTAATTTAAAACTCATCAATATGAAGCGTTATGGTTAACCATACAATTTATCAAGTACGATTTCTTCGAAGGTAAGCCATTGTACCACTTATTGAAGATAGCGTACAAACGATTTGCTAGGCCCGATATAGACAAAAAAACAACTAAGGCAGCGTTCTCATATACAGTGTGTCCACAGATTCATTCTCAACATGGGGATCTCGCTTACTATGAGAGATAGAGATTTGGCTAAATGGAATCAAATACTTCAGAGGTAAAGTTGAAACCCTATACACCCTACAAACCCTATACACTAGCTTTGAATATTTAATGTACTTCGGGCGCTATAGCAAAAAAAGTGAATTTTTGTTTTTTCGATTTTCTTTAATAACTCATTTATTTTTAAAGTAATACAAATTTAGTTTGCACTTCCTTAAGGCACTTTTTAATAGGAATCCGGTGGTGTATTTAGATTTTTGAATACTGCTATAGTAGTTGAGCTACAATGGTCAAGTTTCATTTTTCTTATGGGGGTCATAGTTGGCTATGATACCATCGAAAAGAATTTTTCTTTCCCTTATCAAAAATGTATAATTTGTTATACTTGATACCAAAACTAATTTCAAAAATTAAAAAAAAACTGTCATTGTTAGTGTTTGTTTCTAGTTGGCATTTAGTTTATGTTCTGTAAAATTTACAAATCGAATAGCAAAATAAATACCTAACATAATAAAATATAAAGTACCATTTAAATACTAAATTTATTGATTATTATTAAATAATTTTGCTGTCATGGAGCCGTTTAGTAATAGTGACAAATTTGATATGTTGTCTTGTTACATTCTGTGTCACAAAAATTCGATGAGAACTGCCAAAATGTACATAAATCAGTATCCAGAACGCAGACAACCCCATCTTCCTACTTCACAGATCATTTACTAAGCCATATACAAAACTGCAGCGCATAAGTAATGAAACTAAAACTAATGTTTTACAAGCAGTTGTTGAAAATCCAAACATATCAGCTCGGGAAATTCAACATGACACCGGCGTTTCCAAATCTACTGCTCATAAGATTTTGCCCACTCACAAATATCATTCATATAAATACAATATATGTCAATCTTTAAGACCAGAGGATAATGAAAGACGCAGAGAATTTTGTAAATGGTACACTAGGCAAAGCGATGATAATGATAATTTTTCTTCTCAAATATTATGGTCCGATGAAGCTAGCTTCATAAACAATTTACTCAATAGACAAAATTTATGATTTTGGTCCACAGAAAACCCTCATGTAATCAGACCTACTCGACATCAAGTGGGTTTTGGATTTAATGGCTGGTGTGGCATACTAGGGTCACAATTAATTGGTCCAATAATTTTTAATGAAACACTAACGCCCGACGTTTATTTGCATTTACTGCAAAATAATATTGAAGATTTGCGGGGCGAATTACCTACACAAGACGCTTATAATTGTTGGTTTCATCAGGACGTTGCTCCAGCGCATAATTCCAGAATTGCAACTTATTACCTCAGTCAACGGTTTGGTAACAGATGGATCGGAACTCGTGGACCAATTGCATGGCCACCAAGGTCCCCTGATCTGACCCCGCTCGACTTCTATTTGTGGGGTTACATTAAAGACAAAGTGTATGCTCGCAGCTACAATAACGTAAATGAACTTCGTAAAAGCGCGGTTCACGAATGTCGAGCTATTCCAAGGCGTACTTTACATAAAGTTGTTAAATCTACTATTCGTAGATCCTATTTATGTTTGGAAAATGATGGTCAACTGTAAACATTTTTTATAATTTCTTATTATAATTTTGTTTTAAATAATATCTAATTATTTTTTGAGCTGCTTATATTTGTAATTTAATAAATAATTGTTGCAAAACAAAGTTTTCTTCCTTTCTTTGTTAGCAAAACCTTCTATTCTTAAATGTCACAACCGCTCTAACCTGTTAATGTAACAATATATTGTTTTTTTTTAATTTTTGAAATTAGTTTTGGTATCAAGTATAACAAATTATACATTTTTGAAAAGGGAAAGAAAAATTCTTTTCGATGGTGTCATAGCCAACTATGACCCCCATAAGAAAAATGAAACTTGACCATTGTAACTCAACTACTATAGCAGTATTCAAAAATCTAAATACACCAACGGATCCATATTAAAAAAGTGCCTTAATAAATTTATCTTACTTTAAAAATAAATGAGTTATTAAAGAAAATCTAAAAAAGAAAAATTCACTTTTTTTACAATAGCGACCGAAGTACATTAAATATTTAAAGCTAGTGTATAGAGTTTGGTACAACTTTACCTCTGGAGTATTTGATCCCATTTAACCAAATCTCTATCTCTCAAAATAAGCGAGATCCCCATGTTGAGAATGAATCTGTGGACACACTGTATATAATAATAAATTATTATTATTACGATTGTTACAATATACGATGACATATTTTTCTAAATGTTCAGATATAAAACTTTGTCTTTTCGCATTTAAAAATATTTTTAAATTGTGAAAATGATCTTTCTACATCACAACAGGTCACTGTAGCATAGCTGTAGTTACTTAAAATATAGTTAGCATTAATGTTACCATTTATTAAACTTGGTATTTGTTTATTTATTATATAACCAGGGTTCCGAGTCAACACCTTGTTAATATAGTTTTTTTTACTTTCTATATTCTTTATTACACGAGGAATAAAACCAAAATATTTATGAATAAATGGTAACTGTTTAAGCAAAAGGAATTTTTGTACTAGCGTTTTACTAATTGATTCACTTTTCACCGTATCTTCTAGACACATTACACATTTAATTGTTTTATAATTGTTACTCTTAAAAACACAAGCTTGTATCCATGTACCCTATCTAGTAATAACAGATTGAAGAAGCAAACTTAATCCAGGACAAGGTTCTTTGTACAATTGTATTTTGCTGGAAGGTTTTAAGGAAATTGATTTCGCATTACTAATAAATGTATTTACATCTGCGAACTCTTCTCGCACAAATTCACACACGCGATGTAAAGAATGTGCAAAACAAGTAACATGAACCATACCTGTTAAAAAAGTTTGTAAATTTATTCCTGCGTGGAGCATATAAGCTACATCAGTTACTAATAGAAGAGCTTTCTCTTTCTCGTCCAGAATTATGGAATCTAGACTGTTTTTCACAAATTCTGTGATAGATTGAAAATTTATGGTAGACAAAACTTTACTAGCAAGTAAATGAGATTTTGGAGGTTTAGTTGATTCTAGTGGGACGTTCAATCAGCAATGTTATTGTAGCTCAATAACATTGCTGATTGAACGTCCCACTGTATCTGTAGTTTCATCCACTAACGCAAAGATATTTGTGCCTTCTAATGTCTTTTCTTATTTCCTGTATCTGTGTCAGATAAAAGTTTTCTTTTTACATTGCTTTCATCGGGAATTGATATACGACAATACTTTTCCTAAAAAAATTTCAAGTCTGGATGATTGAGTTGCTTCAACGGAATATTTGAGGATACAAATGCCCTATACAGTTCCTCACAAAAATTATTTTTCATTTGTATTTTGCATAGTTGTACGCATAAGTTGAACCTTTAATATATGCTTGTTAGAGTATAAATGATTGTTAACGTTAGCTTTTTTAACGTTAAAAGTCACACGAACAGACACTATATTAAATTGTCATCGAATCAACCTTAAATATTTGTAGATGTACACACATACATATAAACCGACACACAAACATACATATTTCAAAAAAAAATAGCAAATTGAATGAAAAAAAATGCTTTTAGATACGTAGATAAGCTTTTCCTTCATTTAGTGCTCCCTGACTGAAACTTAAATAAAGTATTTTTCCATAAGAAAAAAGCAAGAAGTTGTTACGTCTATGAGTAAACAAGGACAAAATACGTAGAAATATACAGGTTAACCTAAAATGCCGAGTTCTAGTTATTAGACCCCTAACTTTCTTTCTACTGGTCAGATCGGAGAACTAAATAGCTTTAAACCTTCTCCGGACAATGTAAATCCTTGTGCAAAAAAGTCTATTAGTCTATAATGGACACACATATAAACATTGCCTTTTATGTAATAGTCTCACTATTTTTTTTAATTATCGCAATCTAACTAACACTGCAGATCAACAAACAGAAATAACATTATCAAACCAGTATTTACACACAAACTCCAGATATTATAATTTCTTATTTATACGTTTGGAAGGGCACCTGAAAGATTAGATTCCAATTTTTCATTAAAAAAATGTAAAATCATTAGTGACATATTAGTATCGATTATATTATATTATTAATTGTAGGTAGTTATTGTCTTGAAAGACATCAACGATATGGCTCCCGAGTTCGTCAGCATCAACGAAACATCTGTAAGAGAGAACATCAACATCAACGCACCCGTAATGCAAGTGAAGGCTCAGGATAAAGACGAAGGTCGCAATGGATACGTGGAATACTATCTAACCGAAGACGAATCATCTCGAGGAACATTTTCATTAGGTGCTGTAGATGGTCTTCTTAAAGTAGCAAAAAACATTGACAGAGAGTTGAAAAGCAGCTATATCCTATTTGTGACTGCAAAAGATAGGGGAGATCCACCAAAATCTTCGCAGACCCAAATTCTGGTAAAAGTATTGGATGAAAACGATAACAGCCCTGTTTTTGATCCGAAACAGTACAGTGCGTCTATACCTGAAAACGCTTCTATTGGTGCCAGTGTGCTACAGGTAACAATTTATTCTAATGTCTAATGAAGTATTTCAAATTTTGTAAATGATTAAAGCTGTTGAAAATGTTAGATTCTCTCTCGTTTAGTGTGTTATTTAAATATAAAGTTAATTACATCGAAAAATCATATCTTCAAAATAAAATATTGACATTTGTTATGTGTTGCGTTACGGTTATAATCGGTGTTTATAAATATTGAATTTTTTTTCTTAAGCTAGCAACAATACTGCAACTTTATACCTAATTTTTAAATTTAAATTTTACAAAGAAAATATCAAACAAGCAAATAAACAAAACAATTTGTTGTTTTTACTTTTAAAATGATCTGTACTATAGAGTAAAATACAGTTATTTCCATGGCCATTTTGGAAGCGACTTGCAAAATGAAGATATATTCCAAGCAGTTGATTTATAATCAATTTATCGAAATGTATCGAGAAAAACAAATTGAATCGAATATCGCTACTTTTCGCAGCTAATTGTTAGCATAATTGACGTTTTTTTCGGTTCACTGCTGTTAAACCCGGTATTTTGAGAAAATGTAAATCAAATTGTTGAACAAAATTCTCATATTTCTATACGTCGCATATTTCAACTAATAGCTAAACTCAACTTAACAATTAATATGTTATAACGTTTCTAGGTCTTTCCTATGAACCCTCTCTTAAGAACCTAAAAAGAAACAGGTACATTTACACCCATATAAATGTTCAATTGTCCATCAAATTCACTCAACCGATTTTTTGCAACGAATCTACTTTTGTCAGTGCTATAATGACCAATTGTATAACAATATTGACTAGCAAAATATTACCTTCTATTTCAATGAAGCATGGTTTCACCTGTCTGGTTATGTTAATTTGCAGTATTATAGAATTTGGTTGGAAGATAATCCACACAATGTAATCAAAGTACCATTGCATCTACTTCAAGTTGGCGTTTGAGTAGAAATGCCAAGACAACGAATTATTGAGTCAATATTCTTTTAAGAAACAATTAACGCCCAAAGATACAAAACCATTATTTTAGACACATAACATAGATTTATCTAATGGTTATTTCCAACAGGATTCTATCACACCACACACAGCTATGAATTATTTAGAGCAGTTTTTCCCTTTTCCGTTTTGTAAGTGCAGATTTATGGGCAAGAAGATGGTCTGATGCGTCTTTGGACTTTATTCCCTTATTTAAAAAACGTAATAGTAAGAAATCCCATAAACAATTTGCAAGAACAATACACAATTGAAGAAAAAATTTGCAATGTGCAATTTATCGCGACGAATTGAGTATTGTTTACAAGTAGTAGGCCAACATTTCAAACATTTTCTTTGAATAATATAGCTTGTAGACTTCCACAGTCATCCATGGTTCCAGAACCTCTGATTCTGTGCCAACCTCCGATTCCCAGTCAAAGTTATTTTCCTGGAATTCTGTTAACAACTCCTTATAATAAGCTACTTACTTTTCCATACCAATTACTATGTATTCCGACGACATTTGATTAGCTTTCCCATCCCTTTTATAACCTTCTAGGCCTTGTTGTCTCTTATGTTTCCTGTAGATCTACTATTTTCTTCCCAAATTTTCCACGAATATTGCTTCCTTGCAGTTTTTACCTCGCAGGATACTTCGTTTCGTATGTTTTGATATTTAAAATATGTAACGTATACCCGTATATACCTTCATCTTGTTTTCGGGTTTCTCATAAACCAAGAAATATTTCTATCCGTTCTGTATACTGTCTCAGCATCATACTTCTTCAACACAGTCTTATCTGTAGTACATTTTGGATACGATAACAAAACTTTATTGGACTTGTTTTTTCTCCAGTTTTTTTTTTTTTTTGTTAGTCGCCGCTCTTTGAATTTGTTTATCGGTGAATTCGCTTTACTTCAATGCTGCGTGTAATTGTGTGTATTCTTTATCGGAAACCTTTTGGATCTATTTTTTAAAATGTTTACTGAGTTTAATTGCATAGGGTGGTGGTATGATTTGGCAAATTAGTTCGCGGGAAAAATTGTCGAAATGCCCAAAATTCTACGGCTTATCAAATATATATACCAGAATAATTGAAACATACATGAGTATATAAACCCCACCAGTTTCGTATAATACAAAGGTACTTTTAATAATATAAAATATTATTAAAAATCTGGCGTGAAGAACACAATTACAGGTTCACTATTAATATTTTTGTGAACGTGTCCGAACATATCCCTCCCCAGAGACGTAGATACGTATTTCGCCTTTCTACAGGCTCATCGGTACGCCCCTGCTGGAGAAAGGATATCTTCAGACACATTCACAAAAAAGAACCACATCGCCACATCACAGAAATTATCCAGACCGAGCGTAGAAGTAAATTCAGCGCTGCCTGTTGTCAGGCAGCCGAAGTACCTCGCCCCGTCCACATAACCAATGTGAGGTAACGACGCCTTTCAAATGTGGCACAGCCATCTCTCTAGAAACTGCATTTTGTTTGTGTTTTCACTCATTGTACGGAGTACCCGCATGTGTAATGCATCAGAATAATTGAAACATACATGAGTAGGTGAAGCCCGCCAGTTTTGTATAATACACCAGGTATTTTTAATAATATAAAATATTATTAAAAATCTGGTGTGAAGAACACAAATACAGGTTCACTATTAATATTTTTGTGAACGTGTCCGAACATATCCCTCCCCAGAGACGTAGATACGTATTTCGCCTTCTTTGTGAATGTGTCTGAAGATATCCTTTCTCCAGCAGGGGCGTACCGATGAGCCTGTAGAAAGGCGAAATACGTATCTACGTCTCTGGGGAGGGATATGTTCGGACACGTTCACAAAAATATTAATAGTGAACCCGTATTTGTGTTCTTCACACCAGATTTTTAATAATATTTTATATTATTAAAAATACCTTTGAAATATATATACACAGATAAATAAATAGATAGATAAAAATAATCAATATTAGCTATATTCATATTCGTTAGATCCTAGATTATTACATAATTGATAATTTAAAAATAAATGGACATAAAACACAATAAGCATGGCATAATAAAGATTATTTTTATTTAATGATGCAGTTATAGAAACTGTTTTTATGCTATTTCAATTAAGATGATCTAACAATACCTGTCGTGTGTAATAACAACTAGGTAAATTTCAATTATCTCTTTACATATACAGTTATAAACTACACGTTTTATACTAATTTTAACATCTTAATCTGTTAGTACAATATAATTTAAAGTTTATACTTACCACTGCAATTTACGAAGCTTAATTGGTTATTAAACATACGAAGACTATTTTCTTTTCGCTGAGCCGTTCTAACAGGCCATAATATTTTGCTATAAATCTTTTTGACATTTTAACCTGGTTGTTTACAGGCTGAATAACAGTGACAAATGAAAAAATATACTTACGTATTTTTTACTACAAACTTTGTAGTTGCACAAGAAAGCATGCAAGTAAGCAAAAAGCGTTATTGAGTTGTGATGTTTTACAATTTCAAAAACGGCTTAAGCCGTAAGGAATGTCTTGAGAAAATTAATCACATTTTCTTTATTTTCAGGTTTCGGCAACGGATATAGATGAAGGCCTAAACGGTCGCGTCCGTTATTCTATAAGTTCAGGAGACGTAAATCGTGATTTTAGTATAGCCGAAGATACTGGTATAGTTCGTGTCGCCAAGAACTTAAATTACGAAAGAAAGTCTCATTACGTACTAATCGTCCGAGCTGAAGATTGTGCCAGAGACAAGAATAGAAGTGCAGTTCGTTCTGATACTGCAGAAATATCAATATCTGTTTCTGATATTAACGACAATCCTCCAACGTTTCTGGATTCGCCTTATTTAGCTTATGTTATGGAAAATGTCATACCACCAAATGGCGGATACGTAATAACGGTGCAAGCATATGACGCAGATACACCTCCATTCAACTCATTAGTTCGATATTTCATTAAAGAAGGTGACACTGACATATTCAGAATTAACGCTTCCACTGGTGAAATATCCTTGCTAAGAGCTCTAGATCGTGAAGAACAAGCTGAATATACTCTATCTTTAGTCGCCATGGATACTGGTAAGACCTTACTTTACTAATTTTAACGTTGTAAAGCATGTTGCTTGCTAATTTAATTCATCTACTAACACTAAGCATTGATAAATTAACTGTTATAATTACTATCTATGTGTTTGAAAAGTAAAATGTAAATGCTGTGGCTGTTAACATTTGAAATAACCGGAACATATTTTTTCTCTTTCAAGGTCATTTGGACCCTGTTACTTCTGCGCTCAACAAATTATTATCTAAAGTTTATCATCTTACGCTCTACTATTTTTGTCCATGTAAAGTGTTTTTCTAAGGTTGATAGAACTTGAAAATGAAAAAAAAATAATAAAAAAACTCGAAATTTTAATCTATATTTATTTTTCGTCATACCTGTTTATTATTTTGAGTTATCCGTACCGTCTCAATGACTATTATGTCATCGATAACAGTCTAGGCCGTTATAATAACAACCATGGACATTATACAAGTATTAAAAAGTTGTTTATGGACCAAGGGCGTTATGGGTATTATATTGCTCTGAGGCTGACGTTAATTCAGCACGAGGGCTTCTGGCTCGAGGGACGAATGTCGTCCGAGGGCAATATAATTGCCATAACGCCAATGGTTCATATTATTTACTTTTCAAGAAAAATAAATTTCTTAAATGGAAAATTAAAATTACATTGGAAAAGTTCCGAGATTTCTGTCAACTGCCATGTCGTTGACAGTCGTTATGCATCTAATATGACTCCTTGAATCAATAATAGAGGAAAGCATTTCTTCTAAGAATAGAGTATCCAGCATGATATTAAATTCTGTTACAGCATCAGATAAATCTTTGTTGGCTTGTCAAAGTACTAGTGAAGATATTTTCCCTCCAAGAACTTTAACAAACTTGGATAGCTTCGGATCAGATAATTTTTCAGGAAATTTCGAAAACCGTATTTTCCATTTTGCTAAACAATGTTAAAAATGTGATTCTTTCTTTAGAAATTTTTGAAAATAAACAACTATCAAGTTTTATGTATTTAAAATGACACTTATTGACACTTTGATGTTTTCAAGTTTAGATACTCATGTTTAGATACTCTTAATTTTATGAAATAATGCTAAAGTCTTGCTTCTTTCTTTAGACTTTGTTAAAAACTAAAATTATTAGTTCTGTAAAATGTATATCCTTTCTTGTCGGGCCTTATTTACACTCACACAACAGTAAAATCTGTAAATAAATTATCGGGCGTTATGGGCCATAATGCCCGGATATTATTCCCACGGGCGTTATGACCGTGTTTATGGTAACCAAATCCAAGGTGAAATTAACATATAATACTTAAGTGAAAAATAAAATAAATTATTTTTAATCAAATTTATTCATAGTTTTTTTTAGTAAATTACAAATTAATAGAACTCTATTTTGTATTGGAATAAGTATGAAAATTAAACAGACACTTTTTGTTTCCAAAAATTGAAAACTTTTTCACTTCGTTATTGCTGGCATCATCTTTAAAAGAAACTTTTGAAGATACCTCAATATTTATTGGATCGCTAGGAGTTTTCAGAGCATTAGAAGAAGATATTCTGATTTCCTGTCTAGAAGTGTTTTTAAAGGCTGTAGATTATTTGCTGAAACAAAAAGTATTTTCGATATTTAAACTTTCTTGCTAATTGATTCCTCAATATATTGCTCTGCAACTGCTCCAGATTTCCTTCAGGGTAAGCAGATTACCTGTATTTTCAGCCAACAGTGTGGATGCTGATCTGCGAAACAATTACCTGTGGAATTTTTAGGAAGATACCATTTACCTTTTCTGTAATCTACAAACACACGTTAACTTGGTACACCAAGAAGCCGTAGGGCTGCATATTTCCTGTAGAGCGTACAGCCTTTAAAACGTGTGTCATCTTCCGTAATAGTAAATTTCCGGCAGGTTGTATTTTTTGTGTATTTCAGCTTTGATTATAAATTTTCCAGTATCTTCAATATAATTTGTTTGAAACGTACAAAGTTATTGACGACGATAAGCACCAAAAATTCCAAATACTAAAATAACTTTCTCTAGCAAAAAGTAGTCATCTGGTGAAAAAATCTTATGATTTGCTCATTTGTTAGGGTTTTTGCTTTTTTTGGATT
Source organism: Melolontha melolontha (assembly GCA_935421215.2). Taxonomy (NCBI): domain Eukaryota; kingdom Metazoa; phylum Arthropoda; class Insecta; order Coleoptera; family Scarabaeidae; genus Melolontha; species Melolontha melolontha. The sequence continues at coordinate 103,204,179 of OW285238.1, forward strand.
ATAACATTCAGATTTACGTTTGAGCAACATAAAAAGTTTTCCATATTTGTAACAAGAGTAACTTTTGAGAAATGAAAAGTAACTGGACATAACAAATACAAACCTAGAAATGTCAATGAACACCTCTCTTTTTAAGCCATGTTATAAAATCCTCATATTTCTTTTCGTACCTCACGCTAGTCTTCAAAGGCAATAAATTAAAACTTGTTACATTAACTTCATCACGAACATCTTCGAGAATTTCACAAACTACTACACTTTCACGCGACATATTGAAATTTCAGTATTCATTTATAACCATTACTATAGAAATAAATTAAGACTGCCTGATTAGTTTCTTGAATTTATATTATTTAATTTTTTGAATTACTCAGTTTTCGGATATGACGAAAAATAGTGAACAACATACGATCGATATAAGGGTATAACAGTCTCGGATAATATTTATCAGCCTTGGCTTCCCTCGGCATTCAAACAATTATCCTCGACTGTTATGCGCTTACTATCCGACTAATACCGTTATATACTATTATTCGAAAGATCAATTCATGGCAAGTCCAATTTTGGGTCACTGTTTCGAGCACTGCTGGACGTACCTTCATAGGTAATAATCGAGAGCTGTCAAATCGCACCACCTTGGAAGCCGATAGAGCGGTCCATTTCTTGAAATCAACTTATCGTCAAATTTTTCTTTCAATAAGTCGATGGTTGCGGTCGCCGTATGGTATGTAGCGCGATCTATATTTTTTTTCGAACAAAAAATAATTTACCATGGAACGGTAATGATCTCCATTGACTGTCACGCGAGTTTCGCCCTCATTTTTAAAGAAATAAGGTACGATGATGCCACCAGTGTGTAAACCGCACCAAACAATACTTTTTTTTTCTGAATGTAATAGAGTCTGCAGAACCTCTCGTATACTGATCTCACTTCATATGCGTAAATTTTGCTTATTAATAAGCCTGTTCAGCCCAAAAGTAAACATAGTCGCTAAATATAATTTTGCGATAAAACAACGAGTAAGTTTTCAATTATTTCTTTAAGGCTTAATCGGCGAAAGACTGACACGTATGATGGTCTTGTGGCTTTAATTCCGGTACTAGTTGGATCTTATACGGGTGTAGGCCAATATCTTTACGAAAAATTTTCCTCGTAATGAATAGACAGAGGACCAATTACTGCGACCGACGACGAATGGATAAACTTTGGTCATCTTCCACGCTTTCGTTTATTGAAGGGATATTCTCTTCAATACGCACATTCCTTCGACGTGTTGGTTTTATTGCATCAATTAATCAATGTTGGTACAAAACCTATCTACAGTTCGACAGATGGCTTACTCGGATACACGATTATGTATACCTTAAAAACCACGAAGTCGTCTACAAGTTGCGCGATTCGACGACTGATTTTCAAAGTAAATTTGGATGATTTGAGAAATTATACTAATCATAAATGTCAAAAAATGAACGCAGCATGACAGTTAATCCTTTTATAAATTCCATCTAAGCTGAAAGGAACACCGATTATTTATTAGCTTATGATATCCAATAAATGATGAAAAATTTTCATCTATTTAGAAAAATCTTAAAATCACACCATTTTAATTGCTCTCTTAATGCTCTAGATAAAATATAAATTGTTTTTAAAATAAAATACATAAAAGATATTTTTATAGTGCGCCATCTATCCCAAATTAAACTGGTCAAAACGCATTGTTTTTCTTATACATTACAACATGTATCTTATGCGTTTTTAAATATTGATTCGAAAACTAATTTTAAAATTTCTCCATCACCTCAGAATTCTTAGATATTTACTTAATATTTCCTAAAAATATGTTAATTTTGATATATTTGATATATTATTTGATATATTTGAACTTTATTTTAGCAACTTAAATGCAAAATATTACATTTCGATAAATTTGAACATGCCTCGGCATATTTTCTATTTTATATCCATACAAGTACGCCTCAGTTTGCGTCTACAATCTACTAATTTAAAAGTTAGACCTGCTTGAAATATTTCTGGAAACAATGTTAAAAAACATACAATTTAAAAAGACTGTTTTTTAAAATATTCTCCTTTGATATCAATACACTTTTGGATACGTTCGAACATACTACCACAGTATTTTTTCCATTCTGCAGCTGATACTTCCGAAGCCACCATACATTTTACTTTCGACGTTAATGTACAAATAGAATTCACAAGGTAGTAAATCGAGTGAACCACTAGTTCATAATTTTTACGGGTTTTTTAGCCCGTAAATATTTGAACTAATTACCGTTATCAACGGTTTGACGAACTAAGTAGGAACTGACCTTGTCATCATGGATAATTATTGGGCGCTTTAGATTATTTCTTCTTATTTCATCATAACCAGCAAATAAATTATGGTATTCTAATCATCGTACACAATTGTTCTATTCTCTAAAATTACAATTACTACACGTCCTATAAAACCGAAGAAACAAGTGATCATTAGCTTGGCAGCACTGCATAAACGAACAGCTTTCGTAGGCTTTGGCTCTCTTTGAAAGATTCAAATGGTGGATTGTTGTTTACGTTCAGAATTGAATTAATAAGTCCAAGTTTCGCTACTAGTAGCGATGTTGGAGACTAAGTTTCAATGATTTTTTGCGCCATTTGACATGGCTTCATTTTTGAGGCTGTATCAAACTTTGTTGAATTCAACAACTGCAAAGCTTTCATACGTTCAAATGCTCATATAAAATCACGTGTATTGCTTTCATTTCAATGATGAAAGAAGTTTAAATTTCGCAGTATGTGGTATGCCGATCTAGTTCAGACATTTTGGGCACAGTATCAGCATTAGTGACAACAACAGATATCGACAATCAACCTTACGAAATTCGTCCTCAACTGCTCAAATTCAGCAAATCAACTATAAACACTAGCCTTGGATACACCAACAATAAAATAAATCTATCGATGCATGGTTTCGACGCTTAACATTATTCACATTTTTCGTATGATTAAATGTTTATGCGAAATTATGAGTGCCAGTGCCCAAGGATGCTTCAATCTCAAGGTAGGTGGCATGCGGATTTCCTTCAGTTCATGTATAGCATCAAAATTCGTAGCAACAGAAGCAGATGTATGGCCTTCACAAAATTCGTCCCTAAGAGTGGTGCATTCACGCTGAAATTTAACGCTAAACACTATTCTTAGATGACGTTATATGTCCAAATGCTATATAAAGGGATACTTGATTATGGTGACGCTCACATAGTCTTGCGAAGAGGAATTTATGGGTTATCGATAATACGGTTCATATCTAGCGCCTAATTATTTCCCTTTATCTTCAACTTTAGCCAATAAAGCTACAGATGATTTCAAAAGGGAAATAATAGATATACTTCAAGAAATATTAGAAAGTTTGTTTCTTCAAATATAATGAACGATTTATTGACTGTAATTGGGAATATTAACATAGTATAAATCATGGGCGCTCATCAGAGAACAGAAAAGTCAAATGCATAGTTTAGAAAAGTAATACATGAGTTGTGTAAGAGGTGAAATAAGAAAAGGTAGAATTCGAAAGAACAAATTAGAGAAGAATTGAAAATAAAATTTATACTAATGTATATAGGGGAGAACAGCTGGGTTCGTGGGGACAGAAAATGTACAATAGCAGACCAATTAAACAAGAGTGGGAAGCAAAAGGTCTAACAAAAAAAGAAAAGGGCAGGCCAATGGAAAATTAGAATGATATGATCGGAATAATTCTGAAAGGCAGAGGTTCTACGTGGTGCGAGGCAAAAGTGTAAGGAAGAAGCAATGAACGTAGATTCGTGCTTAGCGATTTAGACCTCTTCCGTACCAATTTCTTTGTATAAACTCGTAGTTGGTATAAAAGTGGACACACTGATGATAAACCAAACTAGTTTGAACACTAGTAATAAATTTGAGCATTTTCATATCAGGCTGTACAAATTCAGTTTGTAAAGTTTCAGCTATTTTCGTAGTGAAACTTTATTCTATTTTTAACTGTTTTATCAACAATTTTAGTTTCACTAGCTGTATTGCCACCATTTTCGCATTCTCACGTATAAATAAGCATTGAGTTTGCCTACCTTTTTCCAAAATCCTTTATGGACACCAGGTACTTGTTCTCCCTTTCCCTGGTAGTGCAGGAGTCCTGTGCATGATTGTTCAGCTTCAGTATACCCGCTAAAAAAACCCTTTCGTCTACGCCTTGGCTTCGGGACCTCTTTCGCATACTTCAAAGCCCAGGTGGTCTCACAGCGCTTTCAATTGTCAATTACTTATAATTCAATTGCAGTTGTTGGTCTGCGTCTGGCTTCTAATTCCTTTGTCTCAATTATTTGTCTCGCCGCGTTGTATGCCTGTTTCCAGCCCCGCTGAGACTCCACCAGAACACGAATCAAGTTTTCTGGGTTTAAGCACCTGTTCGTCGTGTCCTCGAAATTTCTTCTTATATCTTCCCCATCTGGAACATTTGAAAAGAGTATGTTCTACATCATCTATCTCCCGGCAATAGTTGCAAGAGTGGGACGTCGCTCGTCGATCTACATCTATGCATATAACAATAATTATCCAGGCTTTAGCATCCTTCAATAGCTTAAATCCAATTACAAAAGGAATCATAAGTTATTTCGCCCGTCAATTTTGAAACATAACATCGTTATTAAAGAGGTTTCCTTCGTGGTTGTTTGATAGAGAGCGAAAGAGATGAAAATCTGATAGAGAGAGATTCTGAAAATAAGACGAACGTGGAATGATCTTCCAACCGAGATCTTGAATAGTAGCTTTTATTATGTTAGCAGTATGAGAGCGAGCGTTATCTTATTGCAAAATGACTTGATATCTATCTGGTCTTTTTCAGTATCAGATTTTGCTCGGAGAGTTGCCTTTTTGTTAGGTGTAAGCGGCCCTTTTCTGTTCTTAGTGTTAGCTTGAAGGCACCCTTTTGCATCACTAATAACAATGTGGAACAAAAACGGTCGACGTTGTTTACGAACTAACAAAAAAGTACTAATGTTGACACGCTGACTTTTGTTATTTCGCTCAAAACATGTGTCAACCAAACACCCAAATTTTTAACTTTTTCCATGGAATATAAATATCGTATTATAGTCGATTGGTTACAATCCATTAGAATAGCCAATTCCCAAGTTAATTGGCGTAGATCGTCATCAGTTCAGTGTTCAAACGATCTTCATTAAAGTCCTATAGGCTTCTTGAACGTAGCGAATCATTTATGTCAAAATGGGCCTCTTTAAATCGAAACAACCATTTACGTGCTATATTCTTCCCAATTACGCATTCTCTATAAATGTCACAAATGGCTCTAGCGGCTTCTGATGCATTAACTTTCCTGATAAACTCATAAAAAAAGCTTATATTGGAACTGTGCGTTTGACGTTCGACCTTCTTTTGTTAATAATTTATATAATCTTTGCACAAATTCAATAATTATTTAATTAAACAATAACATGACATTAAAATAACTTTGACATATACATATTTAACAACTCACCCAAGTCTACAGTTTGCCGGGCTGTAGACTTGGGTTCAAGTCCCAACATAGACAATATTTTTCAATTAAAAATTTCGTATGATGTGCTTTGTAATTTGTAGACAGCAATGTTTACATCCCCACTTACTTTGCAATTACATACATACTAATTTGATATTTGTAAATATTTCATATAAAAGCCTTTCGGCTTTTATATGAAACTCCAATAATTTATCAATTGTTATATTTAATAAACGGCTAAGAAATTATCTCAACACTCATATAGTTATGGAGTAATAGTTAGCAATTTCACACATTCAAATCTGACATCTGCTCTCAAAATACTGACATCTGCTTTCAATAACTGACATCTACTTTCAAAATAGGCATCTGCTTTCAAATTTGACGTTTGCTTTCATAACAGACACCTGCTTTCAAAACAGACATCTGCTTTCAATAACTGACATTTGCTTTCACTAACTATCATCTGCTATCAAAATTGACATCAGCTTTCAAAACTGACTTCTGCTTTCAACTTGACATCTACATTCAATAACTGACATCTGATTCATTTACACTGTTACTTTATAATGCATTTCTAAATAGCTTGAACCAAGGTCTATTGTGACTGAGTGGTAAAAGCGACAGTCCGGCAAACTGTAGACTTGGGTTCAAGTCCCAACATAGACACTATTTTTCAATTAAAAATTTCGTATGATTTGCTTTCTAATTTGTAGGCAGCAATGTTTACATCCCCACTTACTTTGCAATTACATACATACTAATTTGATATTTGTAAATATTTCATATAAAAGCCGAAAAACTCCAATAATTTATCAATTGTTATATTTAATAAACGGTTAAGAGATTATCTTAACACTTATATATATATATATATATATATATATATATATATATATATATATACAGGGTTATCATAAAGTAACGCACAAAATTCATAAAACGTACAATGTTCGTTTTTGAAAAAATGCAAAAACACGTCAAACAGTTTATTTTATTCCGCGTCTTTTAACATAAGTCAAAAAAATAAAACGTCAAATTTGTCAAAGTTATGACGTCATCAATATTTTTTTTAAATATGAAGCTTGTTTTTTTTTGTACTTTATTTGATAAAGCTTGTTTTTCTGCATTATAAAGAAATAATTGAAGTAGGGGTCAAATAAGAAAAATACTGAGAGAATTAATAAAAAACAAAATAAACTAGTTTTTGAATTTATGAAAAGAAACTAAATATTAAAAGAATTAAAACTTAAAGTTATCTAGTAATAAAACAACTGTTTGTCAGTGGCAGTCTTACAATTAGTGTCATACCAATTTTATTATGATGGCTCCTTTAACGGAAAGAGAAAGGATAGAAATTCTAATGATGGTAGGTTACGGCGATAGACTTCGAAGTCATGAAGAAGCATGTGCTTTATTTAACGAAACACATTTTGAAAGACCTCCATTTGCTAGAAGCACAGTAAGCAGAATTGTTGCAAAATTTAATGAAACAGGAAGCGTAAGTGATGCTCCAAAATCTGGAAGACCGGGAATAAGCGACGATGCAAAGAGTTAGATATTTTGCTGTTATTAGAAGACAACCCTCACGCAACTACAGCAGAAATTGCCTTACAACAAGATGTTAGTCAGTCGTTTGTAGTAAAGTTTTTAAAAAAATAAAAACTGCACCCATACAAAGTTCAACTTGTTCACGAACTCTCAGAAGATGATCCGGACAAACGTTTGGAATTTTGTGAAATCTTCATGAGGCATTGTGACGAAAATCCAAATTTGCTTAATAGTGTAGTATTTTCAGACGAGGCAACGTTTTATTTAAGTGGTACGGTAAATCGACACAATTGTCGCTACTGGGCTCGGGAAAATCCCAACTGGATTCAGACAAAACACACCCAGCGCCCCCAAAAAATTAATGTATGGGTAGGAATCGTCAGGGGAAAATTTATTTTTATTTCTTTCGTGGGAATTTAACAGCTGAGCGATATTTGGAACATCTTCGTATGGCAGTGCTTCCGGATCTAATTGCGGCATTTCCGGATCCAAATAATAGGGAAAACTTGGATCCCAGTATTTGGTTCCAACAAGATGGTGCACCACCACATTATGGTCTTAATGTTCGAAGGTTTCTGGATAACCAGTTTAAAGGAAGGTGGATTGGAAGACGTGGACCAATGGAGTGGCCACCTAGGTCACCTGATCTCACCCCCCTTGATTTCTTTCTGTGGGGACATTTAAAAAGACGGGTCTACGTTAACCGACCAGACAATTTAGAAGACTTAATGGAACGAATAGACATGAAATGACTCGTATAACTCCGCAGATGATCGAAGACTCTGTAAATCAGGTCTGCCATCGTCTTGGCCTATGTCAGATAGTGAACGGGACACAGTTTGAACAATTCCTGTAAGAAATCGTTTTGGTTTAATGGACTGTTTAGTTAATTTAAATGTTATTACTATAATAAAGTTTATTTTGTTTTTTATTAATTCTCTCAGTTTTTTCTTATGTGACCCCTACTTCAATTATTTCTTTATAATGCAGAAAAACAAGCTTTATCAAATAAAGTAAAAAAAAAAACAAGCTTCATATTTTAAAAATATATTGATGACGTCATAACTTTGACAAATTTGACATTTTATTTTTTTGACTTATGTTAAAGACGCGGAATAAAATAAACTATTTGACGTGTTTTTGAATTTTTTTCAAAAATGAACATTGTACGTTTTATGAATTTTGTGCGTTACTTTATCATAACCCTGTATATATCCATCCGTCCGTATAATCTTAAAAATATTCATGAATAAATAAACTAGTAAATTTGACAATCATTTGCGGATGTTCCACACATATCCACGTTTCTAAATAGACCCGAACAAGCTCTTCAAAATCTCTTAGACAAACTGTCACGATTAGCATTTCTCACGGTTTTCCGATTAGCATCTACATTACGGATTGTGCCTAGCGGGGTACAAAATGTCCCGATAGGTACAAGGAGCATCGTTTTCTGGTCCAATGGTCTCCGGAAAGGCTAACGAACAAAACAAGAGAAGAACAAACCGTCTGGCCCTATGACGGTGCCAGTCGTTTGTTCTACAGGATATCGTTGCGAAAGGTAGATATTCTCTAAGTATCTATAAGTATCGATGTCGTTAGCAGCATTGGCATTATTATTATTGGTACATACTTGCTCCGTTTTATCTGTCGGACAATGAGTTCAGATAAGAATGATCAATATGTGTACGCTGGGTATATTCTGCTGCGTCAGTCTTCACAATTTTTTCCGTTAGATCGTGATAATGCAGAATATATTCAAGTATACAGTAAGTTCCAAAAATATTAACACAAATACAGGTACAGAAAGATATTATGTTTAAAAAAAAATAGTAGTGTGTCGCCTTATATAAATTTATATAAAAATAATAAATCTATATTAACATAGCTTATAAATTTTGTTGATATACGGAAAATAGAATACGCTTGAACATTTTTTTGCTATATAAAATATTTTATTATAAATAAATAAACACAAATTTGTTTTCTTTGGCGCTGAATATACATTATTTTAATAGAAGATAATTTCTAATAATACGCTTGTTAAAGTTTTAAAATTATATTAGATACACACATGTTTCACCATACTGACTGTGTCTTCCTTCAAATGGATCAAGGATACAATATAAATTTATATAGTTCCTATATACAGACTGACCCAAAAAGGATGATGAATTTTTAAGGTCAATAAAAAAAATACATTGCAGATACTAAAACACCCAATTTATTATATGAAAGTATAATCAAAACGGTTTTTTATCATTACATTTGAAACGCAATATCTTCGAAGTGGTAGCCGTTCTATGCAATGCTGAAGACGATTTATGAAAACTGTTAATGCTCTCTAAACTATATCCGGAGAAATTGCCGCTATTTCATTTTGAATGTTAACCCTAAGTGATTCAAGGATTTGGGGCCGATTTAAGTAAAATTTTGACTTGAAATAGTCCCATAAAAAATAATTGCACGATGCCAAGTCGGCGAACGTGCTGGCCATCCAACAACTCCGCACAGGTAGACTAAGCGACCTGTAAACATCATTCGCAGAATATCCAAGGTTCTTCGAATGATGTGAGCCAGTTGATACCAAACTTATGCCAAGAGTATCCAACTGTTACAGCTGTTACAACTGTCTCATATAATCCATATGTCTTCTGATGTCTACAAAAGTTTGGAATTTATTATGCGTATAATAAAATACTTTAAAGACAGCACTTTTCTTAAATCACTTAAATCACATGCTTATGTTTTGAGCAAAATGGAATACGCCTCATTAATTTGGTACCCCATTTATGCTTGCGATTCCATTCCTTTGGACCGTGTTCACCGTAAGTTTTTGAAGTACCTCACTTTCAAGACTGATGGTATCTATCCGGTGCATCCCAGGATGATTTGCTTTTGCGTCATGGCATGTCATCACTAAGCGTAAGAAGAGATAATATTTGTAGGAAATTCCTTATTAAATTGATGGAAAATATTATTGACTGCCCGTTCATAGTTGAGCGAATGTCGTTTTTGGTTCCTCGTATGAACTCTAGGTACGAAGTTACATTTATGGTTCCCTTCGCGAAGACAAACGTCTTAAAACGGACTCCTACCTATATTCTCTCCAACGTGGCCAATAGAATGCAGGATAATCTATATACTTGAGGTGGCGCGCGGATGGACAGCATTATTTAAGTCTATACTTCATTTGATTGCACTTCCATGTCATGTAATTATAATTATAATGTACCTTGTAATTGGGCCTAGCCTGTAGGGTATTAAAGTATATTATTATTATTATTAATAGGCGTGGGTTTTCCAAGCCGCCAATTATATCAGTTTTACTTGTTTACATAGCCGTTGAGTTTAAAATCCACGTCCTCTGATGAAAAGATGATCTTTTTAGCAAAATCGACGTCAATTTCCACCTGGTATACAGCCCCAGCAGAGAAGCTATAACGAAACGGGTGGTCACTTTGTTACAGTACCTGAGTAAGTTAGACCTTGTAAGCGAGTAATCCGAAGTCTTTATGCAGAATTCTCCTGAAGCTAGTGCAACTAATTTTCAATTCCTGAGATCTGTGAGAGTTGAAGTTCTCGAGTATAGGCAAGCACTTTCGGCAACAACGGCTATATTCTCGACTGAGTGCTTTGGACGAACATGAGGTTAACTTTTATTATCAATTAGTGCCAGTTTCATTACCCTTTTTGAAATGTTTGCGGCCTTTTTAACAAAACCCCATATTTCGAAGCAAAACTAAATTTATTTTTCGACGTAATCTCCCTGTAACTCGATACATTTGGTCTAACGTTTTTCCCATCCATTCAAACCGTCAGAAAAACAATTATTATCCAAACCTGAAAAATATTAATTTATAGCGCCTTCAACTTGAAACTTGAAAAAAATATCTCGACCGAAAAAATATGGATCAAATGCCTGGATCCATATTTTTTCGGTCGAGATATTTTTTCAAATTACGGAACAGGAAAAAGTCGCTGGAGCTAGATCTGGCGAATAGGGTTGATGCGGAAGCAATTCAAACTTCAATTCGTTCAATTTTGACATTGCAACCATGCATGTGTGGACCCGAGCGTTATACTGGTAAAACAGGATTGTCCTTTTGCCAAATGTGGACGTTTTTCATCATTGTGGCCTTCAATTTATCTAGCAATGCAGCATAGTACTGTCCGTTGATTGTTGAACCCTTTGCAAGGTAACCGACAAGAGTTATTCCTCGGCTATCCCAAAAAACTGTCTCCATCACTCTCCCTGCAGAGAAACGACTTTTGTCTTATTCGGAGTTAGTTTTCCCACCGCAATCCGCTGCATTGACTGGTGTTTGGTCTCGGCCGTATGGTGGTATACCCAGGTTGCATGGACGTCCGCCATGTCTGTTTGTATGCGCTTTTGGTCGATTATCAACAGACACGACACCTATCGCGCGGATAATCTTCTCATATCTAAATCTTGAAGTACAATTTTGTACACCCGCTCAGATGATATTCTACAAGCCTTAGCTATATCAATAGCAATCAAGCAACAATCTTCATCACAGTTTGATGCACTAAATCGACCATTTGTCAGTTGTAACAGTTTTCGAACGCTCGGAACGTTTCTCGTCTGAAATGCTCATACGACAACGTTTGTACTCAACCACCCAATGTTTTATCGTTTTATATGAAGGGAAGGCTTCACCGTGTACTGATTCTAACTCATGTTTTATTTTCCGATCTTTGTCCCTTTCAAATGAAAGAATTTTATCACTGCGCGATACTCAAGTTCCTCCTTTGTTGAACAACAATGTGAACTGTTTCATCTCCTGAAACAATAGACTCCAAAATCGGTTTTGGGTCGTCTCCAGATATGTTCCGAAATAAGCGCGTAGATTCAAAGTTGACGTTGAAGACAAAAAAGAAATCATGCTACCCATCTTGAACTAACCTTATTCAAACGCAAATGGTAATGCAGAATTCGGCGAACACTTATTTCCTAAATGATAGACTTTGCTGATAATTCCTTCTCTTTCAAGCGGTGATTTTCTAATGCGAATTCTTCATTAACTAAACTATCTTGTGGCGTTATCAATTGGCCAACCGGGACGTTCATCATCTTTCAGAGATTCTAGACCAAAACTGAAACATTTTGTTCACTTGATCACAGTAAAGTATGAAGAAGATATCTCACTCTCTCATTCTCACTCATTCTTATGTACTATTGATGTTAACTTATTGCAGATTTTAACTATTGCTTGTAGAAGTTTACTATCTACAGCTTAAGCTTAGTGCACAGGCAACTATGACACAACACACTTTCAACGCGTTTGAATATGTATAAATCTATTAAGCCAACAATATATGACTCCTACCTCATAAATGTATATTTGTTTGGAATTGTTGACAATTTAATATTGCTCTTTGAAAAAAATATTTTTACTAACATCTACATTTAAGCAATAGTACGATTGCGAGCAGGTCTAGATCGATGCAGTCAAAATAAACAAAAATTAATTGAAAACTACAAATTTGTAAATTAAAAGTAACCTTATTAGCTGTTTGCCTATATCGCCACTCTTTAAGCTATTTTTCTTGTATTGATCAGTTTGGGGGTTTGAGGCAGCAGCCTGAGATTAACATTTTGTGGACGTAGTGTGGTTATTTCTTGATTCAAAGAAAAAATTGTGAAATAACAGCTCTAAAATGCCTTGTGCCTTGCGGAACACTATTTCATTTAATCAGAGAAAAAATTGACATTGCAAAAATACCAATGCGGCTGATATAAATAAGATGAATGCATTTCATCCGTTTCTCGAAAGTTTTTAAGATTATATAAAATTAAATACATAAAGAGGATATTCCACTACGTGCCATCGTGGGCAGCATCGGATCACTGACCTACGACCTAGTCAGATACCTAGCTACGTTACTAAAACCATACACAGGAAAGACAACATCGTATGTAAAAAATTCACAGGACTTCTGACGACGTAGAACTTCTGACGAACTTTACAACTGATCTAAATGATATTTTAGTGATATATATTAATCAGCGATCCTGGAATACCTGTTGATACCACAGATCTTGTGAAATTATGCCTTTCTATGGGATGGCAGATACCGTGAACAGGAGAAAGACACGGCAATTAGGAGTCCACTATCACCAATAATAGCCAGTTTATTCATGCAGACCTTCGAAGAAATAGCTGTAGACAGCAGCGAATGGAAACCTAAGTGCTGACTACGATACTTTAACGACACATTAGAAAAGAAAAACTACAGAAATTATTCGATCACATCAACCGACCACTCGCATTTATAATATTTATGATGGAAATAGAAGACGAAGGAAGATTACCATTCTTGGATGTAATGGTACACCGCACGCTGTCTGGAAGACTACAATATGGAGTAACAGAAAGAAACCCCACACCTATAGATACCTGAATGCAGAGCTCTTATCAAAACACTAATGCATAAAGCAAGGACGATCAGTAACGCCGAACATTTGGAGGAAGAAACCACACGACAAAGAAGCGCTGGAGAAGAACGGTTGTAGCAATAAAGATATAGGAAGAGCTCTAGGAAAGCCCGGAACGGTAACACCTCCAATGAAAACGGAAACAGCCAGAGAATTCGCTCGTCTTCCTTACATCTCTGGAGTCACCGAGAAGAAAGGAAGGATCCTAACTAAGATGAATGTAAAAGTATGGTTTAGTATTACTACCGCCATCCAACACAGAGTTTTTAGGACCAAAGATAAATTACCATGAACTAAGGGAGAAGGAGTATATAAGTTAATGAAGAGCTACGTCGCACAAACTGGTATTTGATCGATCTAGCTGGCCAAAATTTCCTCTTAGTCAAAATTGACAAATCTATTATGTTTTATTAAATTATGCTTGAATTAATGAAAAAAAAATTATACGTTTTTTTATTTATGCTTTATATTCATCTGAACTTCAGTATAGGATTGCAATGTCATCAAATAATTTTTGGCAAACTCTAACTTGCCATTAATATCTAAATCGTTTTGGGACTTCGCCTCAAATACTTCTTTCCGAGTTATCCTAATAAGGCCAGATGGTTCTGAAACAAGAACAATTGTTAACCAATGAAAACTGGCGTTGATTCCAGGGATTACCTGGTTTTCCAAATAACCTCTTATGTTTTACCTGAGAGTAGTTCTGGAAAATTGGTTTTTGGCCGACTAAATCAGTCAAATACCAGTCTGTGCGTCGGACAAACAGCAAGGTCGATTAGACAAAGAGTTAAGGAACATCAGAGCGACACACGAACAAAAATAATTGCCCAGTGAGCGACTGCAGAACATGTAGAACGGACACAGAGTGAATTTTAAAGAAGCAGAAGCATTAGCTACAACGAAGAGTTATTTGAGACGCTATCAAAATAGAAATACATTCTTCAACCGTGAGAACGGCTATAGACTCAGCAACACCACGAAGAGCCTACTACTACTACGAGAATCCGTCACGACCGATGGAGCAAGACGGCCACACACACCAGTGAACCAAGGCCATATATAAGGAAGAACTACAACGAAGAGAATCAGTCTTATGTCAGATTCTGAAGAAGCTGACAGTATGAACAGCGAAACGTCGAGTGAAATTATGACAACACAGCGAAACCCGCGAGAAGATTGTATTACATTATATAAAATTGGCAAATGAATCCGGACAAAGTTTATAGTAAAAGTAATATTTGTAAAATTAGAAATATATAACAGAAACAGTATAAAAAATTGTAATCTATCCAAACAAGTAATACAGTATCATTTTTACATAAAATAAACTACATAAATTAATACTACAAAACCACTTTTGCATTTTACCATGCGTCATTAGAATTCCTAAACAAATTAATGTGTATAGTTCAAATAAATCGAGCAATTTAAATCATTCAATATGTATTGTATATTACATTTTTACAACGAACACGCTGTCAAACCTTTTAAAATTGCACCGAAAATGCATTAAAATTCATGTGTAATTAAGTTAATTAGAGAACCAGCATTGGAGATACGAACACCGCGTCAACGAGATTACGAGCGTATGTGGCATGTGCATTATATACACTAATGAGGGTTTGGCAACTGTAAAGTCAATAAATGGCTCCATGTGAATTGGTTAAGTAATAACGACGTTTAGTATTCAGCAGGAAATTTAAACTACCGACATATTTATCATAGGTACAACACTTACTCGATAGATTAGATTATAAGCCAATAAGTAAATGAAGTGTGATAATTTGGATATTCGTAGAATGTGCTTTGAAAAATAATCGACATGAAGTTAAAATAAATTTTGAAACTTTTTGCAAATAGACATTCGGTAATATGTAGTTAAATCTCGACTTTAAAATTTTGCTACATATTTGTTTCTATTGATATGATACTACGTATAAACGTAACGCTTAATAAATAAAACGAAGCTGATTCTTATATCTTACTAAATACATTAGCGTTTCAGGAACTTAGGTTTGGTGAGCGAGTTGCTGTTGAAAATTACAAACCAACGTGCCAGACCTTTGTTAGCGTTAGTGAAGACGACGTGCGGTTCCTTACGAAACGTTATCACAAAATTAATCAACTCTTGAATGGGAAGAAGAGCGCCACCGTGTATCTTATACTTGATTGATTTGTAAAGTGTAATTTACGACACACAGAGATTGTAGAAAATATTATAACCCACCAGGCGAAAAAGGAAAGATGGTTTAAGAACGACAAAAAAAGTATATGCGGAAAATATATGTCGGTAATCCAAACGTTAACACCTATTAATTAAATTACGTGCATACAAAAAAAGATAATTAAACTCAAAACAATTACGCACCCTGCATATCTTTTACGCAAAAAATGTCTTACTCAAAGATATAATTGATTCCTGTAAATGTTCATGGACCATATATGTTAGCATGCTAGTAGACGAAAATATTAACAAAAACAAAATGAAAGAACATCTGGGATCTCATCCGTTTTACAAACATAACAGCCTACAGAAATTGCGTCTCTGCAAGATGAAAATTAATTAAAATTAAATTAACTATTTATGTTCCCAATATTACTTGCAGAAAGGGATCGATAATAAAAGGTAACGTATATCGAAATTTTAAAAATATAAGCTATGTAAAATACATCGTTAATTACTAAATGATGCAATTAATTAGTGGTTCTGCAATTAGAAATGAAAACGATATATATATTATTTATATAAAAGATCAGCAAACGGAATTTAAATCAAAATAGTATAGCTAATTAATTATTCAACAAATGAACAATGGAAACAATAAAATAGTCTTCATTAAGTGACCAACATATGAAATTTAACGAAATAAAATAAATCTAGTCAACTTATGAACAAAAGCAAATTAACGCCTCGGCCATTATATCGAAGCAAAGTATTTTACTCAACTCTTGGGATAATAATTAATTTAATGAAATAAGTTTTTCCGGGACACAATTGACAAAACACACACTTATCTTTTTGTCGCGGAATTTCGTGACGGAACAAAAGGCGTCTGCCCGGTCAAATTGAAACAACAGGTGGTCAATGGGCAGGGCTAGATTAATATGTAATCATAGGGGCAGTTTTCGAAAATATTACATTTATTAGGTCTGACCTAGACACCGCACAGAAAATGCTACCGCGTGACTTAGCGATAAATATTCCAACAAAGGGGGTTAACAACAAACAAAAAGGAGACGTGACTTACCAAGAAGGGATTCTTGGGTTTTGTTTCAGTTGCCGTGTAATTAGCCAACCAAAGCCGATATCTTAATTTAGTGCTTAGATCGAAATCACATCTACCTCAGAGCATGATTATTTTTCAAAAATATTATCAATGAAACACCCAAACTCACATTAAAAGCCTTCGTCTATGTCATACTGCAACTCGGCTTATGCGTAAAACAAAAGTGAATGTCGCTAGCAGATCACCCTATCCACCACTCCTTCGGAAAATTCCAATACGCTCCTAGCGCCGTCATCGGAGAAATATGATACCAACGAAGATCACACAAATATATACGGAGACTAATTAATAAAATATTGTAACAATGAACATGAATTCAAAGCAATTCATTTAAATTCGAAACCATATACAGAGGTACCGCTGAATAGGGCCTAAGCTATGCGAAACTAAATAAGTATAATAATACACATAAATGTCTAACTGAAAATCAAAAAACATTTATTTCTAATTCATCAAAAATTTCCAAATTTCTAGGCCCAAAATGTAGTTAAAATTGGACGATATCTTTGTTTATTATATATTTAGGAAAATACAGCTGATTCTAGTTCATCGATCTTTAAAAAAGTCGAGAAAATTCCTAGACTTATTTTTACACGTTAACGTCTAATAATAAGTTCATTATCCATGTGCTTTCTTTACCAAGTTTTTATGCAATATAGTCAGCTGCACAATGGTCTGTTTAATCTCAAATACTTGATTTTTAATTATTTGTATGCAATCATTTACATTCCTTGTTTTTTAATTTGTGGTGGTGCAGCCAAATACTGATGTAGGTGAAACAGGACAAAATAATTTACAAGAAGTTTCTGAAATGCTCACCATGAGCTCTAACGCTCTAACTTTTGCACGCGTTGGATATGATACGGATAAAATTATTTATATTAAATGTGTATTAAATTTTTTCCAAAATTTAATACAAAGTAGTTTGAAACACATTTACTTGCCGTGCTGGGGTTGTTGTACTTACGCCAGGATCTGCTTCCAAGATATTAAAAATATCTTCTTCTGCTGCGTGATCTTTGAAGGCCACGACCTTTAAAACGTGAAATTACTGATTCTGTAACCCGAAATCGAACTCTCTTCGTCGAAGAAAGGCGTCGATTTGAGAAACGTTCTGTGTACATTTTTTGTCCTAAGACTAGTTTGTCCTATTTCGCCATAAATTAAAATCACCACAGCATAGACTATGTCCATACTAAATGTAAATCTCAGCGTTGTTTGTAGCGGTGGATTCCCACATTGCCGCCCGTATATTAAACTGCGACAGTGCTGGACTCCAATAAAGTAAAACCATTGAAGGCATTACTCATATTTATCTTTCACCCCTCTTTTTCTTTGTCACTATACAAAAACTAGGGGTATGTATATATATATATATATATATATATATATATATATATATATATATATACCGATAGGACCAGCTCGGAACGGGCCATAGTCAACAATGAGTGGCAACAGTGTATCCCCTCTACGCGCCGCAGCTTCAATTGCAGTTAAGAATTTAGTAAGACTTAAACCGCGCAAGTATATAGTCGTTTGCATATTCGTTCTGTATACGTAATTTGCCCATTTGTTTCAGACATAATAAGGTCCAGTTTATTATTATTATTGTATTCTTAGCTGCTACGGAAAAGTAAAAAAAAATAACGTTTTCTAAAAGATAAAAAGCATTATTACTGGAATTGAAACCATACAATAGACCAGAGTATCTACTTTGTATAACTGCAATTACATATTCACTGTTATGACAGTTTTATAAACATCGTATAAAAAATGTATATTTGCTTTAAAAAAATAAACAATTTATTTACATGACAATTTTAAACTTTTAAGGGACAGTTCTACAATACACTTTAACCCATCTATTATATCGTCGAATAACCCGAATAAGGATAAAGTTTAGTTAATCTCTAGTTAAAACTTCTACAGTGCCTAATTTTAAATAAAATTTGGAATATATTGCAGTATAACTTAACACTGCCATAATAGATAAGTTGAGTTTTGCACAAAGGTTGGTATAAATATTTGAAATCGCAGTACAACATAATACAAACTTATTTGTTGTGAAATGTCTTTTTTGGTTCGTTTGTTTGGTTTGGTTTTTTGTTTACTGCTAGTAAATTAGAACTTGTACGAGTACAGAGAGAAATTTTGAAAAAGGAACATGACATGGAGCAAGAAAGATAAAGTTTAGCAATTGAACTTTCAAAAATTAAATTAGAGCAAACAAAGTATTGTACTTGCACTAAGTTATAGATTTATTATAAGAAACATATAATATATACAAACAATCGTTATTTTATTTATTGTCTTCACCAAATTATATGAATTTGTTGTGTATATTAAAAATTTAAAGTTAACAGAAGATTAGAACCAAAACAAATAAGGCAGTCGAATGTATCTCGCAAAAACTTGCTACAAAAAGATGAAAACACATTCAAATGTATTTAATTGAACATACATTTTTATATGCATTCGACCATCGGACTTATATTGCGCGCGCGGAGTGGCTTCGTACACACGTTGCCACATCGCATTACGTTCCCTTGGTATGATATGGTAAATTCAATCAGTTGGCGATTTAAGGTCTGGCTTTACTTTAAAGTATATACAGTGAGGTCCTAAAGTAACGGATAAATTCATTTTCTACGTAATTATTAATACAAAAGGAAAATCCTGAAATAGGTCAATTTTTATATATGAAACTACACTTTTTGAATAAAATTATTTATGTGCCCCTTCAACCCCCTCGAAGTAATAACTACCCCTTTAAAAAATTTAAATGAAAAGGGGTAGCGTGTGTTACTGCGTTTAAAAGGGATTTTAATTCTCTATTCAGCAGTATATGCCTTTTTGATTTTTGGACGTCGATAATAGGAAAAATCAATGTTAAATTGTTTAAATTGTATAATTAATTATGTCGCAGAACGAAATAAATTTTAAAATATTTAACATTATTTACAATAACTAAAAATAGTTTAAATCATATGCTCAAACTGGAGTCCGTTCATTTCTTGACAAACAAATAGACGATGTTGGAATTCTTCCAAAAACGATATAAAAAATATAAATGACAGAATATATATATATATATATTCTGTCATTTATATTTTTTATATCCTTGACAAAGGCATCATTGCCGAAACATGTAGGATTATTTTAAATATATACACTTTGAAGTAATAACCAGACCTTTAATCGCCGACTAATTAAGTTTACCTTATCATACCAAGGTCACGAATATACTATATATATATATATATATATATATATATATATATATATATAATATTTTCGTGACCTTGGTATGATATGGTAAACTTAATAAGTCGGCGATTAAAGGTCTGGTTTATTACTTCAAAGTATATACATTTAAAACAACCTTCCATGTTTCGGCAATGATGCCTTTCTCAAGGATATAAAAAATATATATTTTTTATATCCTTGACAAAGGCATCATTGCCGAAATATGTAGGGTTGTTTTAAATGTATATACTTTGAAGTAATAAACCAGACCTTTAATCGCCGACTTATTAAGTTTACTCTATATATATATATATATATATATATATATATATATATATATATATATATATATATACATATATATATATATAAAAAAAAATTCTTCTAAATTCGATTCAGATGATATTCTGACTACGGACATTTCCATGAATTCGTCTTCATCTTCTTCTGGAGCACGTTAAAAACACCTTAAATTTATTAATCCAATTTGTTTAAATAATTTTTAACATGTTTACATAATTTTAAGAAATTGTACTAAGCTGTTACTGAAATATTAGGATCTCTAATCTATATTAAATTCCACTGTTAAACACACATTTTGTGATTGGAAATTTTTAGATATTTCCGATATATGTAGAAACACCCTAAAAACAAATTTAAGAACAGAACCTAGCTATTAGCCACAAGCATTTATATTTTACAAGTATGGACCATGTTAAGACAAGTTCATTCATGTCTATTATATGCAAAAAGTACGCACCAAAATCAAATATGTGTATTAGTAGGCATTTACCAGTATTTGAAGTTCCTGCATTTCCTATGTCGTGACGTGAAACTACTAACGTTTTTGTGTTCCACATGCTTGATTTATGTTTGTTACTGTACTGTAATTGACTGTGACTTGACAAGTAAATACAATGGCTAGACAGCATGTAAATAATGTCAACAGTTGCTTCCCCCAGCAACATTTAAATCGCAAAAACGTGCTTTCGCCGAACTCGAACGAAGAGATTATGAACTTAATTTGTTCTATATATTGTAACAGTCGTGTAATATTAATACATTAATAACAAATAAGTAAGGCATGGTCATCATATTTTGCGTACAGTAAACAATAAAGAAAACTTTTTGAACGTTTATCAGAAAAATTTGATCGATTTGAGCAACTGGACTTGTCTTAACTACGTACACGTTAAAAAGTACGTAAGTGTTTTGATTATTCGGAAGTAAAACCTGATATAATTCGTTATTAACTCATATGAACACACACATTTAAACTGTAACTGGTCTGTAAACTAACGAATTCTACAAGTTTCAGGAGATAATTATCTTTGTATTCTAAGCACGAAACATATTTCTAAAAAAAAAAAAACATAAAATTAAATTTATAAATAAATTCAGCTAATTACTAGAACATGAATTTGATGAGCAACTTGATTCCAAACGTATTCGATCGCACAACATCCGTTTTAAAGTACTCATATTTACTCTGAATACAGTAAATTAAAAGATTTTTAAAACATTTTAAAAACGTTTAAAATACCATGTATTGATTTAAATAATAACCCTGTATATACAAAGAGTCGATTGAGCTAGAACATCAAAAGAACGAATAAAAAACTATTATGGAGCAATACGCCGCGCGTAGTTGTAAAGAGATGGATGCTCCGAGATATCGACGCTGTGATCCTTATCTGAGTGAAGTTAAAAAGCGGAGAGAACGCCTGACCCGAGTTCAATTTTATAATAACTGGAGGGCAATTATAACAATACATACTGAGCACGAACTGTCTGTTGTGGAGAGTTAACGTTCCCTAACAGAGTCGCTCTTGTGTTTTTACTGATATTGCACGCTTTGCTTGCCTCTGTCTAACTCATCGTATGTTCTAATTTCACCCTACCGCCTTTCTGCATTCCCTTTTTATGATAAATTTTCCATTATGAAACTCGCTTACGGAAGATTTCGAATTTACGTAGGCTGGTTCATAATCGTGCGATCTATATCGAACTGGTTTTATTAATTTTCATTTTAATTTTATTTATCAGTTTTTTTTTATGAAATAAAAAACTAATTCTAAACAACAATTTATTTATACTTGTAAGCTAAATACAATCGTCATAAAGTGCAATTTTATATTTTATCTCTTTCTTCCGGATATATCAATAGTATATAATTACCAACCTTCCTAAAAAATAGCGGACATACTATTGAGAACAAATATCACTGAACAGAAACAATTTTAAACATACTGGAATGGATAGAACCTCGCCATTTTTTGTAGAAAACAAAAACATTTTTAATAATATCGAAATATTATTAAAAATCGGGCCTGGAAAACAATACAATAAGTTAAAATTTGTGTGAAAATTGACATCCAGACATGCAGGCACGTGTTTCGTCGTCTTGCTATAGACTCGTCAGTGTATGATGCTGGGATTGACAAAATTCACTACAGGAACTCCTTTACTACATACAATCAAATCGTAAAAGACATCATGGACCATTCAGCGCCTCTCGTTGACATTAATCAATATCACGAATGCCAAATCAACCATTGCCGTCTACATTGTAAGTGTAAGACAGAGCAAATAGTTTTCATAGGACAGTCACAGCTGCAACCGATAGAAACTGCATTAACGTGCCTCCAATACAAGTCGAAGAGCTTCAGTCGAAGAGCTTCGACAGCGTGCATAACAAAAACAATTTGAACATACAGTCATACAATGAAGTTACAAAACACGGTATGGAACATTTAGCGCCGCTCATTAACTAATGTCAATATCAAGAACGACAAATCACTGAAAGTAAATTTTTTGAATGTTATATGAACTAAAGACGACGAGTGTCATAGAGTTTTTCCTGCTTATTTCGAATCTGCTTTTCAAATTTTCTCAGCACGTAATGTTTTTTGATTTTTTTTTTAAATAATATAGGTACATAATATAACGTAGTGACTGTTCCCAATTTTATCGGTCCTCCAACACACCTAATGGGTCGGTCCTTTTCAGAATTCAGAGTTCATGAATCTGACGGAAATGATATGAAAAGGTCCGTAGTGTAATGTAGTAAAGTTGGCTCTCTCCATATTATTGGAACTGTGACGAGATGTTTATTCAACCAGTTAGTAAGCTGAGAAACATATGTTAAACAGCAGATATGTGACGCCCAAAGCCTAACCTAATCTCCAACTTTACACCCGAAGTACAGTTCATAACTTTTTCTGATCAGTAGGGTAATATTGATTTTTAACACTTCACATCACTATACGCGTAACAAAGACAACTAAATAAAGTTTTCAATTACTGTGCTTTCTTCGGTTCTGGCACTATAAAGTTTATCTCATCTTGCTTTATCTCTTCTGAAGAACACTAACTTATTTAGTCTACGGATCTGATTTTATTTTATTTTTTTAATTTTTAATTTATACGTAACGTGCCTTCAAATACATTCATTATAGTAGGTTGTTTTTAAAGTAATTAAGTAATCAAAGATTGGTGCACATAAGAAAGCTTTAGCAAACTTTAGAAAACGAAGCTTTAGAAAAATTCTGACAATTGTCATACATAAATTCAAATTATAAACTCTTATAATGGGTGATTCATTTGAAGGTACTTTTTTAGGTGGGGATTTAATGGCTGAGCGCGCATGCGACGCGTCAGCGGACTGCGCATTCTGGTTCAGTACTATTTGACATTACGTAATGGAAAGACTTAGCCCGGCACAGCGTCTACAAATAGTACAGCTTTATTACGAAAATGGGCGTTCTACAAGGAATGTGTATCGTGCGCTTAGAGCAACATATGGGCCACATAATCGGCCTACCGAACGCACAATTCGCTATACCATCAATAAGTTTGAAACTCAATTTACAATAATGGATAATACGCGACCACATAGACCTCATTCAGCACGTAGTGAAGGAAATATAGCGGCGGTAGCAGCGAGTGTACGCGAAGACCGGGAAGAATCAATTCGTAGCCGTTCTCAACAGCTTGGTTTATCGTATGCAACAACTTGGCGTATTTTACTAAAGGATCTTGGTTTAAAAGCATACAAAAGTCAACTAGTGCAAGAACTAAAGGCGACCGACCTTCCGAATCGTTTCCGTTTCAGCCGTTGGACTCTTGATAAACTTGCAGAAGATCCACTGTTTTCGACAAAAATTTTGTTCTCCGATGAGGCCTGTTTCTGGCTTAATGGGTACGTGAATAAGCAAAATGCCCGTATTTGGGGTGATGAGCAACCTGAAGAGATTGAAGTGCTACCATTACATCCAGACAAAACAACTGTTTGGTGCGGATTATGGGCCGGTGGAATAATTGGTCCATATTTATTCAAAACAGAAGCCGGCCGGAATGTGACTGTGAATGGCGACCGTTATCGCGCCTTGATAAGGGACTATTTGCTGCCTGAACTTGACACCCGTGGTCTACAAGACATTTACTTCCAACAAGATGGCGCCACTAGCCATACAGCTCGTGAAACTATGGCTTTACTGCGAGAACGATTCGGTGAACATTTAATTTCACGCTTCGGACCAGTAAATTGGCCGCCTAGATCTTGTGACATCACACCATTAGACTTTTTTCTGTGGGGCTACGTGAAGTCTAAAGTCTACATGGATAAACCGGCTACAATTGAGGCATTGGAGGCCAATATTACTCGGGTCATTGGACAAATACCACTCGAAATGCTAGAACGCGTCATTGAAAATTGGAACAGCAGAATAGACTACGTTAACCGCAGTCGCGGCCAACATTTGAGAGAAATAATCTTTAAAAAATAATTGTAAAGAATGGTTCTTTTGTATGATAATCAAGTTTGTAAAATAAATTGGCCTTTTTCATTTGTTCGTTGCTTTTGGAAAAAGTATCTCTAAATGAATCACCCATTATTTTTAAAATTATTTTATTATAATGTTAGAGTTACAACATAAAATATTTATTATTAAAAGTTACTATAGAACTGCCCAAAAATTAGAACATATTCAAGCTTGTGTTTTTACATTTGGTGAAACAGGAGCAATAACTCGCTGCTAAACCTGGCAGTAGAGCACCTCGAAAATGAACAGCAAATTGCGTAGAGGATATTCGATGTCGAATGAACAACTCACCCAAAAATCAATCGGATAACTATCACAAGTTCATTTGTCAGCGGGAACATATACTATTTAAAAAAAGGACTTAAAGTTGTTTCCACATAAAATTCGAGCAGTTTCGGAACTCAAACAGGTAGATTTTGTTACGAGAACACAGTATTGTCTATGATCTTTGAATAATATAAATAATAATGACATTCTCGACAAATGCTTCTTTTCAGATGAGGCTTGGTTCCATCTTTCAGGACATGTAAGCAAAATATGAGAATCTGGTCTGCAGAAGACCCTCATGAATTGTGGTAACTGCGCTACATCCACAAAAAGTAGAACTCTGGCTAGCAGTTTCAAGAAGACGAATTATTGGGTCTATATTTTTTAATCAAACCATAAATGCTGAAAAATATCGAAATGACTTATAAGTGCCGTTTATTAATGAACTTTATGAACTTATGATTTCCAGCAAGATAATGCACCAGCGCACAAATCTCGAGAAATAATAGCTTTTTTGCAAGAATTTTTCGATACAAAAATTATTAATTTTCTTCCAAGATCTCCAGATTTTACTATTTTAGAATATTTTATTTTTCCATATTTAAAGAATATTATTTTCAAGACCAGACGCCACACAATCGAATAGCTTCGTAATGCTATTCTGAAGAAATCCTAAAGGCGTTGAAAGCATGAAGCGTTGAGTTCAACTTTGTCTTCAAAATAATGGTCAACATTTCCAACATCTGCTTTAGTATTATTTCCTTTTAATTTTGACTATTGTAATAAAAACTTTTTGAAAAACTAAATTACTAAATTTACATGACATAACTAAAATATCAAAATTTTACATTTGTGACAAAGTACGTGCACTGTCTCCAACCATTAAAATAAAGCGTGGCCGTCTCTAATGAGGAAAGTTTTTGAAGGCACGTGATATTTACATGGATTTGATTTAATTTTAATTTTGAATATTATTTTTTTGTGTTGCCTAGGTTAAGTGTAAGAATAACAAGAGAACACTAGTCAAGTGGCGTTTTATCACACGTTTCAGCGCCAATTTTATTACGTAAACGCTGAGATGAACTAATTTAATACCAAATATATTTTTATGTTCTTAAACAGCACTTGTTTATATTCCGATTATAAAAACTTTGAATGTTAACAGTAGCGATAATATTATTTAGCATATAGTCACAATATGTACCCAATATTACCAGGGCTATCCAGGATTTCGTCTGTAGCCATCTTGGTGCCTGAGCGCTCTTCCCTTCAGTCGGCATCCAGCCGTGGTAGCGCGAGATTCGTGTTGCGATATGCAGTAACTGAAAATCCCGCGAGTTGTAAGATGCGGTCAGTAATAAGGTTTTTGTTGGCGAAAATCCATAAACCAATTCAAATTTATCGACAACTGTGTGAAGTGAACGAGGACAATGCAAACACTGAAGGTGGAGTGCACCAATGATGCATTAGGTTTAAAAATGGCCAAAGTAATGTTCATGATGGAGAGCGAAGTGGACGACCAAGCTTTGATACTGATGAACTGATAACAAAACTCGATGAGAAGATTCAAGAACAGAACAGAAATCTTGCTTAGTTTTCCAAAAATTTCGCGAAATTTGTTGCATGAAATTGTTGCAAGATGGGTACGAAAAATCTTGACAGAAGCCACAAGAATCAGCGCAAGGCTGCATTGTTTCTGAAATTTTACGAAAAAGATGGTGACTCATTACTTGATCGAATCGTAACTGGAGACGAGACTTGGGTAAAATATGTAAACTGTGACATCAAATTGCTGTCTGTGGAGTGGTGGCACACAAATCCCCCCCCCCCCAAAAAGAAAATGGTTGCAAACGTCTGTAAAGAAGATTAAGGCGACTGTTTTTTTGGGACAGAAAAGGTGCGCTTCTTATCGATTTTTTTGAACGAGGCTCAACAATAAACTCTGCGAAGTATTGTCAAACTTTAGAAAAATTAAGAGCAATTCAGAACAAGCGTAGAGGAAAGTAAAGCTCAAAAATTTGGTTTTTGCACGGTCCGGATCTTGCACCCAGCGACTACCACCTGTTTTCAACTATGAAGACCTGGCTCGCAACGCAGCGCTTTGATGACGACGTGGAATTGCGGAAGGGCGTGGCTAGCTGGTTAAAGTCTCAGGTGGCAGAATATTATGACGATGAAATTTCAAAGCTTATTCGCCGCTATGATAAATATCTAAATTCGTATGAAGATTATGTTTAAAAGTAGTATTTAAGTGTGGCTTTCAAATGAATATAACATTTTTTTTTTGTTTTTTTAATACCAAAACGTAATCTAATTCCTGGATAGGCTTCGTATTATTGATACTAGAATGTTGAGCCATTAGTATATTTTTGATTGTTTGTCAATGAATCTATCATATGATAGGCTAGTGCCAAGCATTTTATAATGATATAAACGCTATAATGCTTTTTAAAGCTGCTTTCCATTTGAGCAAAGTACGGTACTATCGCTACTGAGCTTCATTTCGATACGCTTATTTTCATTTCTCAATATTGGTGCTGTTCGAACACAGAAATAAATATCATTGCTGTCATTTTATTTTAAGAATTTAAGTACATTTGACAGATACGATATATGTTCGTACTCTACACAAACAACGTATATTGTATACAATTGACAACAACATATATTTGTTTCTATGTCATTCATGTTTATATTTTTAAATAAAATATCAAGTAATGTTAACGAAAATTAATAAATAATATGTAATATAATATACTTCGCGGATAGCAAGATTTAAATTTGACAATGCCAAGTATCAATGTGACCAACTGCATGCTTTATCTAAAAATTAAACTCTGAAATTCCAAATTAAATAATTCCAATTTATTAATGTAAAAAATGCAAAATAGAAAAAATAGTATAAAAAACTCGTTTCATAAGGCCTTTTGCCGCACTCGCTCTTTAGAAAACTTGCCGCTATCGCGGCTCGTTTTCTAAACTGATCTCGTGCGACAAAATGGTGCCTTATAAAACTTGTTTTTTAATATATTATTTTGACACTTATGTGTTATTTAACACTTATACATTATTTGAATATTTAAATTTGATGCCTACATTTAATGTATCTATACGTACATTCACGCAACCTAATTTAAACCGATTAAAATATGACTGTACCATTTTTTTCTAATTCGATAGTACCTATACTGTTCGGTACAGTACAGTACGCATACCAACTGTGTTCCATTTGCTGAAACCGGAAATTGTTTAACAATATAAAAATACCTTCCACTTTCTCTTGGCGTACTAGATGATATTTTAGCGACGCTTAGTACGGTAGCATACCTATCATTGGTTGGTTTAACTTATTGTACACGTCTTTGACATTTACATCTTTTTTCAAACGTATTTAAGAAAATAATAAGAAAATGAATCATGACAGCTTTAAACCAACAACTACGTAAATTTTAAGTGATGGGCAAAAGTCATTTACCCAAAATATAATTATTAAATGCAAATTTTTAATTAATGAAGGAACAAACTTCTTAAAGAAATTTACTCAATACTAATCAAAAATCACAAGTTAAGAACTGACCACCAAACAGTACTTGTTGACTCCTCCTAGTTTGAAGGAACCTTTGTTGTATTCTTCAAGCTGTCGTTATCGGAGAATACACTTGTGCACAGGTGTAAGACCGTATACACTTTTTTCGTTCACTCGTTGGTTTGCAAGTAAAATAATAAAATGCAATATGGTATAATCTGTTTATTTATACATATATACATTTACTATAATATGATAGGTTGTACACTAGTACTTTGTTTATTGACTTATATAAGAAACTGTTATGTTGATGTCTTAAGTTTTGTATTACTCGCTAGTAAGAGCTATAGGAACTCTTCACTAGGAGAAGCTATCGAAGGTAAACTGTGTTCTCTCCGGGACTGATGTCCTGAAGTAAAATCTTACTCACTCCCCACTGCTTATACGAGTGTTAGAAATTACAAAAGGTTTTTTAGATTCATGACGTATAGCAAAGTAATATAAACTTTCCCAACATTTAAGGTATGGTAAACCAGTGTACAATTACTGGCATACAATTCATCTACAGGAACCCGATCTAATACCTTTTACGATAACCTTGTTGTATACCGTTAAATCCCTTCGGGAACGCTTATACTTAAAATAATTCACGAATTGGTCTTGACCGTCATAAAACTAATTACCTAAATGGCATGGTTACTTAGCAAATGCAATTAGGCTTGCTCTATGCTTTTAGAAATGATAGGATTTGAGAAATTATATTTACCGGGCTATTGTTATAATTCGCATGACCTGTAAACTGTTACTGGGAATCGGACCTAACTGCCCAGAATATTCATAAGCGCCTTAAAACGGCTAATGAAATATACACAATATAAATTAAATAACGAGTCACAAAATAATGAAATATACAAATGTGAAAAATAGATGAATTGACGTTTTAACAGTACTGTTCAGGAATAATACTATAGGGAGATGCTAGCTCAATGTTAAAAATTAGTTACCAAAATTGATTATGCGCGCACTATACAAGATCAATACAAACTAACGCGGCCATTTTGTTTCGTGGCGGATTTTTAAATATTGAATTATTCAAAGAAATTTATATTATTTGTCACTTCTTAAAAAAGCTTATAATTAATATTAATTATAAACTTTTTTATAAAATAAGAAACATTAATTAATAATATGAACATACATAGCGCAAAAATTCATACGTTCGTTAAGAAATTCATATTGATCAATCGCACAACCAAATAAACTTTCTTAAACAAAAATTGTTAAAAGTAGTAAAAGTCTGCTATTATCCAAATAATAAACATGTAACAGTTAGATCGCTTAAAGAAATGAATTGAAAATATACTTAAAAAATCACTCACTTTAAGTAACATTTTTCGTATATATTACCGACCGCAGTATGCTTCAGTACCTGCTTTACTACCGAGATATCTAAAATAATCTTGGTCAACGGTGACCATGGAGTGAAAAAGATCTGTCTTAATTTATAGCGGGTGTTCAGAAACATTCGAAGTCAAAGTAGTCCTTGAAAATATGAAGTCATGTCTGAGATAGATTGATTTTTGACAGACAACAGTTGACATTTAATAATTATTACAAATCAGATACTTAAGTAAAGATATACGATTTTTTGTTCAGAGCCCACTTGACTTCGAATGTTTCTGAACACCTGTTATGATCCTTTTGTAAAAATTCTGATCAAATTTTCAGGTTAAGTGTCATACTGACATTAAAATTAATACGTCGACAAATTTTAACGTCAGCATGACACTTAATCTGAAAATCTTATCAGAATTTTCTCAAAAGGATGATATAAATTAAGACGTTTTTCACTCCATGGCCACCGAATCAAAATAATTTTTGATATCTCAGTATTATAAGGGTTAACTTGACCTTCTATACTGGATTCATAAAGTAGAATTTTTATGTTTCAGATGGGTGGAGGTTTCCTAATATCGCCACCGTAATACATACATAGATAATGCATGCCTCTTCATTCCTATTTGATGGTAAAATATTTAAACACTAACAGAGAACTAACACATTTATTGGAAGTTACATGTAATAATGTGTCTATTTAAATAAACTATTCAACTGCTTTAAAAATCACTTTAAAATGTTACAGGTTCCCCTCCTCTAACTGGCACTGGAACTGTCAAAATAATAATTCGCGATGTAAACGATCATAGTCCAGAATTCAAAAGGCAATCTTATAAGGCCACGATCGCAGAAAACAGTCAAATAGGCTCTAAGGTTATAACTCCAATCGCAACAGATAAAGACGAAGGTCTAAATGCAAAGATTCATTATACTCTTTCTGGCGATAAAGTGGATAGATTTAAGATAAATCAAGATACAGGAGAAGTAGTAACAGTAGCAGTATTAGATCGCGAAGAAAATGACGAATATCATCTGATATTGAGAGCTCAAGATTGTTCCCCAATTGAACCAAGAGCTACAGTTGTGAACTTAACCATCACTGTTATTGACGAAAACGATAATTCACCCTCCTTCTCGTCTCCAGAATACAAAGTTTACATACCGGATAATACAAAAGCAGGTCAATTTGTTTTTGGTGCCAGAGCTACAGATGAAGACATAGGATCGAACAGTAAAATCACATACTTCTTGTCTGGCCGAGACGCAGGGAATTTTTCAATAAATCGAGAATCAGGTGTGATAAAAGCAGCTGTAGATCTAGACCGAGGATACGTTAGTATGTACAGTGTAGAAATAGAAGCTAAAGATGGTGGGAGAATACCTAGACGTACTAGAGCCGAACTAAAAGTGTTTCTAAAACCATCAAAATTATTTCCTGTATTCGAATCTCCTTTGGAAACAAATTTTAAACTTGCAGAAAATGTAGAAGAGGGCAAACTAATCACAACATTGAGAGCGAGATCGCCTAAACAATCACAAAGTACTAGTATTAGATTCTCAATAGCTGGCGGTAACATTGGAGACGCTTTAAAAATTGACGAAAGAAGTGGGGACGTACAAATAGGAAGGAAAGGTTTAGATTACGAAACATCTACCCAATATGAAGTGTGGGTAGAAGCAAAAGACTCCGATAATCCTCCCTTAAGAAGCGTTATTTCTTTAACCATTAATGTTACAGATGCTAATGATAATGCACCACGACTAGAAAGCGCTCTCTACAATGCATCTATATTGGAAGAGGAAACTCCAGGGGAATTAGTAGTAACGCTATCAGCAACAGATGACGATTCTAATGAAAATGGGCAAATTATTTATAGGTTGGTAGACGACTTTGAAGAAACCTTTGAAATAAATGCTGAAAGTGGAGAGATTTTTACTAGTAGAAGATTAGACCGTGAATATATACCTTTTTACGAATTGATAGTAGAAGCTGTCGATCAAGGAACTCCTCAGTTGTCGGGATCTGCCACAGTTTTAGTAACAGTTTTGGATAAAAATGATAATCCACCTCGTTTTACAAGATTATTTAGCGTTAATGTTACAGAAAACGCAGAACCCGGATCTTTTGTTATAAAAGTCACTAGTTCTGACCAAGATATCGGAGAAAATGCAAACGCCACGTACAGCTTTACAGAAAATCCGGGGGGCAATTTCAAAATAGATCCAATTAGCGGTAATGTAACAGTTGTTGGACTATTGGATCGTGAACAGCAGGATGAGTATTTGCTAAAAGTTGCTGCCGTTGATGACGCTTGGAAAGCTGAAACACCACTAACAATTACAATACAAGATCAAAATGATAATGCTCCAGAATTCGAACATTCCTATTACAGTTTTAATTTTCCGGAATTACAAAGAGATGTAGTGTTTGTTGGTCAGGTTATGGCTACAGATAGAGACAAACAAGGACCGAATTCGGTTATAAGTTATTCTTTACAGCAACCCTCCGATCTTTTCACAGTAGATCCCGCATCTGGTGAAATTTTCAGTAAACGTAGTCTTAAATATAAATACACTCAACTAGAGTCATCTCCAGAAAATATGTATTCTCTAACTGTTCTCGCCATTGACAATGGTAAACCACCCATGTCTTCAGAGTGTTTAATTACAATAAACATCGTAGATGCAAATAATAATGCCCCCAAATTTGAGGAAGCGGAATACCTATCGCCGGTACCAATCGATGCCGTCCAAGGACAAAGAGTTCTCAAAGTAAAGGCTAAGGATGAACTAGATTTTGGCATAAATGCAGAAATAATTTATTCAATCGTTTATGGTAATGGCAGTGACTACTTTGCCGTAGAAAAAACAAATGGTTGGATTACTGTGAATAAACCGGTCAACGTAATTGGAGATATATTTTTAGTAAAAGTACGCGCCACTGATAAAGGAGTTCCACCTCAACAAGACGAAGTTAACATTACACTAATTGTTACAGGTGAAAATGAGCATTCTCCAAGTTTTACTGTTTTAAGTTATCAAGTATTGGTACCTGAGAATGAAATGATTGGTCGATCTATCTTAAGAGTAAGTGCCTCTGATCGCGACGATGGTCCAAACGGTATGGTTAGGTATACAATATCAGGAGGGAATGAAGGAAAAGAATTTATTATTGATCCTATTTATGGAAATATTACAAATTTACAACCACTGGATTACGATATTATACAAGAGTATCATTTAAATGTCACAGCTCAAGACCTAGGTTTCAAACCTAGAAAAACAACCGCTATGGTTACCATAACACTAACTGATATAAATGATAACGCTCCCGAGTTTAATCAGAGTTCCTACACTGCATCTATAGCCGAGAACTTGCCAGCAGGAAGTTACGTCTATCAAGTGTTTGCGACTGATAAGGATTCTCCAAAGAATGCAATCATTCAATATTCAATAACGGGTGGCTCTGGAAAAGGTGTATTTCACATTGATAAAAGAACAGGAAACGTGACTGCTAAAATCAGTTTTGATTATGAAGAAAATAATATATACAATTTAACAATAATGGCCGCTAATCCAAATTCAGTCATGTTTGGCACTACAACATTAACAGTATACATAACTGGTGTAAATGAATTCTATCCACGTTTTGTTCAACCTGTATTTCATTTTGATGTGTCTGAATCTACCGAAGTTGGTACAAGTATAGGAACCATACAAGCATCGGACCAAGACTCGGGTGAAGACGGACAAGTTTACTATTTATTCGTTGGATCCAGCAATGATAAAGGTTTTATGGTTAATTCAGAAACCGGCATTATTAGTGTATCTAGAAATTTGGACAGGGAAACCCAAAGTCGAGTAGTACTAACTGTCATGGCTAAAAATGCTGGCGGCATAAGAGGTAATGATACAGATGAAGCGCAAGTAATTGTTTCAATCCAAGACGGTAATGACCCGCCGGAATTTTTACAAAAATTATATGAAGCCCAAATATCAGAAGGTGCTGTGATAGGAACATCTTTATTAAGTGTAAGAGCTGTTGACAAAGATGTAAAACCTCAAAACAATGAATTTACCTATTCGATTATTGGAGGAAATACAGATCATGCGTTCAAAATTGATCCTCAAACCGGGAGAATTGAAACAGCAAGAAACCTAGATCGAGAAACGATTTCCAAGTATAATTTGACGGTTGGCGGTATTGATATGGGAAATCCCCCAGAAACAGGTTCGACAACTGTGATAATAGACGTTACCGACATCAACGACAACGGTCCGATATTTGATCCTTTACCCGTTGGTAGAATATACGAGAATGAACCACCAAATTCTAAAATAATGAAGTTATCCGCAACAGATCCCGACTTACCACCAAATGGAGCGCCATTTAATTATAAATTAGTAGGAGGACGACATAAAGATTACGTCAGAATTGATAAAAATGGCGATGTTTTTAGTGTAAAAACTATAGACAGAGAAGTTACCCCAGAATTAAATATAATAATAGAAGTCGAAGATAATGGTATGCCAAAAAAGAGGTCTCAACATAATATTAAAATCGAGGTTCTAGATCAAAACGACAGTCCTTCTAACTCAAGATCAGTTCACGTATTTGTGCATTCATTCAACAATGCCTATCCATTAGATCGAATAGCTGATGTTAGACCAAATGATCCTGATATTGTAGGCGATTACAAATGCAGAATTTTACACTCGCCCAGCGATGGTCCTTCAATATTGAGTATACCATTTGATTGTGATTTGCACACCTCAAAAATAACTCCGAAACAAGGCTACTCTTTAACAGTATCTGGTAATGATGGTAAACATGAAGATGTAATCTCAACAGTAACTGTTGAATTCTTAACATTTACTAATGTAACTGTTGAAAATTCAATAACCATCAGAATTAGTAATCTTTCAGCAGAACAGTTTTTAGCTAATGATTATCGAAATTTACTGGATATGTTAAAAACTATTTTCACATCCGGGGAACATGTTACTCTATACAGTCTTAATGAAAACGGAGATAGCTTAGAATTAACTTTAGCAGTTAAGTCTTCGAATGGTTATCGCGAAAAATCATATGTATCCGAGAAAATAAGACGTCAAAAATCAGCCTTAAAGAGTCTGTTTGAAACGAATGAAATGAATATAAATTATCTCCCTTGTAACGCAAATACATGTGAAAATAGTGGCATTTGCACTGAATCGATTACTGTCAGAAAAGATACCAAAATCACAAACAGTCAAAACATCGTTTTTACTTCACCTGTCATTACTCACGACTATCATTGTCAATGCTCGGATGGTTTTACCGGGCAAAATTGTAACAAACGGCAGGATCCTTGCATTCCAAATCCATGCAAAGCTGGTGGCCAATGTAGAAGACAAGGCTATAACGTTCAATGTATCTGTCCTCGCTCTAGAGATGGTAAATTTTGCGAATTAGAAAAAGGTGATGCTTGTTCAGCAAATCCTTGTCAAAATGGAGGTAGATGTGGTGAAAGTAAAGATGGAGCCTCTTTCTTTTGTGTATGCAGACCGGGATATAGAGGAAACCAATGTGAAGATCTTGAGGGTTCTTGCAGACCTAATCCGTGTTTGTATGGCGGTCTATGCGTTAGTTTAAAACCTGGTTATAAATGCAGTTGCACAGACGGTCGATATGGAAAACATTGCGAAAATTCCACTTATGGTTTTCGAGAATTATCATATATGAGTTTCCCCTCAATGGATGCAGACGAAAATGATATCATTTTTATATTTGCGACCACAAAATCGAATTCCCTATTAGTCTATAGTTATGGTTTGCAAACAGGTGGAAGAAGTGACTTTATCGCCTTGGAAATTTTAAATGGTAAAGCGGTATTTTCCTTTGGAGGAGCAAGAACTGCCATAACATCTGTGAGTGTCGGAGGTTTATTCGGCAATCTAGCGGATGGAAATTGGCATAAGATAACAGCTACAAGGAAAGGAAGAATAATGTCTCTGAGTGTAACTGATTGTTCTGATCATGGCGATAATTGCAATACATGCGAACGTGATGATATTTCTTGTTATGCGTACGACATAGGTCCAACTGGGTAAGTTAGATACAAAAATACACTAAATATAAACTAAATACACTACGAGGAACATTTTACGATAACGTGACTTATAAATAAAAAATTATTTTTGGTACAAAAAAAAACGGTTTCTTTGTCTACAGAATCACTTCTCAGTTTTATACACTTAGGCCCGGTCTTTTCAAGTTACTAATAAGGTTCCTAATTTTACAAATAAATGTATTAGGCACTTCTATTCGTCGAATAGAAATTTCCGTCTTTCCAATCGTAACAATTCGACGAATAGTTATTGCACAAACAAGTCGCAAGGTAACAGGTAATTCTCAGAAGGGTGAGTAACAGAGATGAGATGCTAGAATGAATCGAGAATACACTTGATATTAGGGATGTTTATGTTTAGCGTATGGCAATATTAGTAGGTTGCCTACATGACTATCCTTGAATCTTGTTTGTAGTGGTTGTTAGCACGTTATAAGTTATATTTAAGTTCTGAAAAATATTAGCTATGGCTTTAACAAACGAATAAAAAAATGCGAAACAATCAAAGAAAAGATTTATTTGCAAAGGAAGTTCATGAGAGGAAACAACAATAATTTATCTTGAGAAAAAAATCTTATTATTAGAAATAGGTACAATGTAAAAAGAAAAAATCTGTAATTATAAATTTAAATACTACAAAGTAATTTAATTCTTAATTTATAATAATTTACAAAAATCATTTAAATATTTATATTTTGGAAAAAAATTTTTATTTGTCGAACTACATAATTTTCGCTATCCTGTCTCTTATATCTACAAAAGGAGGTTAATGATGGCAGATGATGAAGGGAAACAGCAAGAGTGTATCTTAAGAAGAGAATTATTATGTTTAGAAGTACAATTAAAAAACAAAAACTCTAATTATAAAATTAAATACTAGAAAGTAATTCAATTCAAAATTTCTCTTATATTTTCCAATAAATCTAGAACTGCTTCTTTGGAAAGTCGAAACCATTAATGAAAACGTACAGTATACGTTCAGGATTTGCTAAATCAACTTAATTAACTAACTTATTGTCAACGATATCTTCTACTTCCTCAAAAATCTCCATTAACACAAAAATAATTTAAAATAGACTAAAATATGTGTAATAGAACTTGTTTACAAAAATTCAAATCTCAGCTAACCTAAAACATCAACAGAGAATTATTAGATTCGGCGCTACTTGACATATCTTTCGTATGTTATCGGCGTAGCTATTTGGCAAATAATTTTGTATAGGGAGGTACAAGTACCCAATAGTTTATTAGGAGAATAAGCTGTTTTTATTTACCGAATAACGGTATTAGATAGGTCTAGCGTATATTTACTAAATAACTTTTATTAGGAACCTTATTTGGAGTTGGAAAGACTGGCCTTTAGATAGCGATATTCCAACTTTTTCCCTTCCAAAAAGTATTGCAAAATAGATCTCTACTACAGCAATGACTGCTAATCTCTACCCGCTCAGGTTCGGCGATAAAAAAAAATCACAAAGAAGCAGATAAGGTGAATATGGGGGAGTGAGACAGCAATTCGAATTGAATTCAACCAATTTAGGGGTTAAAAATTACAGGCGAATGAGCCGCGTACATTATCACGATGAAATAACACTTTTTCTTCCCCAAGGGTGGTTGTTTTCTCGTTAATTCAATATTGAAATGCTTCAATAAGTTACCATAATACGATGACTGTGATCAACCTTTCCTGTTCTCCTCGTTCCTCGATATAGACTCATATCCCAAAACACCATAGTCATAATCTTTACCCAGATGGAACCACTTTTGCAATCTTTGGTGCTCATTCGCCAGCAAAAGTTCATTATTTGCACTGAATCGATTACCAAAATCACATAGTCAGAACATCATTTTTACATTACCCGTCATTACTTACTGTCACTGTCAATGCTCGATGATTTTACCGAGCAAAATTGTGACAGGATCCTTGCATTTCAAATGTATGCAAAGCTGGTGGCCAATGTAGAAGACGTTCAATGTCCTCGCTCTAGAGATAGTACATTTTGCGAATTAGAAAAAGGTGATGCTTGTTCAGCAAATCCTTATCAAAATGGAAGTAGATGTGTTCGTTTCCTCTTTAATTCAATATTGAAATGCTTCAATAAATTACCATAATACGATCCCTGTGATCGTCCTTTCCTGTTCTCCTCTTTGCTCGATATAGATTCATATCCCAAAACACCATAGTCATATTCTTTACCAGCAGATGGAACAATTTTTGCATTCTTTGGTGCCCATTCGCCAACGAAAGTTTAGTATTTCGACTGTTCTTTCGTCTCTAGAATGAAATGATGAATCCATGTTTGGTCTACCGTTACCAAACTCACTTCGATTGCGCCCGTCCTACATATTCAATCAATGCTTTGAAATCGTGCCGCAATTTCGTTTTTGATAAATGTGGCATATATCTTGCAGATAACATTTTCATATCCAAATATACACGTTCAGTAGAGAAGTTTACAACGTCAGCTATTTCAGACACCTTCAATCGGCAATCTTCCAACACCATATCACGGACTTTGTTAGTTATTTCCTCGGTAGTCACTGAAAACGAAGAACCAGAGTACTCATATGACGCCATTCCTTGCGAATAGACAGAATCTCCGCAATACTTTTCTTTAATTTTCCTGAGTTTTGAATGGCTTTTTCACCAAAAAAGTGTTTTATTAACACACGAAATTCCTTTTTCCATATTTATAATAGACTACGAACTTATTTGCTTCCGAAACGTGTAAAACAATAACTGTTTGATATATCTACTTGAGTTTGATGTGTAACTTTGTTGGAGTTATTATTAAATATCAAAACCGTATTAAACTTATTAATTCTAGCGACCTCTATTTAAAAGTAACGGTACCGTATAGAAATTACTGTTAAAAGGACTAACGCTCTGCCCATGCAAAATTATGAAAGAACATATATTTACATTTAAAAAAGTATACAGGCTGATTCATTTTCGGCCCTCACCATGGGGATCTCTCTTATTATTGGAGATAGAGTATAGGTTTAAATTTGGCAAAGTTGTTAAATTTTGTGTTTGTTATAAATCCGTAAAGAAAATAGACCTGTGACAAATGACCTTCGTTATTTAAAAAAAAAAACGCTGAAACCCCATTTTCTTCTTTTACCTGTAGCACCGACATTTAGCCTTGCAGAGAAAATATAAAAACACATCCTTGTGACCATTTCGAAACCTCTATCCAGTGGTGTACTCTAAATTTTTATACGACATTTCGTTTCTTGCTGGCCATCATCAACTATCTAATTTCTTATAGGCGCCATATTGGATTTAGACATCTTCAGAAAGAGTTTTTTTTCTGATTTCAGCCATGTACCACATGCTGACTATAGTTTTTGACATTAGGTTTTATTTGAAAGAATAATTTATAAGATTAAATAAGGTACCCTTTGGAATTTCAATCTGTCAAACATTTCATTTATTGTTCATTAATAATACAAAAATGTCTTACACTAACGAAGAGAAACGAGATATGATAAGTATTTTTTATTCTTCGAAACGAAATTCAACAGTAGCGAGTACAAGATAACAAAAACATTAATAAAAATACATAGAAAAGTAAACAATAAACAATTACAGTAAATGTTCAATTATCTGGCCATCTTCGGTAATGCACAATTGGGCACGCCTTCTGGCATTTTGTACTGCCCTTTGTATAGTTCTTCTAGGAACTGCATCGAAGGCATTCTGAAGTCTGTCTCGTAATTCTTCAATGTTTTGTGGCGCATCTACTTTATAAATATTATTTTTAACATATCCCCATAAAAAAAAATCTAGCGGACTTAAGTCAGGTGATCTCGCAGGCCATTCAACAACTCCCCTATTTCCAATCCAACGGTTTGCAAACTCTTGATTTAAGAAATTTCTAACAACAGCTGCATTGTGTGCTGGTGCGCCATCTTGTTGCCACCATAAATATTGTAATTGATTTAATGGGATATTCTCGTCAAGATAGTCAAATACGTATGTACATAAAATGTTTAAATATCTTTCTCCATTTAAATGTTCTTCATACATAACTGGTCCTAAGAGACGATTTGCCAAAATACCCATCCAACCTTTTATTCAAAACGATGTTGTGGTCTTCTAGCTCTGTTTTGTCGGGGATTTTGTACTGCCCAATAGTGCTCCGTATTTCTGTCGAACATTCCAGAATTTGTAAATTTTGTTTCATCTGACCAGATGATTTTCTATCCTTCTCATTAACCAATTACAATATTCTAGCCTTCTCAAATTATCTCCAGGCAGTAAAAAGTGACTAACATGGATCCTGTATGGTTTAAACCTACTTTTATGTAAAGTTCTCCAAACTCTGGACTGGCACAAATTTAATTCTGACGCTACTTCGCGTGTAGAAATTGATGGTTTATTATTTATCTATAAAAATACAAGATTAACATGAAATTTGAAAACACGCTTTTAATTTACCATTTGTAAAATATCTTGTCGATTTTCATTTAAATTCCTGTTGTCTTGACCATTACGCGGCTTAATAAACGATCCATTCTCGACCAAATTTCTGTCGAGGTCTAGAAAAATGGTACGATGAGGCTGTTGTCGTTCTGGATATAATTGTAGATATCTTGTACTCGCTACTGTTGAATTTCGTTTCGAAGAATAAAAAATACTTATCATATCTCGTTTCTCTTCGTTAGTGTATGAAATTTTTGTATTATTAATGAACAATAAATGAAATGTTTGACAGAAATTCCATGGCTACCTTATTTAATCTTATAATTTATTCTTTCAAATAAAACCTAATGTCAAGACCTTTAGTCGGCATGTGGTACATGGTTGAAATCAGAAAAAAAAACTCTTTCTGAAGATGTCTAAATCCAATATGGCGCCTATAATAAATTAGATAGTTGATGATGGCCAGAAAGAAACGAAACGTCATATAAAAATTTAGAGTACACCACTGGATAGAGGTTTAGAAATGGCCACAAGGGTGTTTTTTATATTTTCTCTACAAGGCCAAATGTTGGTGCTACAGGTAAAAGAACAAAATGGGGTTTTCGCGTTTTGTTTTAAATAACGAAGGTCATTTGTCACAGGTCTATTTTCTTTACGGATTTATAACAAACACAAAATTTAACAACTTTGCCAAATTTAAACCTATACTCTATCTCCAATAATAAGCGAGATCCCCATGGTGAGGGCCGAAAATGAATCAGCCTGTATAAGTTAAATACCATTGTGATTAAAATAAACGACTACACTAGAAATTTATGCTATTTAAACCTGACAACGTCATTGTGACAACTTCACGGTTTGGGGAACATTGAAATTGTGTTCACTTACTTCATGAAATTCATGACATTTAATTTGAGCTATGTTGACAGATTCACACAACTTAAATTTTCAAAAAAATTCAATGGCATTCAAGCTTAACTGTAGTCGTTTATTTTGATAGCAATGGTGCAGTTGCGGCCCTTGAAAACTCAAGACACTCGATTTTGACGTGAATGTCACAAATTTTTAATTTTGTAAAGTATAAATCAAATTTCCATGAGTCATTTTGATGACAATGTCCCATTTGATAAATCTATAATCAGCTTATTTTTTGAAATTATTAGAATTACAAAAATCTATTATCAAAACTAGATTGGATAAGTTTTGTATGCTGATATTGAAATGATATTTAAGTTTTATTAATCTTTTTTTCATTTACTATTTTTGCAATACATTTTGCATTCTACGCCAATGATTGATTTGAGTAAAGTTTAAAAAAAGTTTACACCACTTAAAATGTTTTTGTATTTAAGTCTGAGTTTTCAAGGGACACAACTGTACAATATGCAAAAACTGCAGAAAGAATTTAAAACAATATAAAAAAATTCCGAATGAGTCGAAACAATATGCAAAAAGGTTTTGTTTAAGTATGACAATACGTTAAGCACGTATAAAGCATTTGTACAATATGAAACAAACATGTAAATAATTTACATATCTGTAACTATGCACATGGACAATACACCTCGTATTTTCAGCATTTACTTCTGCTTAATACATATGTTTCTGCCATCTAGGCGTCCTCAGTTAAGCTAGTGAAGCGATGTATACAAATTAATACAAACCTGTTATAAACAACTGGTTTGTATCTGTATTTAAATTTACTGAAATAGCCCGCATAGATCAAGCAAGTTCCGTCCTATAAGAAGACAACTATTTAATAATTGACATCTTACGACATCATAGTTGTCTTCTTATAGGACGGAACTTGCT
The DNA here is from genome assembly GCA_935421215.2 of Melolontha melolontha. NCBI lineage: Eukaryota > Metazoa > Arthropoda > Insecta > Coleoptera > Scarabaeidae > Melolontha > Melolontha melolontha. The sequence continues at coordinate 103,246,625 of OW285238.1, forward strand.
TGATCTATGCGGGCTATTTCAGTAAATTTAAATACAGATACAAACCAGTTGTTTATAACAGGTTTGTATTAATTTGTATACATTGCTTCACTAGCTTAACTGAGGACGCCTAGATGGCAGAAACATATGTATTAAGCAGAAGTAAATGCTGAAAATACGAGGTGTATTGTCCATGTGCATAGTTACAGATATGTAAATTATTTACATGTTTGTTTCATATTGTACGAAACAATATGGTCAAAAATTTTAATAAAAATTTATGTCAGTAGTGAAATATTTCTGCTAGATGTTGCAATTTCTACGTCACTGATATAATAATAAATACCCCCAAAATTAATAAAAAAATTATATTATTCTTTTTTTTCAGTACCCTGAATTTTAATAATCATCCATTACTGATTGGAGGCATAAACAGCACTGATTCCGTAATCAAGAGACCGGGACAAATTAATTCAAACGATTTTATTGGCTGCGTTCACAGTGTCAAAGTAAACGATCAACAATTGAATTTAAGCAATCCAATTAGATCCGAAGGCATCGAACACACCTGTATTAGAAGTGGCTCCTGCACGGATAAAGGTCGAAATAAGTGTTACGGCTTAGGCGAGTGTATCGATCGATGGAGTTCCGTAAGTTGCACCTGTGGAAATCAATTAATCGGCCCAGATTGTGACAGTGCCATACAACCAATTACATTACACAATGACGGCTACGTAGAATTCACGATTTCTGCAAAGTTTAGAAGAATGCAACTATTGGAATTCGATCCTACTACCTGGATGCGTGATCCAAAATTGATACAGAACGCTCCTAGTAAAAGTGTAAGTTTTGTGTTTAAAACGATGCGCGGTGACGGAGTTTTGTTTTACGCAACAAGTAACGAACATTTTACCTCAATTGAATTGAGAAACGGACAAATCATTTATTTAAGTATGTCAACCATACCAGTGAATATGACGATTAAACATTCAAGTGTTACAGATGGTGCGTGGCATAACTTAACATTACACCTACATTCTCTTGGCTTACAGATACTTCTAGACGGTGCGAGAATCGGTGATGAATTAGACACTACTGGTATTCACGATTTTCTCGATCCTTACTTGAATTATCTGTCACTTGGTGGTGCTCGTTTTAGTTCATATTATGCAGACAATAAGCAACCAATATTTTTCGAAGGATGCATGGCGAACTTCAGTGTCAATAACGAAATACAGCCATTTAACGGTTCTGGAAATGTTTTTAGTGAAGTAACTTTAAAAGGGACTGTAATGAATAATTGCAAAGGATCTTTAGGATTAGGAGCAATCGCTGCTCCTGATCCTTTGAGTATAGGAATCACCTTAGTAATTGTGTTCTTCATAGTTCTTTTAGTAGCGATATTAGTTTCGTTTGTAGTATTCCGTTTAAGAAAACAAAATAAAGAAAAGGGTGGTGCTCCAGGTAGTCCTGCTAAACAAAATGGCGGTAATACCATCATGGGTTCTAACGGTTTAATGAATTCTGTAAACGACAACGTTTTGAGCAGAAATATGCACGGAAATGAAAATTCCATGTATCATTCCGAAAATGGTGACGTTATTAGAGGTATGAGTGGTCTTCCTTTGGTAGGGCCCGAACTGCTATCGAAAAAATTTAAAGAAAGAGAAATAATGCAAGGAGAAGTTCCTAGACCTCAAAGGCCAGATATAATTGAGAGAGAGGTAGTTACTAAGAGCCCACCTATGCGTGAAGATCATCATCCACCATTACCGCCTTCTAATAATCACACGCATGATCACGTGCCTAATGATTTAAATACAGAAATGCTACCAGAACATTATGATTTAGAAAATGCGAGTTCGATAGCTCCATCTGATATCGATATAGTGTATCACTATAAAGGCTACAGAGAAGCTGCTGGTGTTAGAAAATTTAAAGCCCCTGCTCCTGTAAGCAGTTATCATCACAAACACACGAGTGGACAAGCTCAGGGTCAACATAGGCATTCACCACATCATCCTACAGCGTTTCCTCCAAGAGCGCCTCCCGTAACAAATCCAGCATCTAGGACACACCAAAGTACACCTTTAGCTCGATTAAGTCCTAGCAGTGAAATGAGTGCACAGCAACCTAGAATCTTAACTCTCCACGATATCAGTGGAAAGCCTTTACAGAGTGCTTTATTAGCAACAACTTCGAGTTCAGGTGGTGTAGGAAAAGATGTTCTGCATAGTAATAGCGAAAGAAGTTTAAATAGTCCCGTAATGTCGCAGCTAAGTGGTCAAAGTTCTAATAGCAGAAAAGTTAGTGGACCTCCACCTGTGACATCAGCGTCTCCTGGTATGGGGCTAACTGCAGAAGAAATTGAAAGGTTAAACTCCCGACCCAGAACTTCCAGCTTAGTTTCAACTTTAGATGCAGTTTCCAGCTCAAGTGAAGCGCCCAGAGGACCGGTGTCAAATCATTTAAATCACATGCACCATTCACCAGTCCCTGAAACCCATCACAGTTCTTCCACTACTGACGAAAGTGGAAACGATAGCTTTACGTGCTCTGAAATAGAATATGATAACGCCAGTCTAGCTGGTGATAAATACAAACCTAATGAACCAGAGACTAGGCGGAGTAATTCCAGTTCTAGTAACAAAAACAACGTCCCACCACCATCTTACGATGGATTCGATTCATCATATCGGGGTTCTATGAGTACATTGGTGGCTTCCGATGACGAACTCGGAGGGCCAATGTACAGGCCACCTGCTGGTTCACCTGGAACAGCAGCGTTGGGTTGGGATTACCTCCTAAATTGGGGCCCCAACTTTGAAAGTTTAGCAGGTGTATTTAAAGACATTGCAGAACTACCAGACTCTGTTAATGGACGAGTGTCTTCATCGTTAAGGTTAACAAACGCATCGAAACCTTCGGAAGAATACGTGTAGCAAAACGAGAAACCTAGTGATATTAATTGTATGTGAAAACGAAATATATAAATAAGACTTCTTAATAAATTTGAATGAAAACCTTGTATCAAGGATTTTTCTTCTTGCCATATTGTATCATGTGTATAAATATGTACATTTCATCGACTAGTTTCTAGTTAAATTTTCCTATTTTTTTGAAGACTATGTAAATATTTTTTATATGTATACTAAAAGTCATTCGATGTAGAAATTAATAAATTAATAAACAAAGAATATTTTTAAAATTGTATTATTTGAAAGCTCGTGTAGGTCTAACAAATAAGCCATTGAACGACGTATTTCACTACACAATTACAAATCCTATAGCGGATCCAGCTCGAGTCAGGTTAGTGTAAATAAATACTGGGAGGCAAAATTATAAAGTAATCGTAAAAGTTGATGTGTTATTACAACTTTTCAAGCTATTTTGCACGGACTCCTTATGAAATAAGTTAAATGCTTTTAAAAGCACTTTAAAAATTTGAAACCAAATATGTTAAAACGTTTATTGAAATAAATTTATAGTATAATCAAAATATTTGGTATTAAATATTAGAAACGAAATGCAAATACAAATTTAAGATGTAGCACCGTCATTACCTTTATGTATTTTTTCTTTTACATAAACGATAATGGCTAACAGTAAGCTAATAATTTGTACGGCAAAAGTAATCATACTCAATCCACTTAACAAGCAAATCTCCCAGGCTAATTCGTACGAAATTATGTCTAGACAACCTTTTAAGTACAGCAATTTAGGATTCGAACATCTATAGTCTAGATAGCATGATCTTGGTACATGACCATAACGTAACCAATCATCGGGTCTATCAATTCCACAACACTTCAGTCTTTGTTGAATTTTATCCCAACCATAACGATAATTTGGATGTACATTATAAAGAGACATAGTTGTAGTCATAGTTTCATTCATTTCAGTTTTGAAGCGACTCGGAAGCAATTTTGGGGGATTAACAGATCTGTCAAAAGACATCTTCGATTTATGAACCAAATCAATACTCATACCAATTGACAGCATAGAGATAGAGAAACCCAGTATGACTATTAACTGAAAATCAAATATTAGTATTTGTAGGGCGTAATAAAATTAATGTTGTATTTAAGGTGTGAGGTGTGACAGCGTAATAGTTATTTACGATACAAGTGTTAAAAGTGCGATTTTATTTCACGAGTAAAAGTTTGCGCAAAAGTGTCGCAATTTACGAGTGAAATAAAATAGCATTTTTAACATGTGTATCCTACAATATTTTTTCTACAAACACAATTTTTATTATAAAATATAATGAAACTCCACTGACCAAATTTGACAGCTCATGAATACGTTTTGACACAACTGGACGCAACCGTTAAATTACGTCAAATTAAGTTGTCACAATTCATACAAAAGATGAGTTCGTGTTTTAATAAAGAAAATGAAGTAATAGCGAGAATAATAATTCTGAAAGTACTGCAACACAGGAAATAAATATCTCGAATTACACAAACTGCACATTTAATATTAATTATCCAAGAAATATGTAATTTTCATTTAGTAATAAAAATCACTTTAATATATGTTGTCATTTTTGACAAACTGTCATGTCAATTTACTTTTAACACTAGTGTTAAAAGTTCTACTTTTAACACGCTACGCTATAATATCGCATTTTTAATTAAAGTTAGCCGTGTCAAAATGTTAACTTTTAACGGTGTTTGTAGAAAAAAACATTTTTTCGCAACAGTTATGTTTGACTCATTAAAAACAATTAAATAGTTAATTGACGAAGGAGATACTTGTTGAAACTTCATTATAACGCTAAGAAATAATAAAAAAATAATAATTAAACATCTAGTTTCAAAAATTCTTTGATTGTAAATACCACTACAATATTGTTTCGCCATACAATGGCTTCATCAGGTGGATGAGATACTGTATTTCATCCACCTGATGAAGCCATTGTACGGCGAAACAATATTGTAGTGGTATTTACAATAAAAGAATTTTTGAAACTAGAAGTTTAATTACTTATTTCTTAGCGTAACAATTAAATAGTTCAACAAGCTAGATATGTTATTTTAAAAAGAGAATTTTATCGATCTCTTTGTGGCTTCTTTATAGTAATTATTTGTATTTTGAAGTACATAATCAAAATGCCAAAATAAAATATATTCGCAAGTTTGTACTAATCTTGAAAATTAAGATGAATTGCAGCTGACATCACAGAAATTATACGGTGCGTTTCGAATTCTAAAACTAAATCACACCATCTATTCTTTCCATATACTCAAAATATTGAAGAAAGTTTTACATATAGGGAGTGTGTGCTCAATTATCGTATTGTGTGCATATTTACATCGTAAGTGAATAATTAGAATTACTTCTTCTTACCAATGGCAGAAATAAGTAGTTTTTCTTGTCGTAATGACATATCCAAGTTATCCAACAACAAGGAATACTAATAAGACTTGAGAATAAAGTAAAAGTATTAGCTTCCATAAAGAAGGACCCATCTGTGAGGTGAAGGTAAGGTACTCTATATATTATTAACCATGCGGAAATGACCGTCAATCCAGCTGAAGTGCACTGTAAATAAAGAGAAAAAATACATATACATAATGTATATAATATAAAATCCAGTGATTCTCAGCATTAGAGGACACGCCGCCCTAAGGTTAAAAATCACTGGTTTAATCAATTGTATAGTTTACATTAGATATATATAAAGATAATTATTTCTTGTCCTTTGTATGTTATAGTAGATTTAATTAGACGGCGATTTAAGGTCTGTTTTACTTTAATATGTATATATTTAAAATAATCTTACATGTTTCGGCACATAATTCCTCTCTCAAAGAAATTTAAATTATAAATAAGTGTATTAATGTCAAATTTATATATGTATCTGTAGTTATCATGAATAAAATTAAATTATTCAATAATACATTCAAGTTTAATAATAATAATTCATGCCTTAGCATTCTCCAACAGCTAGACGACAATTACGGGGGATTGGCAAGCCATGAGTTATTATTATATATGAGCCCGTAGAGCGACTTAAGATGTTAAGCTGTCAGCATTCGCCTGGAACGAGAAGGAAAACCACGAAAACGTACTCGGACAGCCTAGTCAGGGATCTAAACACGGAACTGCCAGCATGATAAGTCAGTGTACAGATATTTAAATAACATATGATAGATATTCATATATCAACAACATATTCATATGTTTTTGTTATATGTATAACCTAAATAGTTACAGCGAATTATTTTCAATCTAAAATACCAATTATCCTTATAATTGAATATAATTTTGATCACACTCATATAGATGCTGTTAGTCGACTAGGCTGATGTCCCCGGTGACCGCACTATTTGAAGGCATACAATCGTATAGCGAATTACACCGAAGTTCATGTATACCGGAAATCCTAAAACAAACTGATCTGGGTCAACGGCCCAGTTTTCGTTTTTATGAAACATTGTAAAAGGCCCATCGGGTACGTAGGATTTAATTTTAAAATGGAGCACAGCAAATTATTATTTAATTGGTCATTTTCTATTGATTTATGAAGTAGATATGTTGAGATTAATTATGGAATATGATGCCCAAATGGCTGCCGCGGTTGTGCTAGTATGTCAGGATATGCTAGCATTGATCAAATTTTCTATGACCTTTTCCAAAGTCCAAACCATCCTGTTGAAACCATATTTTTTGGAGGTCTATATCGTCCAATTGACCCACAAAAATTTCAACATCGTGTCACGATATTGTGCTTCGTTTACAGTTAAAGCTTAGCCAAACTCATTCTTATAAAAAAAGCGATTCAATTATACCTTGAGCCCAAACAGCGACTCTTAGTGGGTGCATAAATTTTTCTTGAATGGCACAAGGATTTTCATTGGTCGAAATTTGACAATTCTACTTACTAAAAAAAGTATACAAGTAAAAATAAGCTGATGATAAGATGATATTTAAAAAAATATTATTCACTGGTTGGATTTCCATCACCCACTTAACAAATTATCTCCGTTGCAAATGATCTCGTTAGCTCTTAATTTAATTTAACTTTGTAAGGATGGAGCTTTAGAAGAATTTATTGCAAACTGATACCAATAATGTTCAATTGTTGAGAACAATAATGTATTGATGTTGCTGGATTCTCATCGATACTCTCACAAGGACGCGGTAGTTTGCTTATCGATAGCCGAACCAGTTTTATCAAATTTTAAAATTAAGTGAATTTTGGAAACCAAAAACTCTCCGCGAACTCTTTTTGAACAGTCTCCGCAAAACTTTCGCCAAGTTTATAATGTGTTTTAACGATAACAATTATATAGCAATAGATTTTGAATACCCTCAACGACTGCAGATGACAAATGTTAAACTTTAGGGTTGGTAACTTACATGGTTGGAAATTTAAATCAGCCATTCCCTATGGCCCACCCGTTATTTATAAACTTATTATAATTGTATAATGTGTGTTCATTTGAAAAGTCAGTCTAGGTTACTTTGAAATTTTGACAGAATAAGACGCAAATATATTAGTATGTGTTGTTCCGTAAACGTAAATCCAACCGTAAATTGTTAATGTCAATTACAAATATCAGTTAGTGCATAAAATAATCGTGCGCCGATTCTGGTTTAAATAAATTGCTTCTCAGTTTTAAAATGGCTTTTACTTTAGAACATAAAATCTTTTTAGTCCAGGCTTATTTTCGAAGTGGTAATAAAATTGATGGTTTATGGGTTTATTCAGTTCAAGATTGCATGTTAGAATTTCAAGTTGAGTTTCCACATTTTGTAATAGATTATATACAATTTAAGAATACTTTGGACAGAACTTTAAAACTTTCTTCTGAAACTGGTAGCCTCTTAAGAAAATCAGGCAGCGGAGCAGTTAAGAAACGTACACCTCAAATTGTCAATCGTGTTGAAGATATAATGGAAAATGAACCACAAACATCTGTTCGACATTTGAGTCAACAAATAAACCTTTCTGTTGGTACAACTCACAAGTTATTAAAAAAAGATATGCAACTTTATCCATACCGTGTCACAGCAGTACAAGAATTGTTAGAAATTGATTACCCACGTAGACTATAGTTTTGTAATTGGTTTGTAAATATGAACAATAATGGAGAACTTCCGCAAAGAGTCATCTTTACTGATGAAGCATGGTTTTATAAAACGGGATACCTAAATTCACAAAATACAAGAATTTGGAGTAGTGAAAATCCACATGTAATTAATGAAGAATCGCTACATCCAGAGAAAATTGGTGTTTGGGCAGCGATAAGCCAAAGGCGAATCATTGGACCAATATTTTTTCTGGGAACGTTAACTGCTCAAAGGTACAGTACGGAAATTTTACAAACATTTGTCAATCAGTTGCATGATGATGAACTACAAAATGCATATTTCCAACAAGACGGAGCACCTTGTCACTGTACTGCAGAATCTTTAGATTATTTAAGAGAATTTTTTGATGAGCGTATAATTAGTCGAAATACTGAAATTGCCTGGCCTGCACGTTCATGCGATTTAACACCTTGCGACTTCTTTTTGTGGCCTTATCTAAAAAATAACATATTTCGAACACCTATATTGAATTTGAATGATATGCTACAGAGAATCGAACAGAAATGCATGGAAATTAATAACAATCCAGTAATGTTGCAGAATCATCAGAAATTTTGAACGGAGGATTTTAAAGTGCATTGATCTTGAAGTACATTTTCAACATTTGTTATAGTTTTCAATAAATACCTATTATTTGTTATTTATTTATAACGGGTGTTCAGAAACATTCGAAGTCAAGTGGGCTCTGAACAAAAAATCGTGTATCTTTACTTAAGTATCTGATTTGTAATAATTATTAAATGTCAACTGTTGTCTGTCAAAAATCAATCTATCTCAGACATGACTTCATATTTTCACATATTTTCAAGGACTACTTTGACTTCGAATGTTTCTGAACACCCGTTATGTATGAAACTGTCAAAATATACGACTTCGTAGGTTAAGTAGTAAATTTTAATTTACGACATACTTCAAAATGTTCTCAGTAAATCACATGCTACTAGATTGACTTTTCAAATGAACACTTGTTATTTGCGTCTATTATAAGCGAATTTAAATATTCTGTTTATTTGTTTGCCATATTTCGTCTCCTAGAAAATGATATCTTTTATTTTTATTAATTTATATATGTATTTGGAAGTACATGATACCATAATGACTGAAATTAATGATTGCTTCAGCTTCACTGACCATTCGTTCAACTTTTTTTATAATAATCAGCCTAAAAAATATAAAAATCATTTTTAGGAGAATATTTTAGACCTAGCTAAAATTCACTTTCTGACTATAAGCACAGATAAGCCCTAGAGATAGCCGACGCCGTACAAAAACGTAAAATCACATAGGTTGTATGCATGCTAAGCGTTTTATTACAAATTTTAAGATATATGGAGCTCTGCGGGAACAAGTGGAGAAAGGGAACACATCGTTATGCCATATGATTGGCGGGCACACTCTGTGCGCTTCGTATAGTTCCATCAGGATAACAGGATGCCATTTTGACTAAAATGCAGTGCCAAGTTTCGTATTCCCTTCAGCTATCTGTTATTTATAACTTATCTGTGCTATAAGTTATCAGAAATTAAAAACGTAGTAAATAAGTTATTTTTTACTACGAACGTAATAATTTTTGCGAAAGTTCTGAAACAATTCTAATGCTTCCACTATTTTTTAATAACAAAAATAGACAGAAACAAGAAATATCCCTAAATATATTAATAAATTCTGTATACGTAAAGGTAAGACTGAAGATCTTCAAAGGTTTTATTTAGTTAAAGAAGCTAGGTTTAGCACTATTTTCATTTTCAGTTTGTTCTACTGAAGATGGCAACTTAATTGCCGAAATACATATATAGAATTTATAGTGGTTAGAGATTTTGCTTGTATCTCTCTGTTTCAGATTTCAAGCCACAACCTCCACCTATTTCAGATCTTAATAACAAACCTAATGACGCCCTTTCATAAGCTGTAAAATTATTAATTATGTTATGCACATTGCCGATGCCGATAGTCGCCAGCGAACGATGGGAATAAAACGATGAGAATAAAAATATTTTTACAAAATATCATAAATCAAGCAAGACTGTCTTCTGCATTGGCAAAATTAAGAATAGAAAAATCGTTTATAAATAAAATACCCAATTTTAATGAATGCGTGATAAGTCATCTTGCTGATGCTAAAGAACGAAGAATTAATCTCAAATTTAAATATATTTAGAGAGTACCTACTTAAAATACGAGGAGGAATTTTTATATTATCTACGTAGCCATGAAAAAATTAAGTGACAATAGCAAGCTTCCGCTGTCAAATAGCTATCAAATAGCTGTCATATTTGTATTTATACTGATTAAGTTTATTCCAAACTTTGCTACTTTCAGAGAGCTTTATTTAACCAAAAATAAATGAAATTCAGTTAGAACATAGAAGCGCAATAAAATTCTTCACGCAAGAAGGAAATGGACCAAATGGGGTAGAGAATCAATTCAAGACGATCCAAGATGCGGAAGGCCTATCAAAGCAAGAACTAAGGAAAACACCAGGAAAGTCGAGTAACATGTCTTAGCAGATCGAAGAAAGTGTCAATTATTGCTGTTGAAGTGGAGATATCAGAAGCCACAATATTGAAAATTTTACATGATGATTTAGCAATGAACAAAGTGTCAGCACGATGGATTCCCAGACTGCTTACTCCCGAACAAAAATCGTGCTGGCAGCAAATTTGTGAGGAAAACTTGAGTTTTAGCTGACGACAAAAACCTTTTCTCAAAATTATAACTGGTGATTAGACGTGTGTGTATGATTGGGACCCACCGAAAAAACAAGAATCCATGCAGTGGATTCGCAAGGGATCCCTGCCACCAAAAAAGGCAAGGACGCAAAACTCGTCTGAAAAACTAATGAAGACGGCGTTTTGGGATACAGAAAGGAAGGAATCTTGCTAATTGAATACACGTTGAAAGCGTCTACAATTACAGGAGAAATATACAAGGAAACAATCCCGAAGTTTGAAAGCTCATACAGGGAAAAAGATCCCAAAACTTTTCTCAGAAAATTATGTTGCTCTATGACAATTGCAGAATTCACAAGACTCACAAGTCCGAGAAATAAGCAACGACTATGCCTTTATAGAGATGGAACATCCAGCAATGTATTACTGCTCTTTCCAAATTCTTTAACAAACAGTGTTTAAAATTAATTTTATGAACAGGTATCTTTTTAGTTTGCAGACACAGACATTATTGACGACTGAATTATGAATTTTGCGTATAGAGACAGATAATTCGAACATCTAAATGAGAATTTCTCGAAACATTCAAACAAATGGTACTTTATCTATGTTTTATAAAAACAAAAATACAACAGAACTTTCCGACAGGTCTAGTACAAGCTCTACAATTACAAATAAATACCAAAAAGCATCTCACCAATAATAATATGGCCATCATACACAAATAAAAATCTGTGGGTGACACAATCCGACCACTTTCACAATACGTAGCAATTGGTCGCCTTTTAAAAGGATTATTCTCACCACGCCACGGAAATATCACAGAAACCATTGATTCGTTAGAAATTTGATTTCGCATATTTCTTGCATCACCACTATTGCTGTTACTCTGTAAAAATATGAGACACCTACTATATATCGCTATTTCATTATAAATAAAAACCGATCTTACCGTTCCTGTTTTTGAGGAATCCATAATTTATGACTAACCAGTAATTTTTGAAAATGTGTCAAAACTATGTTTCAGACATATTTTCTATTTTGACGAAAGGCAACTGGATTGGTTTTTTTTAGTAGATTTTATGTGATTAATGTGATTATTATTAATATCAATAGTTAGTTTTTAAAAAGAACACTTAAAAAAACAAAGTTAGGAAATATAGGTAGTACATACAAATACTTTTTTCACGCCACTACTAAATTATCAATCAAATTGGAATAAATTTATGCATTCTGTTTTATTCCTATCACCTGCATAGCTATCGCCGTAACTGTTTCACTGTTTTAGTTTTAATAATATTTAAGGGAAAATCTTTCAAAAATCTTTGGGAGAAGTGGAAAGAAACAATTTCAAATTACAATATGTACTACGAACAAATAATTAAATATGCAATAAGGTGGTAGAGAGATATTTGGAAACAATACCTTATTCAAGAAAAAAAAAGAAAGATACAAGAGTTTGATCTTGAAAACATAAAATAGAATAAACTAAAGAAAGAGTTGTTTGATGAAAGACCTAGACGCACAACTGGAGATGTATAACATGAAACTAAGTTGAATGAACACATACAAGACATACAAAATAACAAGAGCTATTTGTGTAAGTCACATTCTTCTAACCATTTGACATTTGTAGTGTAGTATTATACGCCTTTGAATTGTTCGAATGTCTATCTTATTTGTCTAAACTTGATGATCCGTCTTCTTTACATGTAAACTTATATTTAATACTTTTATAACTTATAGTAAACTATACAAGGTTACCGCTGAATAGTGCCCAGACTATGCGAATCTGAAGAATATTTATAAATGTCAAACTGGAAATAAAAAAAAAATTTATTTGTAATTCATAAAAAATTTCCAAATTTTTAGGGCTAAAATGCAATTAAAGTCGGTCCATATCTTTGTTTATTCTATATTTATCGAAACACAGCTGTAATTCAAGTTCATGGACCTGCAAAGAAATCTATAAAATTCCGGACAATACTAGCCTTTACGTCGAATATGTTGACAAACCTATGCCTCGTTAATTAAAATGTGATTACAACTAAATAGTTGGAACGTTAGACTTCTTTTAAAAGTAAAATTATTATGTTTATAATGAAACAACAATCGTCATAAAACAAAAAACTTTACGTAGCGTCTCCAATATGTAAACCAGATAGCTGGTTTTTAATTACTTGTATGGAATTATTTACATATATTTCTTTGTGTTTAAATTTGTTGTGATACTGACGAATACTGATAAAACAATATAATTCATCGGTAAAGAGAATTACTGATGAATTAGAGGTGGAAGCCCATATTGCCGCCCGCATATGTACCTGCGACAGAGGCGGACGCGAATAAAGAAAAATCATTTTCTCGTTACTACGTAAATATTAGACTGCGATTTTTTGTATGAAGCCATTACACTGCTCAAAATCGTACAGGGATATTTACATAATTAAAAGAAAAAGATTATTATATATTGTTAACCAACTTTATTGACCAGATTTGTATATTTATAGCGTAATTCAACTAAAAAAGTCCAAAATTAAAAGTAAATTCAAAAAGTTCTAATAAAGTTAAGGTTGCAAATACGAATTTTTGTTAACAACGATATAATCTTAAATCTTAAAGATGTTTAAATTTGAAAAGCGATCCTAACATACCATCAAAGGCAACTTCTAGTAATCAGTATGACCTCCACGATTGTTTATTACTGCCCTAATACAGTTACATATTGCTAAAATTAAATTGTCAATCTTTTTCTGTGGTATTGCTCTCAATTCTCTTTGACGAACTCTAAAAAGGTCTCGGAGATCATTAGTGTGATTATTTGAATTTGTAACCCTTCTTTGTAACTTATCCCAGAGATGCTCTAACGGATTCATATTCAGAGGCTGAGCTGGCCACGCTAACAACGAAGTGTGTTTCTGTTTTAGTACATTCATTACAATTCGAGCTACATGTGGACGTGCATTATCTTGCTTGAAATTGAAATTTTCTCCTACTGCTCCTGCATATGGCACAACGACAGATAAAATGACCTGTTCCACATAAACTTGAGCTGTCATATTACGTTCAATCAAAACGAGATCTGTTCTTCCACCAATACTTATGCCGGCCCATACTATGATTGTACCATCTCTGAAAGAATGTACTTCTTGGACTGCATTCAAACGATTTACGCGTCCTGGCTGCCTCCAAACTCGATTTCTTCTTGAATCATTGCACATGCCAAATCTAGAATCATCAGAGAACATTACATATGACCATTGTTCGTTTGTCCAATTTCGATGATCCTGTGCCCATGAAAGACGTTCTCCGCGATTACCTCTTGTTAGAGGTGAAACGCTTAAGGGTCGTCTAGACCTTAAGTGTATCTCATGTAACCTATTGGGAATAGTTTGGTTGCTAATCAGTACGCCATATGTTTGGTTAAACTGATTTTGTATCTGCCGAACAGTGCAGGTTTGATTACGTCGGGCAATAATTTGGACGTAACGGTCTTGGCTGCCGTTGTAATAATAATAATAATAATATTTATTTATTTGCCCAACAGGTAATCCCAATTAGAGAGCAATAAGTACACAAATTAGATGTATGAATACACATACTATGTTAAATTATTACATAACTAAAATAATTTTGATATATAACAAATAAGTAATACCGATAATTATGATGTCAAGGTTCACATATCCTTAGTGTCCACCTCTCCAATGAATATGTCACTATAATATGCCTCAGCATTCCTCATCATGTGGAATATCGGTGATCTCATCAGTAGATTCGTCCTTGGAGTCGACAGCAAGAAAGTAACAGGGTTACGGGTACTAACACTAGGCACATTGAATCTGACCCTAGACAACAGCGCGGCACAATCAACTTTATTGTGGAGAAGATTATGAAGAAACCTTGCGCTGTAGTTAACTCGACGAACAGTCAAAGACTGAACCCCATAGAGTCGAAGCAGTTCTTCATAGGAAGTGTTCCAGTCAGGATATACACGATTAGATTTGAAAAAGAGGTATTTTACAAATCGGCGCTGTATACGTTCAACTGGAAACTGTTGCGAGATGTAGAAGGGATACCAAACAATAGACGCATACTCGAGTTTCGGAACTATAAGAGTGAAATACAAAGATTTTAGCAAGGATATGCTGTTGAAGCACCCCGAGGCTCGAATGAGGAAGCCCAATGCTCTCGAAGACGAGTGGCATATGCCCACAATGTGATCATTAAAAGATAGCTCGGATCAAACGTCACTCCCAGATCCCTTACTGAGTTTGTGTTATTCAACAGCTGATTATTTATAAAATAACGTGATAAGACTGGTGCGTTCTTCCTGGAGAATGACATCACCACACATTTGTCGATATTCAAAGACAATCCATTCCTCTGAGACCACTCCACAAGAATGTTAACATCATGCTGCAAGCCAATGGCATCACCTGGTTTGGCGACATCAGAAAATAGTTTGATGTCGTCTGCGTAAGCTAGCGCCTGACATCTTAACAGTGGAAAAAGGTCATTCATATATAATGAGAACAGCAAAGGTCCCAAGTTAGAACCCTACGGTACTCCAGAAGCCACTGCAAAGGTGTACGATTTATAACCATTATAAAACACATAATTATATCGATTAGATAAATAAGACCCCAACAACATGTATAAATTCGGAGATAAGCCAAAGCTATCAAGTTTTTGAAGTAGCAACATATGGTTGATGCTATCAAAAGCATGTGAATAATCCATATAAACAACATCCACTTGACCCCTACTGTCCAAGACTTCATTCGTATATTGCGTGAAGCAAGCTAGATTTGTAGTAGTAGACCGACCTTTCATAAAACCATGCTGGTGCTGTGTGATATACGAATGGGTATTGAAGTAAAGAGCATCAAACAAAACTTGTTCGAAAATTTTTGCAAAGTTTGATAAGAGCGAAATCGGTCTGTAGTTTGAAATATGTCTGCTATCACCCTTCTTGAATACAGGAACAATACGGCCGCACTTCCATCTATCGGGGAAGGATGATGTCTGCAGTGCTAGGTTTATAATTTTGGTTAGTGGTGCTGATAGAACAAATTTGGTGTCCCTGATCAGGAAGCTGGGAATGCCATCATCACCAGAGGTAAACCTATCAGGAAAAGTAGCCATTATGCTGGAAATAGTATGTTCAGTAATGCAACAGAGAGAAAACGGCTGACATTGAGATTTTAAAGTGGGAGAGTCAACAATATTGGCGGTCGAGAACATTTCCGAGAAATTACTGGCAAATGCATCTACAATGGCTTGTGGTTTGTCAAGCCAAGCATTTCTATAAAATAGTTTTCCAGGAATACGTGAGGTTCCTCTCCGGGAACGTACGAAAGACCATATTCTTCTAGGATCCGCCGTGATGCTGGTCTCTATATTCACCATGTGTGCAGTATAAGCAGTAGATATTTGTGATTTCGTTAGTGTACGCAGCCTTCTGAACTCTTCATAGAACATCGGACTATTAGTACCTTTCCATTTACGCCTATAATTATTTTTTGCTTTAATGTTACATTTAATTTCATTATTGAACCAAGCAGGAAAATGCGAGGTGCTTTTCGACATCTTCGGAATAGTTGAATCAAATATATCGCTCAGAACATTGTAAAACCAATCCAGGGCGAGATTAACATCATTAATACCATCCAGAAAGGACCAATCAACTTCCACCAGGTCCTCATAAAGTTTTTCAAAATTCGCCTTTCTGAAGTTGTACTGACAGTTAGATGGAAACTGATCCGGTCTCAATGTAGATAAAAATTCCATATTAATTGACAAGGCAGAATGATATGCGTCTTCAGGAACAAAGGGATGCTGGTCGTGTGTAGTGCTTAGATTGTGATCCAAGTTCGACAAGACCAAATCAAGAAACCGACCGTCAGCATTCACAATCGCATTGTATTGCTTGAGTTGTAAAAAATCACAAAATTCCAGGAAAGCAGAAACTCTAGTACTCACTGTACTGGAACTAATATGTTCATAATATTGTGGTAAATTAAAATCACCAATAATTAAAATAGGTTTGTTTATTATAAGGATTTGAAGTGCTTCGAAGAAGGTATCCAAAGCAGAATTCGGTAGTTCAGGTGGAATGTATATAACGGAAATATAGAAATTTAAATTATGACTTGCAAATGAGAAGGTCAATCGACGGCACCAGAGTTTTTAATTCAGAGATGTCAAGCACCCCTAATGTAAATTCAGTTGCTAAGCCCAACAGAACACCACCACCTGTGGATTTTCCCACAGAGGCAAAATCTCTGTCGCATCTGACAATATTGTAGTAGGGAGGAAAAAATTCATAGCTGTCGAAAGACTCGTCAAGCCATGTTTCAGATATAAGTATGACATCATATGCCAAATCAGAAGAACTTGGATAGAAAATATGCGACTTACAGCGAAGGCTGCGAGTGTTTTGGTAATAAATACTTAATGTCCGGGAGATACTGTCGGGCTTTGCTGGTTTTCCGATATAATAACAGGGATACCGCTCCTATACACAATTCTCAAGGCATGTTCACCCTGATCCAATCGTTGCTCTAATTGTGCCCTAACACTTTTATAAAGTTCCCGCTGCATGAGAGTGCGATCGCGAGAAAAACCAAAACCGCGCCACTGATTAAGAGATTTTATTTTGTCAGTTTTCCTCAACAAAGCAGTAACAATAGACTCGCCTGGAAACTGTATTTTAATAGGACGGCAACGGCTGCTGCTGCCAGGGTCAAATTTACCCAATCTATATACCTGAAAGTCAGGTGCATCTATGCTTACGGCAGAAAGCATATCCTTTATAGAAATGATATCAGTAGCTATTTGCTCCTTGCTGACCGTTACTACGATGTGGATTACGTACTTCAGCAGCATCTCTATAGCGGTGTCATAAACGACTTATGACGCTTTGTGTAATTTGAAATTCAGCTGCAACTTCAGCTTGACGCCGCCCAGCTTGCAACATGCCAATAGCACGTAACATTTTTACGCGCGCTAAATAACGCCTTTTCCATTGATAAAACTACTCAAATTTTACACAAAACTTAATGTTTTTAAACTCTGCAGCAAGAAATGATGCTACAATGTAGTTAAACGGAAAGTGACAAATAACGCCGTTATGACAACTAATAAGTAGATGTTTCAAACAAAAGACAATCGCTGTATTGTTAGCAAGATAATATGATAAAACCTTTGCGCATATTATTTTTGCTCAAAATATTTATATACTATTATCAGGATAAAATAATACAAATTTTAATGAATTTCACTTTTTAATTAACACTGCAACGATCGTTTCGCTCCAACCTGAGCTTCATCAGACATATATCGTTGCAGTGTCAATTAAAAAGTGAAATTCATTAAAATTTGTATTATTTTATCCTGATAATAGTTATAATGGAATTTCATCAAGTAAAGGCTGAAACAATTATATATTTATATACAATACGATATTCTGTTTCTACATTTTAATTTTAAAAATATCCCTGTACGATTTTGAGCAGTGTATATCTTTCACCCCTTTTTTTTTCTTGGTCACTATATACAACTAAAATTGTATAGTTATATAATTTGTGCGCAGCATGTGCACATAAAAAAGGGATAATATTAACTTTTGAAATTATTGTGTCTACAGTATCATCCATATTCTTACCACACCAATAATTTACTACAGCTTCTCGACTGCTTGATGTATTCTAGTAACGACTGAAAGTTAGCATATCATAATATTGATATAAACTTTCTACAGCAGTGATCTACCAAATACCTTAACACAGTCATCCATATAAAAATTCAACAAATATCAAAAGTTATTACTTCAATGTTTCGTACCCTTTTGTGTGTTTTCTTAAGAGAAAAAGTTGTATTTTACAAGCTGCATTATATGTTTTTTCAAACTACATATATGCTAACCTGGCATTTACAGATTGTAAACTTTTATTGTAACCACTGTAATAACAACTAATAAGCAGACAAAGTAGACAGAAGATATGAAATTAACTTCCACGCTTATGGAAGGGTATCTAGTTGTTCGGGCAAAATAGATTTAATTTTGTATTTTTAGTTTCATTTAGATGTAGGTATATTTATGTTAATGTAGTTAATCCTAGTTTTAAATTGTAAATACTATATAATGTATATAGAAAAGGTTCTTGGAGTTCAGATATATTTAATGTTGTCAATTACCTTAGGCCTGGTCAGATATTACATTTCTTTATTCGTCTTGTTTTCTACAGTCATAAAAACTATTTATTTTATTACAGGCACAACCCTCTGGTTAGCCCATCCATTTAGTAGTTGTAAATGTATTTGTATAATAGAATAAGTTTTATTGACATATTTTCTGTTATAGATAAAGTATTATTATAATAGGTTAAATAGTTTTGGTTAGATGCGATTCTGCGAACTATTATGTTATCTCTAACGCACTTCCTGCGTATTGTATATTTATTATTTTAAGAATTATTTTATTTTCTATATAATTTCTATATTTCTATATATAATTAAGGGTTTCCGGCGTATATTGTTCATTTTAATACATTTATGACGATGGAAACTACAGCATATACTTTTCTTGGAAAGGTAAAAATGGTTGTATGGAAATTTCCGTATAATCAATTTCTTTGTTTTCTCCCTCTTTGTGACTGGCGGGGACAAAACTTTCTTGCCGAAAAATAAGTAAATGAAGTAACAGTTTCAAACAAGATCTCTTAGAGCTCACTACAGTTCAAAGTACGTTCTCTACGAGTTAACTACAGTTCTAGCTTAGGTCTCAGTAATCTAACTAACAGTTCCTACTAAGATCTCAGTGATCTAAATAGGAGCAAATATTATTTATTAGCCAGTTTTCTCGGTCTTTAGTATTAAGACCAGATACTGCATTGGTATTAAGTTAACGGAACTCCAAGACTAAATTTGTAAATAAATTAGTGTTATTCAGAAACTATTGCATTATTTCAACTCATACTTCGGTCGATACATACATCGATACGTCGATACATACCATTACAAATTAGGGATGAGGTTATAAGTATTTTGTCAAAAGGTAAATTTGAACTACGCAAGTGGGCATCGAACGCACCTGAAATATTAAGTAACATACCAAGCAACTCTTATGAGAATATGGTTCTTGATTTCAACAAAAATGACGGCATAGGGACGCTAGGTTTGCAGTGGAAACCCAATGCGGATACTTTACAATATTCATTTCTGTATCAAACCGAAAGTTAATGACAAAAAGAACTGTATTACCGCACATTTCAAAAATATTTGATCCCTTAGGTCTTGTTAGTCCTGTTATAATAAAGGCCAAGATTTTAATGCAACAAATCTGGCAGTTAAAGTTAAATTGGGACGAATCACTTCCCTTTAATTTGCAAAGCGCTTGGCACACTTATATGGATGAAGCAAAGACCATCAATTTCATAAAAATACCACGCTGCCTAATCAAAATAAATAATATAAATTGCTTTGAAATACATGGTTTTTGCGACGCAAGCGAGAAAGCTTATGGGGCCTGTGTTTATATAAGAGTTTTGAACAAATCAAATGACATCTCGTGTAATATATTATGTTCCAAATCTAAGGTAGCACCTTTAAAGGCCGTCACATTACCCCGATTGGAATTATGTGGTGCATTATTGTTAGCACAATTAATCGATAGGGTAAAAAATACACTCTGTATTAACATTAATAACTTTTCTATTGGACTGATTCCTCCATAGTCTTATCTTGGTTAGAACATACTTCAAAAACATGGAAGACATTTGTTGCTAATAGAGTAAGTGAAATACGCGAATTAACGAACATTGAAGATTGGCATTATATAAATTCAAAGGAGAACCCTGCTGACTTAGTTTCTCGAGGAGTGTCACCATTTGAATTAATAGATATGTAATAAGTTATGGTGGGAAGGCCCTCCATTTCTGATGAATGAAAACTCCTGTTGGCCTAAACCACAGCTACGGGAAAAAATAAAGGATATTCCGGAAACAAGGCGCGTTGTGAACTTGGCTTACGCAAGTGGTAATCAATTTGAATGGTTCGCCAAATATTCTAATTTAAATAGACTTCAGCGTGTAGTAGCATATTGTTTACGATTCAAAAGCAATCTTCTAGCGCGTATTCATAAAAATAACACGAATATTGTGATTGGCGCGTTGAAATCTAGCGAACTATCCAAGGCAATGGTGTATTTATTAAAAATGTGTCAGTCTAAATCATTCAGGGAAGATCAGTACGAATTAAGAATTCATGGTCACGTAAGTTCTAGTAGCAAACTGTTATGCTTCAATGCTGAAGGTATCATAAGAGTTGGCGGGCGATTAAAGAATGCTCCTGTTCTATATTCTCAAAAGCATCAAGTTTTGTTGCCCGCAAGGCATGCTTTAACAGAACTAATAGTAAGGAGTGAACACATTAAACAATTACACGCAGGTGTGCAGTTAACGATAGCTTCACTTCGTTCTAAGTATTGGCCTTTATCTGCTAGAAGCACAGTACGATCCATAATAAAAAAAGTGTGTGACATGTTTTAAATCGAAGCCTACAATTGCCAAATATTTAATGGACAATCTTCCTCCTAATCGCGTGTTACCAGCTCGACCATTTCAAAATGTGGGTGTTGATTATTTCGGACCTCTAAACATACGCGACGGTAATAGGCGCAAGGCCCTTTTATCAAAATCATACGGCGCAGTGTTCGTGTGTTTTGTTACCAAAGCGGTACATATAGAGTTAGTAGGCAATTTGACTGCCGAGTCATTCATCGCTGCATTAAAAAGGTTCACCGCAAGACGTGGTAAAATTTCAAATATCTATTCTGATAATGGTACGCAATTCGTTGGGGCGAATAGGGAACTGCGAAAACTGAAGAATCAATTGCATGGTCAAGTCAGCAAGGGCATCATTAGCGAATGTTTAGCAAGGGATTATATAAATTCGCATTTTATACCACCAAGATCTCCTCACTTCGGAGGTTTGTAGGAGGCTGCCGTAAAGTCCGTTAAATCACATCTTTCTCGTATTATCGGAAAAACTTCCTTAAATTACGAGGAAATGTATACTTTATTAGTTCAGATAGAAGACATCCTTAATTCCCGACCCATAACTCCTATTTCCAGTGACCCTAATGATCTTTCATTCCTAACCCCTTCACATTTTTTAACTGGAGACATAATAACCTCATTAGCTGAGCCAAGTGTGGAACATCTAAAGGTCAACACGTTGTCTCGTTGGCAATACATTCAGCGTCTTCGCGAGCACTTTTGGAAGCGATTTTGTAAGGAATATTTAAACGAGTTACAAGCAAGAACCAAGTGGAACCGTACGGGCAATCCCAATTTAATACCCGGGATTCTTGTTATAATAAAGGAAGAAAATGTTCCCCCTGGACAATGGTTATTTATAGAAGTGGAAGTTCTGTTGCAAACATCCATTGAGCCGACTGCCGTTTTGATTCCGGTTCAAGGGCATATATCCAGCTTTCATCATCAGTAACGATGTGCAAACTGCTTTAGACCTACCTCGATCATATTTCTTAAGCGCTTTTTACACCATTCCACTCGGTATTGTTTTTGTTCCTGTTTTAAATTATGAGGTATCTAACGACAACAGACATTCCTCGCACCCAAATTATTATGTAAAATCTTATTTATTGCAGTCGTGTCAATACCCAAGGTGCTCCTTATAATCCTATACATGATTCGATTGTCGTCTTGAATCATTCTTCGTACGGCGTCTACATTTGTTTCAGTAATGGCTGAAATTAGCCTTCCTTCGCGAAAATCGTCACTAAGTGAAACCGTTTGAAATTTAAATTCGTTATACCAGTTGCAAACACTCCTCTGAGAAGGAGCTTGATCACCAAATTCAGCACGAAGTCTTGAAGCACTTTGTTTTGGAGTTAATGAACTTTTAAAATCATAATAAATCATGACTCTAAAATTTTCTCTCGTTAAATGCATTTTTACTGCAGACCACTCGGTTTGAAATTAACTTGCAAAATAACTGTTGCAGTTATCAAAACTAAATTCGAACTGTCAAAATTGAAAACAATAAACAATTTGTTTCATAGCATGTTCGATTCCTTTGATTCAATAGAAATATTAGTTTGCAGAAATAAAATGAATGATAAAAGTATTTATCATTCAAAACAAAATTATAAGTAAATTCTTAAAGCAAATAGGTGATAATCTCACACAGTATGAAGTTCAACTCATTAAAGACTCATTCACATTATTAATTTCTCTTTTTATCCCAAATATCGAACAATATTGCGCTCTATTTCTGCACCAAAAAAAAAACTGTAATTTAATATGCACTAACCTAATGCAATTTCCACAAGAGCATATCGATGATTTTTTCGGTGTAAGAAATTTAAAACAAAATATATAATAATATATATTCCAAAAATAGATTATTAAAACTAATACGCGTTAACATATGGTTCAATCTCCATTGCTGTTTATTATTGATTCGCATCTTCCAGGTATACTTTCTCTTAATTTTTCAGCGCAATCAATTAATAAATTTCGTATTTTCCAAATTGTCTGACATTATTGCTTTAGCGTATAAATACGTTTTCTACGTAATAAAACCTTCATCAGTGCTCACACATATTCTATCGAACTAGCTAGCATCTGGTGAAGATGCCGTCCAATTTATTAGAAAACCATGCTCAGCTGTCCGATCTTGACAAAAATGACTGCGATATTTTGAATTGTTGTCCTCTTGAAGATTCCAGGAATCATTACTTTGCCAAATCATCATTTAGCAGTTTTAATAAATATTTTCATAAAAAGCATTCTTGTGTGTTCAAATTCAAAGTAAAAGAGCACAATAAGCCGCGCCCGTGTTTTAAGAGACGTCCCCAAACGTGTACCTTCACCATTCTTTGTACTATTTTGTCACAATTGACCAAACTTTCTTTAGAGACATCCATGCATCAGAAGGATGCATCGTCGCTAAAGATAGCAGGCTAGTATTTAGGCGAATATTCAAATCCGTTTTGCGTAAAATATAATGCCCTTGATGTAAGAAAAGGTTTTTCTTGAAAAACTCCCGCAATCATCTTATCTTAATTTTTGGTGTTAAACAACGATCTGGTAAGTCATCTACCAGACATTTTCATATATCTTACAGCAGCACATTCTTAATCGCGTCTCATATCAGTATAAAAATACAGTACTCATTTTAAATTGGACGCGCCTATCTAAAGAATAAAGGTGTAACTAACGAATATTGATATATACCTACGAATTAGTATATTAATTATATTATTATTATTAGAGCCTACTATTGTAATAAAAAACTGCTGAAGGACAAGAAATTAAGTATGAAGAATAAACTGGGATTATATGACACTTATTGGACCAGTAGTAACATACGCCGCGGAGACGGCATCGCTAAAGACTTTTGAACGCCGTGTAATAAGAAAAATAGTAAGTGCAAAAAAGACGGGAAATAACGAATATAGAGCTTTGATGAACCATGAGATCGACAAACTATTAGTACAGAAAAACATAGTGAGAGAAATCAAGGCTTTAAGATTTAGATGGTACGGTCACATAATTAGAACAGAAAGAGGGAGCACCGATAAGAAAAATAACATGGCAACCAGCACAAAATAGATTGAGAGGGCGACCCAGAAGCAGATGGAAGCAACAGGCAGAAGAAAACTTAAAAACACTAAATGTGGAGGGATGGAGACAACAAATGGCAGACAGGAAGAAGTGGAAGAAAATAGTCGAGATGGCAAGAAGTCACCAAAGTCTGTAAGAAAAAAAAAAAGGAGAATGTGGATTAATCCACCACATGAACTAGGATTCAGAGTTCCTTAAAAGGAATAGCTACAATTTAACACCGAAATGTTTTACCTTTAATAATAATCAATATTATTATACTGTTCCAAAAAATTCGAAGTTCACAATTTTTTAACTCTACACTTAAAGAACGAGGGCGAATTATAAGAATAAGAAAATACAAAATAATGAACCCAGTCTCAAAATGAAGTATATTTATTGTACTACCAATGTACATAATTATTTTTCCACACAATCACCATTTAATACAACACATTTCTCCAAACGCTGAATCCATTTCTTCATTCTGTACATGAAAAAACTCTCATGTTTACTATTGTCTGATAAAAACTGTTGACCTTTCAATACCTACAACCAGAAATCTGAGGGTGACAAATCAGGACTGTACAGAAAGTGCGAAACAACCGTGACTTTCAGGTTCATCACTGTCTTCGTCGTTTCATTGCTCCAGTGCAACCTGGCGTTGTCGTGGTACAAGAAAAAATTCGTTCTTTCCGGCCTTACTCTACGGAAACGTAGAGTAAGGTCGGTGATCGTAAAGTTTTGCAATATGTTATTGAA
This sequence comes from Melolontha melolontha, assembly GCA_935421215.2. NCBI lineage: Eukaryota > Metazoa > Arthropoda > Insecta > Coleoptera > Scarabaeidae > Melolontha > Melolontha melolontha. The sequence continues at coordinate 103,271,775 of OW285238.1, forward strand.
TTATCGTTCATCCCAGATATTCGGCATAAATGACTGACTCCCTTTGCATCCCACAAAATGGTGAGCATGACTTTCTGCGCTGATGGAACTCTTGAATTTTCGTACACGTGGAGAATCAGGACAACGATATTCCATTGACTGCCGCTTGTTTTGCGGTCATAATGATGAACACAAGATTCGTCTACAGTGGTGATGTTCATGAGAAAATTAACTCCTTTATGTCGATACTAGTTAAGAAGTTCTTAATAAATGATTTTTCTTTGTTCTTTCATGACGTCCGTTAATTGTCGCGGCGCCCATTTGGAATAATTTTTTCTGAAATTTAACTTCTGAACTCTTTCTAGATTAATGCCTAATTGCCGAGCACTTTGTTTTTGCGTAATCCGACGATTTTCTTGACACAATGCTTTCACTATTTCTTGCACATTTCAGAAATAAAATGAGTTACTCAACGACGATACACAGGAAAATGAAAATTTGTATGGCTCAAAATTACCGTTTACATGTTAAAACTTGTTTCTATCCCCACTACTCACACAATGTCATTGTCAGAGAAACTTATATATCGATCCGCGCTTGTACACGGATAAATATTTAGTTTTTTATTGTTTAATGGTAAATATAAATTCTAACTAACATTATTCTCTGCAGATTTCCATTTATAAAAAAAACAAAAACTAAATCCAATGGAACTCCCAAGCAATATATTTGTACCTATACCAAAAATAACCGAAGCTGTTTAAAAAAAAAAACAAAGATAGTTCAAGAATCAAATATTTATTTGAAGTATCATCCTTCAACAGAAATACAACAATTTACACGGTCAAGGAGCACATAAAATATTTTCTGGATCTCTGATTGTAATAGTGTTGAGATTGCCCGCCTCTGACTAACGTCTTAAATTTATGAAAAACGATTTCTTTTTCTTGTCAAACGCAGTTTAGAGAATAGAAAAATTATCGCAAAAAAATAAATCAGATAAATATGAATGATGTGACGCAGAAAAAAATTTATATTTGACAAAAAAATCAGCGACAATTGACGAACAATAAGGTGAATTATCGTACAAAATCGTAAACTGCCTAGTTTCTAATATTTCAGGATGCCCATGGCGAATGCAACTAACCAAACGCTTCAATCCAGCAAGTTTAATCCAGCAGTTTTAACTGTTATACTACTTGGCACTAATTCCACTAGTTTTCATTTTTAAATTTTTTTTTTAAAGAAACTATGTATAATGTTATATTGGAATAACTCGATACACAGTCATGTGTATGTATGACACTTTAACAAGGCAACAGCCTCGGCTTTAATATAAAACATTAATGTGTTATCCAAACACGACCTTACTCCGTATTTGTTACATACACAAGGCTATGCATCAGGGTTGTACATTTGTTCTAGAAACAACTTGTAAGTGAGACAAGGATCTTATATGATATATAAAGGCGATAGTTTAAGTCATAGAGATAGTAACAACCAGTCAGTGGTATGAGCCGTGGGTACATCCTAATACCCCCTTTCTACCCTGTCTGAGTTGATGTAATTATAATGTGTAAATCAATGTAAATAGTATTTTTATCCATTTATAAGTGTTGACTAATTATAGTATGTAAACCAAACTCCGTTCGTGTATCATTTGATTCTCCGCCCAGCCTCGAACCCGCACTACTATGTGGTTGCCCAAACGGCCCACATTACATGGCGATCACTGCTAGTCGCTTAAAGCCGTAAGCGCACATTACAATATTTCTAACAATAGTAATAACAACAAATTTATTCTGACGCCTCAGCTTTTGAAAAAAGAAATTTGAAAAGTAAATGAAATACCTAATATTAATTCCGCTTATGCTGGTGGATAGTGAATTATTATTATTATTTATACATGTACGCGACATTACAAAATAAGACGTTCAGCTATCTCAAACCGATTTACATTGAATCGAAAGAGCCAGATATCTACCAATTCTTAATTTAATTGGTTCCATGCAAAAATGGCTGTAGTTTAAGTGCTCTGACATAGGAAACGTGTTCAGACATGTCTACGTACAGCCCTGAAGATGTCCCTTGAAACGGTGGACGAAACGTTGGCAATTATGCCTAACTCGACGCAGTTCCAACCCGGAAACCGAGATCTACATCTGAGAACGACCGCGAAAACCTACACCTACATTTATGTCTACTCAATGTTCGACGGAACAATATTTTTAGATGTATCTTTCTAATATAAAAGTAAGTTTTTCGAAAAAACTATTTAAGAAAATATTTCGAAATCCTGTCGTGATGGAGCAAATTTTAAATCAGATTCAGAAGACATAAACTACACGTATTGATGTATAAGAAAACCAAACTGTATTGAGCAGTGTTTAAGGATAATCGCCTTGGAATAATAAAAAGCAATGCGCATTGTTTTGATCTTTGTCTTAGAGATTATTTTTGTAATTTGGAATAACCATCATTTTTAACACGTTGACCGCCATAATGGTAAGAATTTTTGCGATCTCTGGGGGCACGCATTTTTTTTTTTCCTTTACAGATTATAAATGTTATAAAGATGTTATGATATTATCACATGTTGCAGTTTTTTGTTTCTAAATAAGATTTTGAAGCGCGAGGCAAGTGTGCATCGCACGGCCTGGTGACCAAATGCAGAGGCCACACAATGCACACTTGCCCCACACTATGCAGGCACAAACTTGCAAGTTTGGTAAATAAGCAGACAGTATAGGCTAATAACGTGTGTTCATTTTATTACAAATAAGAGGGGTTGTTACTAGGTATAATAATAATGAAATTATTCTAAGATAAATAATAAAATAATATTTTAGTTATTTTGTAATACAATAATTTGTGGTGTTGGTGAAGTGTCATCAAAGGTCCAGGACGTGCGTGGTATTGGTTAATTAAAATAAATACACAAAACTAATAAATAAAATAAAACACAGCGGCGTCCTTAAATTGGTATATTTATATTTACATAATAAGGATTTGAAATTCGTATATTTAAATAAAAGAAGTTGATGTATGTGAAAGTCATTAAATTAGTAATATATACACAAGGGGCGATAAATTAGTAATCGAGAAATTAATATAAAACATCTGAAATGGAAAGGTGAAACAGTAATAAAACAAAGTACTATATGTACACGAGGAGCGGCAATTAAGTAACTAAAATTAACACATAAAAATACTCTGAAACGAACGTTAAATGGAGTAGTAAATTAAGGGTTAATTAATTACGATGAATATAAAAGAATCTCTGTATAGAAGAATACAGTTACCTTGAGTTGGCAGCCACGTGGTCTGAAGATATACTCGGACAAGTATATGTAGAGCGGTGTTGGCCGATGGGATAAGAAATTAATTAGTTTAAATTATTACCTTAGAAGCGGAAGAACACCTGGTCGGCGTGACATCGTGACTTGGACAGTACACGAGGTGTGATGTGTAACCTTCGGAGGCACTAGCGAAAAAGCCCTGATCGTTGTTCGTATCGAAAGAAAATGTCTAGAAACGGTCGGTTTATGATCTATCGAAGAGGGGGATCGATATCTTGAATTATAGTTAATTAAAAGCGCGACCTGAAGACGTCGTCTGTCAATGTCATAATCATTCTTAAAATAACCCTTGTGACATAAGCTTCCTAACGATATCAAACAAGACATATAAAAGATGTAAATAATATTAATTAAGAATTTAAAAATGGAATGTTCTAGAAGAAATTCGATATTCTAAATTCTACATTACGGTTATCGGTTGACGGTCCAGGTAGACGGAAGGGCCTCGGTCAAGATATATGACAAAAGAAAAACTTTCTCTTGGACACGAATATGTAGTTTGTTCAAATGAAAAAAAATGTCTTAGTTAAATATATTATTAAAATGAGATATTCAAAGAAGAAATATATGTATTTAAATAAGTGAATTAAACTTCTATACGCTAAGCGTAACAATTTGAAAAGTCAATCTAGATTACTTTGAAATTTTGATAGAATAAGACGCATATATATTAGTATGTGTTTGTTGTTCCGTAAACGTAAATCCAAATGACATTTGATAATGTCAATCACATTTGTTATTTATTTGTATGTATGAAACTGTCAAAATATACGACTTCGCAGGTTAAGTAGTAAATTTTAATTTACGACATACTTCAAAATGTTCTCAGTAAATCACATGCTACTAGATTGACTTTTCAAATGAACACCCGCTATATACGGTCAGTTTATGTTGATACTCCGTGTTGCAAAGTCCACATGTGTAAAAAAAATAAAATGGGGGATTATGAAAAGAACAAGCCCGTTTGTTAACACTTTGTTTCTTCCAAATCTTCTTGGTTTACTTCAGCCCATAATTGCACATTCAAAAAACCTTGAATCTCTTTTCCAAGTTATAAAATGGTCATTAGTCTTTGGTTGAAGAAGTAAACATTTTAATTTTTTTATTTATAATCTATTTTGCTTTTCTTTATTTACTTTTGAACAAGAAATAAAATTTTTGATTCGGAATCTGCTGCGTATATTTACCATTTTAACAAAAAACAAAATGACACAGCAAACATTATAAAGGCAATAATAAGACGACGATATAGTTATTCACATTATTGCACAGCAAGTATTACAGCTGAAGCCAGGCCAACTACATTGATTTGTTCACTAGGCTGGATACTTTTATTTCCCACAGCATTGCCATTCAAATGCGAACCAAATCTGTGCAAGACAGCTTGAAGCGAAATACTACATGCGATGCACTTGTATGCGGCGCGGCTAGTACAGCAATGAGTATTGCGAGGCACGTGTGCTTCACGTGTTAAGAAGATTTTATCTCATAATTATGTTTTAGCAATACTCAATTAACTACAACTTTTGAATAGCTGTCAATCGATATAGAATAAATTTTGAATCTAACTTTCGAAAATCCAAATTTTGTGTTAAAAGGCGATTAATTATTGTCTAAGTGAGACATCCCGCACAGTAAAATAAGCACTGTTAATCAGCATTTGAATTTATACATAACTAAACCCACAATTGTTACCAATTTGTTTGATAAAACTGCTTACAGGTAAAGGTAATAAAACAACATAATAATAAATACATTTTTGTACTTAGCAGCAATTAAATGTACATTTTTACAAAACCTTATTTGAATTCTTAAGCTAAAGTAATTGCTTACAATATGTAAAATATAAAACACTAAAAAATAAACTTGTTCAAGCAGTAACAATTTACTTAATTATTATATGTATATATGTATATTTAATATTATTATGTATATATAATATAGTAATTCATAAAAAAAAGCCTAAAGGACGAATACAAACACATAACAAGTTTTATTTTTCAATGTTTTATGATATAAAATTACTTCGAGAATACACATGCATAAAAGATTTAAAGTAATCTATTGGTTCTTTTACAACCTTTACAAAATTTTATTCATTACTGTAAATATAAAATTTGCCATACAAATATAGTGTGCTATCCACAACCATAAAAACGATCTCGAAAATTACGTACAGGTAGAATAAAGAAAACGAACATTTATGTAGAAGGTACGTTAGAATATATTGTAACTGCTGCTAAATTAATAAACCAGTCTTAATATATGAGTCATTCGTAATAACACAACCTAATTGTTTTTATAAATATAAGAAGATATTGAGTATACTGAGAAATGCATGTTTCATTGTAATCTATAATAAACTTCTATAAACTATCATCTAACCTAACCTCTAAGTTTGTAGTATCCATGAATGGACAGGAATTTTTCTTATATATAATATTTTTATAAAAACATTTGGAAGAAATTTAACTGATTTAAACAACATAATGAAAAATTTCGTTGATTTGGAAATTCAGTAAATTAAATTACAAATGAATGTTAAAATACGGGGGGAATCACAACTCCAAGTCGATTTTGATGTCGTATAATCGTTTCCTCTATGTTGTACCTTAAAAACTAAATTCTAATTAAAATAAAGATGTTCACAGCACCGTAAAAAATTCTATTATCTAGAGAAATTAAACAAAGAACTGGATGTAGTTATCTTAACTGCTCTTCAAAAAAGGACACCTTTTTGCTGATTGCGTTAAAGTGAATATTTATTCAATTATTATATGTTCGATATTTCGTCAATAATATGTTCTCTTCTAACTTTAACAAATATCAAAATGGAAGACAATATTATTTTGAACAGTTAATATTCTGGTGTGTAAGCAAATGAAAGGCAACTCCGACCCAAAACAAGTTATGCGCTTGGCATTAAATAGTACCATTACTAATTGAATATTCTAAGTGATTCGCCAAATTTAAAAAGACTGTTCTTACAAAAACACAATGTAAATAAATAAGATAAATACCAGCTAGAATAAACGTCTAGTTCGAAACGGTAAAAAAGGTAAATGTAAACATGAATGGTTTACGTAGTGCATATTTCTAGTTATTATATTTGGATTCCATGGAATTTTATGGTGGATGTTTCTTTTATAGAAAAAATATTAACTTTGCTTTGGGAGAATTAGAAGAATACGGTCTTTTATCAATTCTGATTTATCAATGAAACTATTAATTCCATCTTAAATATTTAATTGGACATCTGTGAAAAATGCCGAGAATATAAACTCCAAATTGGCTGTTTTAATATGATAATACAAAGTCGCAGATATAACTTCATAAGTATCATATTATGTACCCAATAATTAATATATTCTCAATCGCTTTATTGCAAAATAGTTTAAATACCACATCACACAATATGTAAGGGATATTAGAAACCTTAGAAACCACCTTTGACTATTAATTCAGAATTTACTTAATTCTTATTGATAAAATACTAAAATCCTCCGATAGGTGGCGTTGAATAACTGAACAGAATGGTGAATCCATAGGTAAATGAAATTATCTATAGGCATTTACGAAAATTGCACCGGTGGGTATGTACCGGGTAATCAGGTGATTTACGGTAAATGGATCGGGTTAACCAATTTCCGAACGTCGTGTGGTGAAGTTGAATAAAAGTTTCTAACATGTAAATAAAAACGCTTTGATTACAACTGCAAGTTAATTTGGATTTTGAGTCCTAACGAGATTTAAATGTACCAAGAAACTGTACTTGCTATAGTGACAGAGCTACAAGATATTCTTACAACATATTATCAGTTTTCACACAAAAAAAAGAATATGTTATAAATAATTATGTTACGAATGTTACTTTACGATATTTCCATATTTTCTGTCTGTATTACGACGACCGAAGAGAGTTGTAAAAAGTTATGTTTATCTACCGAATGTATGAACCGACGATCAACTTCGATCCAAGAACCTGATGAATGCACCTGATGAATGCACCGCGTACACCGTGTAATTTTCGAACAGATCACTTTTTAACCGGTAACAATTTTCGATCGCTAATGGTGAGTGCGGCAATTTTCGTAAATGCCTTATATCATCAGCACGCTATTTTTTTGGAACAAACTATTTTTTCTTAATGTAAAATAACATGAAACCTCACCCTTAAGAACAATAAGGTTATCAAAGTACTACTAGTATAAATAAAATTAAATGACCATAGCATAGATCTAAAATAAATCTCATAAAATATAGATAAACAAAAACGACGAAAGTTGTCATAACAGGTGGAAGTTAATATTATCCAAAGCATGCTGCAGCAGTAGTAGATAAGATAGTCGGTTCTGGTCGGTCTTTTTTATAATAAATGACAAATTACAAATAAATTAATATTTCAATTGACAATTCCACGCATATATAAAAATCCCATTTGTGAGTACAAAAATCGTTGTTTGCTATCGGCTAAATAGGAAGGAACAGAAATGCCAGGGAATAAAATAATCGGATAAATTACATTACCATGGCAACGCTAACGTTTACTGTTTATTTATGAAGCGTAACATCCGTTTGACAATTTTAAAAGTCTAAAGCAAAATTAAAGAGCAAAATAATATTCTACCAGTATGTTCAGATTCGGAAATATTTGCGAGGCAGAAATAATAAGCGAGATTGAGAAATCAACACCAGAAAATACAAAATAAAAAGTCAATCCTCTATTTGGAACCAATTTAGTGAATATTGTAAGCAACGAAACTTTAATTTGGAAACCGAGCAGTCAGTGGAAGATGTGGCAGAAATATTGATGGACTGGTGCTTTAATATGAAGAAATAAAATGGAGATGATTATAAAGAATACGTTATAAAAATAATGTGGATCACAACAGTTAAAATGTTGCGAAGTATGTATTTTGAAAAATTTAATGTTCATTTCAACCCCTTCACTGATTTGGCAATTAAGCAATTAATTTGGCGTGATTAACGTAATTCTAAGCGAAAGAAGTTACAAAGTAATTTAGGAAAACGTAAAAATAGTTCAGCAGCATTAACCAAAAGTGAAATTGTTAAAATGGCATTAATGTGGAATGAAAATACTCCCCCATAGATCTTTTAAAAAGATTTTTTCATATCGCTGCCTATGAATTAGCTTGGCGAGGAGGTGAAGCAGCAAATTATAAAGCGCACTATTTTAGAGAAGAAAAATCAAATAATGATTTAACTAGTCGCATTGAATATAATACCGTATTTTCCAAAACATGTCAGAGTGGCCCAAACAAGCGATAGCAAATGGCTAATAAAAAAACATAGAAACCCCTAACATATGCCCAGTAACGCTATTTTATAAAATATTACCACATAGACCAAATCATATTATAACTGACAGATTGTTTATAACTCCCAATCCGCTTTGGACAAATTATGCATCAAAACCTTAGTTCAAAAAAGTCCCTAGGAATCAACAAAATTCTTAAGTGGACGAAAGTTCAGCTGAAAAATTGGACTGGATACCAATAATAAAAAAATTTCTAATCATTCTCATCGCTCCAGCGCAGTGTTAACTTTAGCTAAAGCAGGTATTAGTGAACAAGAATTAATTAAAATAACTGGACATTTCTCTTCAAAGTCTATAAACCCTTATTTAGAACATGATAATGAACATCAATCACATCTTGTAACAAATCTCAGAGATAAAGCTTTAGATAATGAATCAGCCACAGTGCCTACAACATCCATTTCAATGTCAACAACAAAATCTGCATCAATATGTACTGAACAAATTGTATATAATAACTAGAGAACGGACACGCTTACCACATGACGCAAAGCCCAGTGCTGTACTGGCGGAAGGCTGTATTTCTAAAATATTTAATTTTATTTATATAATTGGAAAACGAACGGGTGGTGATCTATAAAATTACGAAATACATATTTATTTGTTGAAAAGTTGTATTTATAAAGTTTTTAATTTTATTTATATAATTGGAAAACATACGGGTGGTGATCTATCTATCTAAAATTACGAAATACATATTTATTAATTAATTTTATTTATATAATTGGAAAACAAACGGGTGGTGATCTATAAAATTACGAAATACATATGTATTTGTTGAAAAGTTGTTTTGTACAAAAGTTTTTAATTTTATTTCTCTAATTGGAACATTTTTATTTGTTAATTTTGTCGTTCAAGTTGAGTAAAGGAGTATTAATATTGACTAGCAATAGTTTCTCAAGGTTTCCTTCTGTCAAATTTTGTTCTCTTTGAATTAAGTACATCCTTATAAATAGAAAACGTCCTTTCTACATCGCAACTGGTTATAGGTGCATACTGGAAATAACTGGAAATACTGGAAATAATTGGAAGATGTTGCTTAAATGAAAAGAAAAGGAATGTACGTGCTATTTCTCTTACGAAATACGCTAAACTTATTTATTTTATCTACGTACACGACACCACTGACAAACACTATATTCTCCGAATACAATAGCTGGGTTGTCTATTGTTATCGCTGCGAGACCAGGTGGCCGAGTAAGTCAAACAAATACTTCATTGAATTACGCCGGGATGTACTGAGCGACATTATACACAATTCCAATTGCCGATTGCGTTTTATGGAAATTGCATCCGTTCTCTAATAATAACTATGTTTTTAACAACTGTTCTTTCTAAAAATCATTTTTCGTTACTTATTGTTCTTCAATTTTGTCAAATAAAATTTATTAAGTTGATTTTTTCTACCCTTATTACGTTTCATCATATTCCATTCCTAATAAAACACCCAAAAAATTTGTTAAATTTCATTAATTGCTTGTTTTATTAAGAACAAATACAGTTTAATTGAATTGAATTGTCTATTCATGGGATTGTCTTAACAAATACCACTCGAGCTCAGATTCAGCAGGATATTTTTTACGGTTGTTTTCTCATATTTACATTCATATTGGCAATTTAACTCGATCTGTTCTGACAAAATCACTCGAGCTACGTGATTTTATCAGAACAGCTCTCATTAAAATGCCATTGAAAGAAAGTACTTGAAATCAAATCACAAAAAAATATCCGGCTAAATCTGAACTCTTGTGGTATCACTCCCGATAAAAAATCGGTATGACTTCCTTGCAGTTATGAAACATAATAAAACAGTAAAATAGATCATTATAATTGTATTCGCATAAAAGGCAAAGAAAGAGCAACTTACTTTTTCATGAAGAGCAGCTTATATAGCTTTGTTAAAGGATCGGTCCGAATTTCAGAAATGAAATGCATTACTGGATGAATTGAAGAAACTAAGATGACAAAAGATATATTAATTGCAACCTTCAACTGCACTGACTAGCTTTATATCTTAAAAACAACATATATTTTGGCCTTTACGAATTTGATCTATGTTTCCATCTACACAAATTTACAATATTCACTTACATTTACTCATCTATAAACTAAGAACGAAAAATAAATGATATTAATATTACTTTTCATCGTCAACCTTTGTCATGACTCTAATTGTGTCTGTTTACAAGTATTTACAGTTGAGACCATTGTACATCTTTTAGTGGCAGTTAAGACCTGAACGAGACATATAAATGTGATCATATTAAATATTTGTTGTAAAGTTTCTCACAACTTTTTAATACATTTAAACTAACAACTAGTCTTGTATTGATCCTTCAGACATATCCAAACTTTATCAAATCATTTACTATCAAATTGCGTATTTCTAAGGAACATGAAAAATAACTATACGATACATTTAATAAAAAACAAAAGCTGCCTTAATATAAGTACAAAGAAATTATAATTTATTTTCAATTGATTTATTCTTTAATATATATATTCGAAAGTAAGAATTACAAAAATATTTAGTATCAAAATTGGCGTTGTAACCACAAAAAAAATCATTAAAGTACTGTTTTCTTAATTCCAACCACTTGAAAATATTTTCGTTTCCATTTGTTCATTCGATGTGCTCATTTAATTAAAAATAAAATAGTTTATAATAGAATAATGAAAGACAAGTATTGGAATTAGGCTGCAGTATTTGTTCGAAATGACCCGATATTTATAAAATTATCATTTTTAAAATAAGTCTTATTTTCGTAAAACCTATCACACCATATAAGTATGAAAAATTTTAAACTTATTACAATTTCTGAAAGTGCAAAATTTTAAATCAGATTATTAGTATCACAGATAAACAGATGCCTTAAATATAAATAAAAATGTATATGTATTATATTGTATAACCGTTACCTTATGTTTTTAATGATGAATGCAAATTGATTAAAAGACAAGGCATCTTCAGACCACTTGTACTGTATGCTTGAGTAAATGTAATATCTTCGTTTTTTTTCTTATTTCTTAAAAAGACACGCGATATTTATATTGGCCTGTAGAATTATGAAGGATCATATTCTATCGTCTCCTTCGAAAGTTCTCTGATGTTTCTATCTCAAATTCTGCAATTTTTGGTTGTAAAACAATGCTCGCTATACTTAATGAGCAGAGACATAGGGTTATTGTACCCAGTAATATATATACGGACGTAATAAGCCAGAAAGCAAATAAGTAAAGATTTTTATTACAATATTTGCCATCATTCATTGTTGGATCATAATTTGGTTCATATTCTTTGTAAACCCAAACAGAACCTGTAAAATAATTGTTACTAAAATAAATTGAAATTTTCATTGGAATATAAAAATACATGTTCTAAAGAATAAATTTGAAAAATTTTCCATAAGACATTATTAACAAATTAGAGAAAAAAAATATTTTAAATATAATTTAGCCACTTTGTGCAAAAAATTTTGTTTAAAAGTAGTAGATTGTCCATTATAATAATATGTATATAAATTTTATTATGTTAAGTTCAAAGACTTGCACAAAAATATGTGAATTTATTATGGAATTACCAAATTTAATATTACACGACGGTCATCAAGAAAGAAAAAAAACTGTCGGACATGGAATACCACCACCAGGCCAATGACCTCCCCATTTAGCTACTCTAATCTTTTACTCGTAACCTGTGCGTGTTTCTTTCAAATGAGTGATTTTACCAAGTACGAAGTTCGTCTTTTAAATGGAAAAAAGTCCGTTCTATCTTCTGTAAGAAGAAGTGTATGGTAACGATGAAACTGATGAAAAAATCTAAAAGGACTGACGTTTATGCTTGACAGTTTGCACTTGTTTTTCAGGAATATGTGTCCGATGGGTGTTTGGCATTTTTTTTAATGAACACAATAAAAACGAAATAGAGCCGCGTTGGGATTTCCTTGTTCGTTACGAACAAGAACGGAAGAAATTTTTGACTAATATAGTCAAAAATTTCTTCCGTACCTAGTAACAATATGTGATGAGACCTGAATCTCGTCTAAAACATCAGAAATAAAGCGCCAGTCAATGGAACAACATCATTTCCGATCCGGGTCAAAATTTAAAAAAATGCAAATAAACTCTTAGTACACGAAAAGTAATGGTTACGTTTTTTTTTTTAAATCGGAAGGCTATTCTTTAATCGAATTAATGGCATGAAAAATGCAGAAGCTTACTACCAGACTCTTTATTGGCAACGCAGTACCATGCTATTGTTTAACGGCGTTGTATTGATTCACAATAACGCTCATCCACATTCAACTGCGTTAACATAAGGCTTATTGGCAACGCTTCGAGTGGAAAGTTTTTAAACATCTGACGTATACTACTGATTTAACGCCTAGCAATTTTCAAGTTTAATGTTTTTTGGCAGTAATCACCAGAGATCAGCACACAGGGGTACATGACGTAAATACCAGGGACGGAGGATATCATGAATCCTGATTTAACATTTTTCACACGCCAATCGAAATACTTTTCGAGTAAGAATAAAAGAAGAATAAAACTTACTAAGTAAGAGCAAGTAGATCTGCTCCAGAAGGAATATTGCAGGGTTTATAAAATATATCACACATCATGACTGTTCACCGTTAATATCCAGAGTTCAAATGACAGTAAATCACCAATAATTGTTCCATATGCTCATGTGTTAATAATAGTCTGTCATCGTAAATCCATTTTTACACTGAAAATGACCGTTCAACATCTACCGATGAAATAAGGACATATTTAAAGTACATAAAGTTTTTTAGTGACGGCATATTTATCCCCGCTTCGGAAAAATCTACTTCTTTGCCATTAAACAAGTCAACAATTCGGCGTACAGTACGAAATCCTGGATTGTTATTCAGTACTTCATTTTTTTTTACATTATCAGCAGGTAATTTGAAAAGGAATTGACGAAGATCATATACAATATTCACGGCGTGTTATAGAATATTGTGGGTTGGTCGGAGTAACCGCTAGATAGCGGATGGCTACAGGTATTCTAGAATAATGTCCAGGAATATTGGCTAAATCTACCTGAATAGTTGGATCCATAAATACTTGTTGAGCGTATAAAATAGAAACAGCATCATTCGGATCCAGTAGCTGTATTATACTTTTAGCCTCGTCAAAATACATGTAGAGTAAAATTACTTTCGGATGAGACTGAAGATGCGCGAGCGATGACATTACAAAAATACTGAACACCTTAAAACACCTTGAGCAGTCGCAGCAGTCGGCAGCGGGAGCAATGTACGTACAAGACCACTACGAAACACACAGATCAAATGCCTGGTATCGACTGACAAATAATCGATAAACGTTTGTGGCTCGTATAGTACACGGATTTATACTACTAGCTGTTTCTCTCATTTATGAGGTGGCTCTCTTTCTAATTACTAAAATGTGTTTCTGCGCCAGTCTCATCCGAAAGTAATTTTACTCTAATAATATGATGCTGCTTCTATCCATGTACCCCAGCGCGTTGTAACAAGTCTTGTGGTATTGGCACATGTGGCAGTTTTTCACGAAATAAATTCTTACGAGCAGGTGTCTTCACTAAAACCTTCTTAACTGAAGATATCAATTTATCTGTATTCTGGTAGCATGTTCTGACTTCCTTTGATACTCTATAAAGAGCATGTGCGAAACATGTTTTATGCGTCATACTGCAGTATGTTTGTCAGCTGACCATCTGCCTTCATATATGCAGCCCCATCTGTTACAAATAACAACAATTTTTTTATTTCTTTATATCGTACTTTTCACCCTATAGCGATTTCAAACACCAAGTTACATTACGTGATATAAATTCTGAATTAGTTGCTTCGATTCTCTTAGCTGCAAGTAGATGTGTAGACATTGCCGTGTCAACACCCTAACCAAAACATTTCCAATTTGCGTCCTTTAACGTCAGTGGTTCCATCTACTGACACCCAAATATGTTTCTCATTTATGTCATTGACAATTGAAGTCATAATTTCATGGCACATCATTTCCCGTTAAGACAATTTTGTAAAAAGTTAATAAATTCAGGATTCGCCGTATTCCGCCGCTATTAGCATTCTAAGTATATCCTAATTAAATGCTTTCTGTCGTTCATAAGCAGTTGAAATGCCAGCAATACGTGCTTTAAGCGTATTCAACTTCACATGTTTTACTACACGGGTTTTCACTCGTCACGACAGTAATACACTGCAAATTATGCACCGGAGTTGAATACCGTCAGATTCTAGCGCAGGAAAATTTCTTATCCACCTTTGACAGTATCTCGCGATGGATGTGGACGGAACATATTTACGCAATAGACCTCAAGTAACTAACAAAACTAAACAATATCGGTTTGCTACAAATGGTGCTTACGATTTAACTAAAACACTTTCGGCGCAATAGATACAACTACTTTAATACATATCGTAACTTGTAAACCGTTATTGACGGCGAGGAGGGGGAGCCAGCTGCGTCGCGTTGACAAACCCGAGTTGGACAAATTCGTATAATATGTACAATTGCGGCATTAAAAAACGCATACAATTGAAATTTTTCTTTGTAATTGTAATTTTTTTTTCAAAAGCCAACCGTATTTTATTTTGCAATTTAATCGCAATATAAAAGTCATATTAACATGCCGCAATTAAGTGTTTTCCAAAAAACCCAAATAATTACTTTTTAAATTATATATGCTATATACTTTTATTAGAAATATAGATTATAGTAATTTATATGAATTTTTGTTTGAAGTTTTAAGAAAGTCAAAACTGACATAGACTTATATACATTATTAAAATATTGCGAAATGTAGCCTAAAGAGTTGTACGCGTTTTTTAATGCCGCAATTGTACATTACAACATTACATAACATGTGTTCATTTGAAAAGTCAATCTAGGTTACTTTGAAATTTTGATAGAATAAGACGCAAATATATTAGTATGTGTTTGTTGTTCCGTAAACGTAAATCCAAATGACATTTGATAATGTCAATCACATTTGTTATTTATTATTTGTATGTATGAAACTGTCAAAATATACGACTTCGTAGGTTAAGTAGTAAATTTTAATTTACGACATACTTCAAAATGTTCTCAGTAAATCACATGCTACTAGATTGACTTTTCAAATGAACACCCGTTATTTAATATACAACTTGTCACGTATTATTGTATTACTGTTGTGACTGTACCCAATTTCGATAACGAACTGAAAGAGATTCAATAACCTGGCGGCAACCAAGTATTAAGACATTAAAAAAACTTATAAATACGTTGTCTTTTAAATTTAAATGAACACTATATAGAGAAATAGATTAGGTATCAAAGTGTATGTAAAACAAATTTTGCTTCATTATTTCAGCTAATAAATGTCTCTCGTGTTCTTTTCTTTTTGGATGACCTGCATAAATTACAATTAAATATTAACCACTGATAAATTACTTCCCATCTAGAATTGCTTACTTTCTTATAATCGTAAAAAGAGAGTAACCATTCTTAATTTAGATATCAATTATTATAAACAGGAAAATATTTTGCAATATATGTGAATTGTAATCGAATATGAAAGTCTTTTAGAAAATATAAAAAAAAAGATAATGAAATACTAATTTTTATACATTAATTATAATTTGATAGGAAATATTAAAAACACTGAAACTAAATTTTTAAAAATTAGAAAGCATCAGATATATTATTTTATTTAATGCTATACATATATGTAAATCCATAATAGATTGTACTATCGCAGCCAAAATAATGGAAACACCGTTTTTATCTTATTATATATGCTGATATTGACATTTCTGATATCACATTATTTAATATAGTTATCAGTTGTTGTCAAAAGTAAGAAATCGAAGAATTTCAAACGTGAAAATGCCTAGACATTTAACTGAAGTATAAAAGGCAAGAACTACTTCTAAGTTGCAAGTAGGGTGGCTATTACGGCGTACTGCAAACGATTTACATGTAAGCCACAGATGTATTTCAAAAATTAAGAAAAAGTGGAACAAATCTGATATTGTTGAACGAGTAAGAGGATCAAGGTCGTCCGAAAGTATCGACCGAAGAACAAGATGCTCTTTTAGTAAACCTTGTTGTAGAATAACCTTCTTGTGCCAGTTAAAGCTCGAGAAGTTTCAAATTTCCCAGGGTCAATTAGAACAGCACGTCGACGTATACAAGTAAAGACGCCAGAGTTGAACATCCTTTGCAGTATCTTATTGAAGATAGCGATTACTGGAATAAAGTTTCATCTCCCAATGAAAAATTCAGTTTCAATGGGCGCGTATGTGTTTATAGACCTCCAAATCAACGGCTTGGGGAAAGATGCACCCAAAATGTGCAAAATAGTGGAGGATTTTCTGTAAATCTGTGGGCCTGGGTGAGCGCAGTAGGTTTAGGTGCTTTCAGAATTGAACGTTATTTAACAGGAGATAGAGACAGAAATATATTAGAAGCAGTCATTTTACCAACAGCTAACGTTTTCCAAATCAAAGTTTTTTTCCGACAAGATAACTGCCCAGTTTATACGTGCAGATATGTGAATAACTGACAAGTGGAAAATGATATTAATATGTTTTATTGGCCTGCAAGAAGCCTAGATTTGAATTTGTTGGAAAATCTATGGACTCTCCTATTACAAAATATTCATCGGGTTTTTAGGCCGCGAAACAGAAACGACCTATGGGAAGCTATTCAACATGCTTGGTTAGGCGGCCAACCGTCCCACATTCTGCGGGACCATCCTGCAATGGCAGTTGTCGTCCCACATTGTAAATTATTGATAAATAGTTCCACAAAACGTGTTATGTGTCCCGCAATAAGATTTTTGTCAGTTTTCCTACAATTTGTCAAAAATTGTATTGTTTATAGGAAATGTTATTAAAAAAGCAAATTATTTTATTTTGATAGTTGAGAAACAATAGAATTGAACAGAATTTGAATTAAGGCACGTTGCAATTTAGTTATTATAATGGGCGCAGAGGGCGCAAAATGTTGCCAAAGTCGGTAATATTGAAGTTTTGCTTCTCGATTATCTCTGTACACAAGTAAAGAAACAATCAGCTGTTTCTCAAGAGTGCATGGTCACATGTGATATTTAAAAAAATCTTAAAAAACTAATAAACAGAATCAGTAAGTGCAACGATTATTTTTGAACAAAAGGATTTACATTAAAATATAAATTGATCTACGTGTTGTTATTTGTGCTGTACAGAGGATTAGAAATTTTTGGATAATTACAAAGCTACTTAAGAATTCATGTAAAAAAGCGACTCTGTAGGTCGAGCTTTTTTGATCAACTGGGGGCATTTGAAGAGTGGAATCAGCGAGCAAAAAGGCAAGTGTTTCTACTTGTTGAGTATACTTGGACGTATTTGTTAACTTGTATTTATTTGTCCGTTTCGCTAGATTGTTTTACGTTTTACAAATCTTCGGAAGTGCAATGCAATATATGTAATGGAACATTTTCCGTTGCTCACGGCGGCAAATATTATACACAAGGGCATATGACATCTGACAAGCACAAAAAGCAGTCACCATCGCAAGTACGTCGTCATCACTGACAAATTACTTCCATCAAGAACGGTGACAAAGAAGCAGAGTGGCAAAAGCCGAAGATTTGTGGGCTTTCCATACGGTATGTCACAATCACAGTTTTCGATCGACGGAATGCAATTCCAAATTAATTCAAAAAGTTATTGAAAAGAAGTTTTGCTGTAGAAAAACAAAGCGCGAAGCTATTGTAAAGATAATCTTAAGATAGAACTTAATGACGTCCCATTTATCTGTATACTTACAGATGGTCCAGACCGTAAAGACATCAAAATATTTCCAACGTTAGTGAGGTACTTTCACCCTACAACCAGATTTAATGTTAAAGTATTAGATCTCGTGAATATACCTAGCGAAACCGCAAACATTATATATGATTCCTTAATCGACATTCTTGAAAAACACAACCTTAAAGAGAAAGTGATTTTGTGCAGATAACGCCAATACAAATTTTGGAGTCGTTCAACGTGAAGGTCATTATAACGTTTTCTTCAAACTTCAAGATGGTTTAGGAAGAAAAACGATTGGTGTGAGCTGCACTGCGCATATCGTACATAACGCTATTTAAACAGCAGCAGATTTATTACCAGTGGACGTACAAAGATTTATTCGTACTTTTGTAACGAGCCATCGAAAAAATTCATAATTGGAGTAGACTGTGAAATTTGGTTGGTACTTTAACCACTTCCACATAATGACACATTACTTGATGCTTGACAGTTTCATTTGGTTTCATTGTAAAAAAAGGTTATGGCATTGAATTGATACTACAACAAAAAAGAAAACAAATAATTTATTTAATATCGAAATCATAATCAAAATTTACATATAGCTACAGAAGTTGTTGAAAATGTTGTCCATTTACATCTAAATACATCTATGTTGAATACCATTTTTTAAATAAATTTAATTTTCTTAATAAGAGTTTTGAAAAATTTGACACAAACTTTTAGTTTCAATGTCAAATAATAAATGTCATTATGTGGAAGTGGCTAAAGTACCAACCCAATTTCACAGTCTACTCCAATTATAAATTTTTTCGATGGCTTGTTATATACACTGTGCTTGTAGACTTAAAGATTTTTGCGAAGAAACAGAGGTGCAATACAAAAGAATGTTGGGATATAGCAAAACAAGATAGCTTGCACTTTTACCTGCAGTTGAGAGAATATTACAAATGTATATGCCGTTGAAATCATACTTTTTATGGCAAGACAAATGCCCTGCTGTACTACACGCATTCTTCTCAAATGAATGGGCAGAGCTGTGGTTAAAATTCGTACATGTTCAGTCTTCAATATTTAACAATTCCGTTAGAATAATAGAAGGAGACAAAACTACCTTTACAGAAGTTTCTCATTTGTTTGTGGATTTAAAAGACAAGTATACGAGCCTATTAAAAAATTATTGTATTCCTCTGAGTATAAAAAATGAGCTTATAAGACTTGTGGTGAGTGGTCAAATCGACCGAAATTATTTCATGGGACATGTACGTAACTTTTATCACAGTTGCATCCAGTACCTACAAAAGCACATTCATCAATATAATACATATACATACTTGGATTCAATTAAAACAAAGTCTGAAATGGGCAAACGTAAAGCAAATATACCAACAGATGCCTGTAGTGGCTACGTCATTAAATAAAGATAGTATATTCGACGAAATAAGCTACGTCTTAAATTACGTGGACCGCGATGTTTTAAAGAGTTGGGATGAGAAGAATAGTACGGAGCAACGATGGTTAGAAGTGTTCAAAAAACTTAAAGAAAGGCAAATACCATACAAAGACTGCGTGTTCATCGTTCAGTACCTTCTCTGGTTGCCTGAGGCGAAAGCACCTACCGAACGAGTATTTTCTTCAATGAATACCATATAGACATCAGAAAAATCATCAGAATTAATAAAAAAATGTCACCTAACTGAGAAATGTAATTTTAAAGATAAATGATAGGTATTTCAAGTACGTTGCATTTATTTTCTAATTGTAGAACAACAAAACACCCTTAACCCTTCACCCACCTCTCCAAAAATGTCCCACATTGCCTTTTCATAAAGTTGGTCGATTTATGCTTGGCAAGAAATTGATGTAGAACTTGTAAGAAATGTAATACTGTCTATGAATAGAAGACTTCAAAATGTTTTGGATCGATACGGAGCTGCAACAAAATATTAAACACTATTTCTATTTTATTGTTGCTACGTTGTAATTAGCTACTTTAATTGCACAGTTTATTTTAAATATACCTAATTTTATTTTGAATCTGAAACACACCTTTTCAGTTTTTTATCTTGTCAACAACAAATCTAGCCTAATGTTATGGCACTTTATTGTGGACGTTTCCACGACATTTAACTAACCTTTCAATAAATTTATAATGCCAAACCCCCACTTTACACTGTGTAAAATTATTAAAAAAATGATAACTAAATTAATGCTGGTGTTTCCATTATTTTGGCTGCAGTTGTACATAATGGAAAAAGTGAAGTTTGTAATTGGTATAGCTCACATTAAATGATCAATTTTCATTACTTATAGCAAACGCCAATTAAGTTGGCGCAGGATTAAAAGTAGTGGGGAAATTTGTATTTGGTTTTACATCAAATGTCAGATAATTCTAACCTCTGAACGTGTATCACTTTATGATCCCCTAGTAAAGACAATATGTTCCGTCAAACTTCAATGACAAATGTATTCTGTCAATTACTTGAGTAGTGGGGGTGGACGTTTTTAAAAACGACTTCTGCGCACCCCCTCCTCGCGCCAACTTAATTGGCGATTGCTATACTTATGTTAAATTGTTTAAAGTAGTAAATTGTTGAATAATACACTGAACATTATATATATATATATATATATATATATATATATATATATATAACACATATTTAAGTAATCAACTAAATTGTCTTACCAATAATAAACCAACCCAACATAAAGCAATTAAGTAATGTTTGTGTATGAGATTGTCTTAACTGTTCCTCTTCACGTTCTTCTTCCCTTTGTCTTACTCTAGTGGATAAATGTAATAATTGCTTTAGTATACCAAATATGCCTGAAAAAAATATGTTTTCACAACTTTAAATTTAGAAACAATATAATTACACAGCCTTATAAAATAACTCACCTCCAACTAATAAATAAACGGGAATATATTCGCCTTGTGGACAATCATGTAAATAAATTAGACCCATGACAATCATACATATAGGTATTATAATTGTAACTCCCAATATCACTGTACAACCAACTAAAATACAAAGAAATTAATTTATAAATAATTAAATATTATAATCTCATACCTGCTCCTAATAATATAATAAGAATATTCTTAAAAAAGTCAAAAACACCTTTGCTTGTTTTCCTGGCTTCACGAACTCTTCCAAACAGAGAGTCATATGAAGGTGGTGGAGCTATAATTAAATATATTTCTTATATATGTAGATATATTAATGAATATATCACCATTTGGATTGATTGCCTCCTCATAAGAAGGTGGTTCACCAACATCCTGGGATGTAGAAGTGGATATACCTCCTTCTATATTATGATAAGGAGGTGGTCTAGAAGCTTGGGAAATTGAACTAGTCATTAGAACAATAGCTTTATACTATTATGTTTATTCGATAATAAAACATTATTATAAAATGAGATTCGTTAATATTCACAAGAAAATTATGTTACTTGACAATCTAAATTTCACCATTTTTATTTTGCTAGTTATTGCCAACCATCAATCGTTGCCAACAGTATTACGAGTATAACCAAACTGCCAAATTTCTAAAAAGGAATAAAAATAAAATGAACCTTAATTATATTATTTAATTATTAATCAATTTAAATAATTCCAAATTATAAATATTCAGATAAAAATGCAAATTAAATTACAAAAACATTTAAACTCATGGATTGCATGGTTGCTTTCTAAAAATTCCTTCCCAATTTTCTTTATATCACATTTTGAAAGTTATATTATTACCACCTTCTGTAAACTTTCAATCCTACTCATGAAATGCTAAAAAGGGTAAAAACAATGTACTGTTTATTTTGCTGGGACATATTTATTTTCAACACGCAAAGAATTATTTTTTATCAGCGAACAGACATGCTTGAAATTTAACTTTAATAAATAAAACGAGACTTTATTCTTTATTCCATTACAAATGTTGAAAGGAGTAATTACGCCAATACACATTTCTAAACAAGCAAAGGAAGACAAAAACTAATTGAATGCCTTTATAAAGCGTCACATAAGTAGATTGAATAGACCCTGTAGAAGTTTTACCATAATAAATTAAAAATACAACTCTTTTGTCGGAAAGAAATGTATTGGCAATATTTTTAAGATCGCCGCCGCAGCGCATGTACGGTGTATGGTTCAGTTCAGTGGGTAGGCATGTTTATGGAAGTATGCGGGACATATTTTTGTTTAGAATTCGCAATAAGAGATGGCAATAAAATCGGAAAGTGAGGCAGTAGAGAACTGTATTATCGTGCGAACCTCTTGAAATATATGATAGTTTTGGTAATTCCCTAAATAGTTGCCAGAAAAAAATAGGGTTAAAGTTGATTATAGAACAATAAACATATTATTTTATGGAATATGTATATATTTATACGAAAATACTTTTGAAATGGTAAGTATACTGTTTTGTTATATAAATACCAGAAATAAATTCTTAATAGATTTATCAAATTACTTGTAGGAGCAATCGTACCAGTACCGAAAAAAATGTTGTGTACCGGGGAAGAGATTTGTCGATGATCCACAAATACGGTACTTTACGTTTCCAAGAGACGATACTTTAAACAATAATTGGTTAGCAGCGGTAAATAATAGTGCACTGTTAGAAATGCCTCGGAAAAAAGTGCTACATTCATATAATGTTTGTCAAAGACATTTTCAAGATAATCAGTTTCAAACTGAAGAAAAATTAAAATTAAATTGTGGTACAATACCTACTGTACATTTATCATTAGAAACTGATTCACAATGTACATTAGCTATAAGTTGCTCAAGCACTTCAGGTTTACAAATTGGCACACCACAAAGAAGAAATATATCAGTTGACGCAAGTTGTCTGAATACATCAACTTCTATATCAGTTTCACCAGTATATCACAGTAAAATATTACACCCCAAAGACGTAAGTTACATGTAGATGCTGTTTTAGTTAAGTTCCATATTCATTCACAACATATGCAATTACTACTTATTTACTAAAGGCTTTGTAGATATAAGATAATTTATTATTTAACTTACTATAACTAGTAACATTTCACATTAAGTATATGTATATATTTTCTTGATTATCTCTGTATTGTTTGTAATAATTTTTCTCTGATTCCAAGAAAAATTAAATTTTTGGGGAGAATGAAATGATTGGATACAAGAATTATATGTCTATAATAAATTAAAATTCTTGTATTTTTAAAATGTCAACACCGAGAAGAAATAAGTATGTGTTATTCCTTAACAGTTGTTATGGCAAATCATTTTATAAAACTCGTGAATAAAAAATTGTCTAAACAAGATGCTAGACCCAATATGGTTGTTAATGCCTATTTACAACAACATGCATCAAAAGTGTTGTAATATATGATTTATCTAATGAACATATTTAATAAAATATTGCTTTTTTAAAAAATAGCGTTTACTTTATTAAAACTTTCAATTTAAACCCTGCAAAAAGATGTGCCAAAACAAGTGAATATTCTCGGCCGTTGTTGCAGATACTTCTTGGTGAAAGATTTTAACTTCATACAGTAAATAATAAAGAATAAATTAAAACACTTGGCTTGTTTCACTATGAGATTTATTTAAATTCTCTAACATCTGTTTCGGCTGTTATACCATTCTCAAAGAGATCTATAAATCTAAACATAAATCTCTAGATTTATAGATCTCTTTGAGAATGGGATAACAGCCGAAACAGATGTTAGAGAATTTAAATAAATCTCATAGTGAAACAAGCCAACTGTTTTATTTTATTCTTTATTATTTACTGTATGAAGTGAATATTGTTGTTACTGGCACATACTATTCTATTCTTGATGTTATGTGGAACAAACATTCGCAAAAGATGCGTAAGTATTGTTTAATTGCAGATTAAATATTAATTATATTAATTGAAATATTTTTTTTTACTTTATCTAGCGACAAAATGAAGATTTTATCTGCATTTAGTCACTAGATAAAGTATAAAAACTTGAATACTTCTAATACGAGTAAATACATATACATCTAAATTTTCCGCGCAAGCAATTTAATTAAAATCCGCAACTGTAGAGGGCGAATGTCTCCACGTTTTAACATGGCCTTGACATCTCTTGTTTATTCATACTCTATGGTTCAGTTGCCACTAGGTACCGTACGTGAAAATACGGTACTAATTTCAATAATAAACCATTTTCCAAAAAAATATGCGTTTTTTTTTTAAATATAGAGATGTCTGTAAAAATTTGTTAGACTATGCTTGACTGGTAGTATAAAATTGGTGGATTTTCGTGATTCGAATTTATGGGAATCACCTAAGTACAACTTTCTGTTGGAAATCCCCGCAACGCACGTATGTGAATCTCCTAACCACAAATAGCTCTGGTTTGTAAAGATTCAACATCATTTTATTAGTTTCATTATTCAGTCTTGGTGCAGTAACTTCCAGTGTTTAAAATTATCTATAGTAGAGAAATGTCTAGGGTGAAAAAAAAAGTGAAAACGATTATGCTTCAATTCCAAAGAAACTAATGAAAGCAACTCATCGATTGTAGCTATTTATTTTTAAACTCAAAGAGAGGCAGCTCTTTGGGAGTTTTGATTAGTATTCTTTCTGGAGGAAAGCTTATCAAATATAGCGTCAAAAATAAACATACTTATTATTTCTATTTTATGACTGTAACACCCTTCTCAAGGCTAACTGACGGTAATAGGCGTAATAGCCACAGTAGCTGATTATAAGATTTTCTAAAAACAGAACAGTTTCGTTAAAAATTGTATAACCAGATAATTAGAACTAAATATAGGGAAATTTCATCGATGGACTTATTATAAGTGGAAAAAATGTAGTACAATGGTTCAGTTTTGAAATGTTCTATTACAGATATTAGAATGTTGCTATTTAAGCAGGCGCGGCTCGTGATGACGTATTTTGGTTTGCAGTACAATGATACGAGTGCCTCGTGTGTTTCCGGTGTTTACTAAGCAAACGTTACAGTTAGTACACGAGAATACACGAAGCACTCGGATCATTGTACTGCAAACCAAAATACGTCATCACGAGCCGCGCCTGTATTTAAGTGTAAAATCTATAAAAAAAATTCATATTTTAATTTTTTCTCTTAACACGTTCGCTGCCTGACATATATTATTATACACAGTGGGTGCCGAAAAGAGTTTTAAAAATAAAACAACTTTTGCTTGATGATAGTTTAATTTTTGTTTAATTTATATACATTTTTTATATTTTTTTTTCTAATAAAAAAAGTTAAAAAAATGTATCATATGTTGATACAGCGGCATATTGCTGAAAATAATATATTGTAGTGCCACATGTATCACCATATGATACAAGTGTTATTTTAAAATATGTTATCAGAACTGAGTAAAATATAATTTTGTGGACACCACTTCTTGTTTAACAACAACAGAATACTCACTAGGTCTACTTACTTACTTATAGGAAACGCCAATTAAGTTGGCGCGAGAAGGGGTAAGTTCGCGCAGGATTAGAAGTAGTGGGGAGATTTGTATTTGGTTTTACGTCAAATGTCAGATAATTCTAACCTCTCAGCGTGTATGATCCCCTAGCAAAGACATTACAAAATATGTTCTGTCAAACGTCAATGACAAATGTATTCTGACAATTGCTTGAGTAGTGGGGGTGGACGTTTTTAAAAACGGCTTCTGCGCACCCCCTCCTCGCGCCAACTTAATTGGCGTTTGCTATACTTACTAATACATTAACAACGTTTTTGCATAAAAAAATCGGCAAAAATAAAAATAAACTGATTATTCTATCAAAAAAGTTAAAAAAATGCTTCCATATTCAAGACATGCACTACAGAAAAACTGCGTTAATTTTTGAATTTTTTTCCTATAACACATTTTGCATCTTTTCCGCATGGATTTCCCAGAAGCCTGATTGCGGTATCTTGATGGTAAATGCGGATTCCCTGATGGTTGTACAAGTGTCGGTGTCTGTAGGAAAACTTTATTGGACAGCAGTTGCTGTATAACAGATAGCCGATAATCAAAAAAAGTTATTTTGCTTCCGCTATACTTATTGTACATTAAAAAGCTGTTGAATAATAACATGGATATATAATGTATAAACATCTTTTTATACCAGCGAATCGTTTTCCTTTCGCTGGGATAGTAAGCAAGCATCTGATCATGACGATCGATTCCCGACATATACTTATTGTACATTACAACAGCTTTGGGCTTTATTTGATTGTCACCTCGTCGTCCTTCAACTTCTATATTTTCACCAGTGAATTCAGTAGACAAAACCAGAACATCTCGTTTGTCATGCCATTTTGTAACTGCGACCCCTTCATTGTACATTGTAACTGAATCCCCCTTTTTCAATTTAGTCTGGACAAGATCTTTTGGATTATCTCGTCTATCCTTTCGAAGCGTGCCAGTAACATAGGTGTCTTTGGAAAGAAGTTGTTTAGCTAATGTTGTACTATTATAAAAATTATCCATATATATGGAATATCCTTTCCCCAACTTTCCTTCCATCAATGCCAGTACGATATTTGCTGCATGGCCCTTTCCACCTAAGTCATCCGCAGCACCAGTATATAATAAACATCGTAATACCATCCCATTTGGTTCAGTAAGCAGGTATAATTTTAGGCCGTATTTATGTTTTTTGTTTTTAATATACTGCCTAAACTGAAGCCTACCCCTCCATAAAACCATTGACTCATCGATACTCAATTCTTTTCCTGGGCAGTATATTTCGTCTATTTTGGCATTCAAATAGTGTTGCACAGGTCTTATCTTCTGCATTCTATCATTGGAGACTGCTTCTCCATGATCAGGATTTCTGGAAAAATGCAGACAACGCATAATTATTAAAAACCTATTTCTACTCATGTATTTTGGGAAACATGGAATTGAAAACAGCTCATGTTGCCTCCAGTAGTCTTGCATGCGGTTCATTTGGATTGTGCCCATATGAAGCCACAAACCCAAAAAAATTTTGAGTTCAGGCAAATGTAATGGCTTCCAGTTGGTGGCATGTTCTCTTGGTCCCATTGAAAATAATTGCTCCGCATAAACATTTGTCTCATCAACTACATTGGCTAGAAAATTATCATCTACTAGCAATGAGAAATAGTCAATCGGTGACGAATTTGGTGCGGGTACAAGAAAGCCAGGGTCACCAGAGAAGGGAATATCTTTGAGGTCAGAAAGCCTACTCCATCCAGTTCTAATAGGTGTTATAACCGCAGCAGGTACAGCTCCAGAGACATCTGCAACCAAAATGGCATATTACGAAGCAGTATCAACGGATGATTTTGGTACCGCTTGTAATTTACAAAAAAAAATTATTTTGTACATTATTTGATTGGAAAGCTTTGACTTTATAATTTCTGTTATCTTCTAGACAAACTTTTTGAAAGGTTATAAAACCGACATCTAATTGTGTTGTAATTACTCATTTAAAACAATTTGGTTCACATGAAAGTAACAAGAATTTAAGAGTGAGTAACTTACCCTCCGTATTATTATCTGAACTGACGTCGCTTGAAAAGTCATCTAAATAACTCTCGTCATCATCTGGGAGCTCAAATTCACTTCCGCTGTCGGAAAACAGTTTATTAGCTTCATCTTCAAGCTCCTCCGTTGTTAAAGGTCTTTTATTTTCCAAGTTTACACACTGCCTTTTAGGCCTAGAAGGACCTGCAATTTGATCGTCTCTAGGATCCATAGCAAAACCGCTACCCAAAAACCAAACACGTGTAAATTGTTACTATTATGAACCACAAGGGCCGAGACGAAAACATGCACCCACCACAAAAGCCGACAGAATACTGGACTCGAATACTTTCACGTTGCGATGTAACACCTGCTGATACATCGGCACTGCCCGAGGATACCCGATGTATCAACATATGATACATCGGCAGCGAACGTGTTAAATCAGAATTTTCAACCTGAAAATCAAACGGCCGTAATTTGTAATTGTAATGTGTGAACAAATATACCAAAATACAAAATGTGGTTAAGGCCTGTTTAGAATAACTGTTATAAGGGGAAATGTGTCATATGTAACAAGGAATTGGATGCAGCATTTTCCACAATTAACGAGCATACATAATCTGAAAAACATAAAACACTAATTAAAGCTAACGAAAAAAGAACTTCTTCCACATTTATGGAAAAATTTATCCAGTCGATTTCAATTTCTACAACTTCTGATTCCGTCGAGGAGGCAGAAATTAAATTATATGGTCTTTTAGCTGAACATAACATGTCATTTCAAACTATGGGCCCTCTTTCTTCTTTATTAGCACACATTTTTCCAGACTCCAATATAGCAAAGAAAATGTCCAGACCAGAAGAACAAAATCCAGGGCATAATTAATAACGTAATTGCCGCAAGTTACAAAAGGGATTCTGTAACTTTCTTATTTTTTGTTATGTAGATGTGTAATAAATTTTAAAAATACATATTTTATTTAAACATATAGTATTACTTCCCATAAACATGTACGGTATTTTGATTGGAAATACTGTAATTTATACCACCAAGTACGGTATATTATTTTCGTACGTGTGATAACACTGCCTGTATTGGACGTTCACGTGTTGGGCGTTGAAGTCTTGGATGATGACGTTCTTGACTTTGACGGTTTGGACGTTGGCGTTTTGCATGATGACGTTTTGGACACTGACGTTTAGGACGATGACATTTTGGAGGTTGATGTTTTGGCCTTTGACTTAATGCAAGCCGCATTTTGGACGTTGACATATTGAACGTTGACGTGTTGTACGTTGACGTTATGAACGTTGACATTTTCGACGTTGCCGTTTTGGATGGCGACGTTTTCGACTTCGACATTTTGGGCGTTGACGTTTTAGAGGTCGACGTTATAGACGTTGACGTTTTTGACGTTGATGTTTTGGACTTTGCCGACGTTTTAGACGTTGACGAATTGGGTGTTGCCATTTTTGAACGTTGACCTATTGGACGTTGACATGATGTAAATTGACGTTTTGAACGTTGACGTTTTCGACATTGCCGTATTGGACGTTAACGTTGAAGATCTGGCCGTTGACGTTGAAGATCTGGACGTTGACGTTTTGAACGTTGACGTTTTAGAAGTTGACGTTTTGGGCGTTGAGATATTGGACGTGTTGTATGTTGACGTTATGGACGTTGAAATTTTTAACGTCGTTCTGAACGTTTCCGTTTAACGTTGACGTTTTGGGCGTTGACCTTTTTGAAGTTGATGTTCCGGACGTTGACGTTCTGCACGTTGACGTTTTGGGTCTTTACGATATGGAGGTTGACGTTCTGGACGTTGACATTTTGGACGTTGACATGCTGTACGTTGACGTTTTGAACGTGGACGTTTTGAACGTTGACGTTTTGGACTTTAACGACGTTTTGGGCGTTGCCATTTTTGCACTTTGACGTTTTGCACCTTGACATGATGTACATTGACGTTTTGAACTTTGACGTATCGGACGTTGACATTATGTACATTGACGTTTTGAACGTTGACGCCTTCGACGCTGACGTTTTGGATGTTGTCGACGTTGAAGTTTTGAGCGTTGAGGATTTGAACGTAGCCGTTTTCGACGTTGAAGTTTTGGACGTCAACATCAACGTCCAACGTCGACGTTAACGCCAACGTTAACACCAGCGTCAACGTCAATGAGGCAACGTCAATGTGGCAACGTCAACGCGATAACGTCAACGCGGCAATTTCAAGGTGTTGTAGTCAACATGTCAACGTCAACGGGGCAACGTGAACGTGGCAATTTCAACGTGTTGTAGTCAACGCGTTAACCTCAACCTCAACGGTGCAACGTCAACCTCAACGGTGCAACGTGAACGTGGCAATTTCGTGTTGTAGTCTACGTGGGAATTTCAACGTGTTGTAGTCTACGTGGCAACGTCAACGTCAATAAGGGAAACGTCAATGTGGCAACGTCAATGTAGCAGCATCAACGTGATAACGTCAACGTGGCAACTTCAACGTGTTGTAGTCAACGTGGCAACGTCAACATCAACCTCAACGGTGCAACGTTAACGTAATTTCATAGTGTTGTAGTATACGTGGGAACTTCAACGTGTTGTAGTCTACGTGGCAACGTCAGCGTCAACGTCAACGTGGCAATTTCAACGTGTTGTAGTCAACGTGGCAACGTCAACGTCAATGAGGAAACGTCAATGTGACAACGTCAATGTGGCAGCGTCAACGTGATAACGTCAATGTGGCAATTTCAACGTGTTGTAGTCAACGTGGCAACATTGACGTCAATGTGAACGTCAACCTCAACTGTGCAACGTGAACGTGGCAATTTCAAAGTGTTGTAGTCTACGTAGCAACGTCAACGTGTCAATTTCAACGTCATGTAGTGAACGTTGACGTTGACACGTTGACTACAACACGTTGAAATTGCCACGTTGACGTTGCTACGTAGACTACAGCACGTTGAAATTCCCACGTAGACTACAACACGTTGAAATTGCCACGTTGACGTTATCACGATGACGCTGCCACATTGACGTTGTCACATTGACGTTTCCTCATTGACGTTGACGCTGCCACGTTGACTACAACACGTTGAAATTGCCACGTTTACGTTGACACGTTGAAATTGCCACGTTGACGTTGCCGTTTGACGGTGACAATGACGTTGCAACGTAGACTACAACACGTTGAAGTTCCCACGTAGTCTACAGCACGATGAAATTGCCACGTTAACGTTGCACCGTTGAGGTTGACTTTGATGGTGACGTTGCCACGTTGACTACAACACGTTGAAGTTACCACGTTGACGTTATGACGTTGACACTGCCTCATTGCCGTTTCCTCATTGACGTTGATGTTGACTACAACACGTTGAAATTGCCACGTCGACGTTATCACGTTGACACTGCCACATTGACGTTGCCACATTGACGTTTCCTCATTGACGTTAACGTTGACGCTGACGTTGCCACGTAGACTACAACACTTTGAAATTCCCATGTAGACTACAACACGTTGAAATTGCCACGTTCACGTTGCCATGTTCTCGTTGCCCCGTTGACATGTTGACTACAGCACCTTGAAATTGCCACGTTGACGTTGCCACATTGACGTTGCCACATTGACGTTGACTCATTGACGTTGACGCTGACGTCGACGTCAACATCAAAGTCAACGTAAACGGGGTAACGTGAACATGGCAATTTCAACGTGTTGTAGTTAACATGGTAACGTCAACGTCAACGGGGCACCGTGAACGCATCAATTTCAACATGTTGTAGTCAACGTGGCAACGTCAATGTGGCAACGTCAACGTGATAACGTCAACGTAGCAATTTCAACGAGCTGTAGACAACGTGTCAACGTCAACGGGGCAACGTGAACGTGGCAACGTAAATGTGGCAATTTCAACGTGTTGTAGTCACCGTGGCAACGTCGACGTCAACGGGGCAACGTCAACGTGGCAATTTCAACGTGTTGTAGTCAACGTGGCAACGTCGACGTTGCCACGTTGACGTTGCCACGTTGACTACAACACGTTGAAATTGCCACGTTGACGTTATCACGTTGACGTTGCCACATTGACGTTGCCTCATTGACGTTGACGCTGCCACGTAGACTACAACACGTTGAAGTTCCCACGTAGACTACAACACGATGAAATTGCCACGTTCACGTTGCACCGTTGAGGTTGACGTTGACTACAACACGTTGAAGTTGCCACGTTGACGTTATCACGTTGACGCTACCACATTGACGTTGCCACATTGACGTTTCCTCGTTGACTCTGACGTTGACTAGATGTTGAGGTTGCGACGTTGACTACAACACGTTGAAATTGCCACGTTGACGTTATCTCGTTGACGTTGCCACATTGACGTTGCCTCATTGACGTTGACGTCGACGTTGCCGCGTTGACGTTGCCTACAACACGTTGAAATTGCCACGTTCACGTGCCCCGTTGACGTTGACATTGACGTCGCCACGTTGACGTTAACTACAATACGTTGAAATTGCCACGTTCACGTTGCCCCGTTGACGTTGATGTTGACGTTGCCACGTTTACTACAACACGTTGAAATTGCCGTGCTCACGTTGACGTCAATGTCAACGGGGCAACGTGAACGTGGCAATTTCAACGTCAACGTGGCAACGTTAACGTAGCAATTTTAACGTGTTGTAGTCAACGTGGCAACGTGTCAGCGTCAACGTCAACCTCAACGGTGCAACGTAAACGTGTTGTAGTCTACGTGGGAATTTCAACGTGTTGTAGTCTACGTGGCAACGTCAACGTCAAACTCAACGTCAACGGGGCAACGTGAACGTGGCAACGTCAACGTGGCAATTTCAACGAATTGTAGTCAACGTGGCAACGCCGACGCCAACGGGGCAGCGTGAACGTGGCAATTTCAACATGTTGTAGTTAACGTGGCAACGTCAACGTCATCGTCATTGATTCCAAACCTTGTTGATAAATCAAATTACGTCATACATTACTTAACTTTGAAACAATATCTTAATAATGGTTTCATATTACGAGGAATTAGATTTAAACGAAGTAGTTGGTTAAAGAAATATATTGATTTCAATACAAAAAACGAAATGAATCCACCAACGAGTTTTTTGAAGAGTTTTATAAATTAATGGTGAATAGTATATTTGGAAAAACGATGGAAAATGTAGAAAATCGACTAAATATAAAATTGGTTTCACATTGGCAAACTATTCATAAAGGGCTTGGCGCCGAGGCGTATATAACAAAACCAAATTTTAAATCTTGTAAAATCTTTTGTGACTCTCTTACAGCCATCGAATTAACAAAGCTACGTGTAGATTACGTAAAACCTATATATGTGGGATTCACAATTTTGGAACTAGCTAAGAGGGTAATGTATAGTTTTTTCTATGGTTTTTTAAAACCTTTGTATGATACAGACGTTTCATTATTGTATACAGATGCATTGATTATAAGTGTGCAAAATTATAATGTATATAATGATATAAAAGAACATTTATATATGTTTGATATATCGGATTTTACTGTCGATAATATTCATGGAATACCTCCCACTTCACCTAGGTTGGGGAAAATGAAGGATGAATATGCTGGAAAAATTATTGAGTATTTTTATGGAACAGGTGCTAAAGCTTATTGTCTAAAATTACTTGATAAAACTGTAAAAACTGCAAAGGGAGAACAGAAATACGTTATTGATAAAAATTTATCAGTAACTGATTATAAAAATGTGGTGGAAGATGATGAAATATGAGGAAAATGTACATATTTTGTTCTGAATTACACACAATATATACGGAATTGAGGAATAAAGTTGCTCTCTCATCTAAAGATGATAAACAATATATTCTCTCTGACAAAAGCAATACTTTGGCGTGGGGTCATTATAAAATAGAAGGTATTACACGGGAAAAAAACTTACAATATTTTTTTAGAACTAAATGCTCTGACATAGATATCTAATTATTTTTTGTAAATGTATTAGTCATTAATGTATTTTAGCAATGATATAAATTATATGCATCTTTTGTAAATGTTTCTTATAAATAATTGTAAGTTGTTTAATCCAAGTTGATATTAGTTAATTCTACTTATTTGTATTAATTATTTCTAAAATAAAAAAAACATTTCAAACTTATTTAGTACTTTTTATTTTAAATTATATGAACAGCTAAACCTCTACAACACATTATCCTTAGAAATCCAAGAGTTGTGTGATGAAGACATGCCAAGACACTTTACGAGAACTTTACCCTTCTGTCGTCGTATAATTTTTTCAACAAGATATATGCCCGGATGCTTCACTTTCAGCAACTCTTATTCGTAAAACACCCCTAAAATATTCTGTTTTTGCGAATCTTGTAGTAGATAGGTACTGGGGAAGGTGTTTTGAACTTTTCTTACTGTGAATATCTCATTCGACCAATTTGGCGTATACATTTTTAAAACACGTGCATATATTTATTGATACGAACAGTCTCCCACATAAAATTTGAATGCAAATAAAATAATTATTAAAGTAATAAAATCTTTATTTATATATATTAGGTACTTTACATATACTTTATATATACTTTATATTTATATAATGGACTATTACAGGATTATACATATGACCAGATACCTAAGATATTTTAACCAATATCTCTTAAATAGGATTTAATGTAAAATTGATTAAGAAGCATATTCAAAAAAGAAAGAATATTATGTAACGAGTTGGCTGAATTTTGTATCTGAAAATTAAATAATAACATGTAATGACAATATAACTTTAATAGGAAATAAATAGTGTTCATACTTCTTTTAAGGCAATTTCAGCACAATCTTTAATTTTTCCTTGCGTATATCCAAAATCTAATTTAAGCATTATTTTCGGACATTCAGTATTGCCACCGGGTTGACCAACTGCTCCAGGTGCATTTGTTACTCTTCTTACTGTTTGTGGATTTCCCTTCATTTCTGGCAACTGAGCTAATGTATAAGCAGCAATGGCTTTGCATAAAAATTTAAACCTGAAAATAAAAAATTATTTTCAAATGTTTATTGAGAAAATTCAATTTATATAGCCTACTGAATTGAAATAGTTGGTTTAATAATTCCTATAGCACCTAAAATAGACCTTCCCCATTTCGATCCTTCAGTTTCATCTGCACAATTGATCAAAGTTTGTGCAAATTTATATAAAAGAATTCCTGAACAAGCTTCATCTATTTCGCAATAATCTAATGCCATTGTCAAGATATCGACCCAGAGCAACGGAATCTTTGGTTCTATTTCCTCACTAAATTCATAAAAATATAAATAAAATTAGTGTTCAAATATTACAGTAATTATAATTATCATAATAACTCATATACTATATACACTTTTTGATTAACAATATGCTTAATCGTTTTTTTTAAGTTCTCAAAAACTGCACTTCTTAATATAATATTTTTCACTTATACATATTAGTATGTAGTATTGCGTCAATTTTAACATATGATTAGCGTATTGCAAGTTTAACTTATTTTATATCTTAATAAAATGTATTGTTAAGACAAATAGTGATTTAGATTATATATTATTTTTGGTAATAAACTTTTACAGTATGTATAGCGGTGTCCTAGGAATAAAGAGATAACGTATGAAGAATAGAAAGAT
This sequence comes from Melolontha melolontha, assembly GCA_935421215.2. Lineage (NCBI taxonomy): Eukaryota > Metazoa > Arthropoda > Insecta > Coleoptera > Scarabaeidae > Melolontha > Melolontha melolontha. The sequence goes on from OW285238.1 coordinate 103,307,409, forward strand.
GCAATTACATGTATAGAATATATATCCAAAAAATTGTGAGCCAATTACGATACGAACCCCCAAAAAAACCTCCTGTAGATAAAATTATATGCCCCCTATGGATTTGAATATCAATAAGAAACACCTCGATTGAATTTACACGCAAACATATGCTGCAATATTTATGTTTATAAAAACTCCAAAAGATAACATTGTTTAGGCGGCTTTCTATGCTAAGGGTTCGAAGAAGTCAGCTATTAAAAATTGTGAATTTTTAAAAATGTATTAAAGAAAACAAAAATGCAAGAAAAAAAGTTAATATGTGTGTGCTCTACGGGCATTTCACGTTCAATTTGGTAACAATCTATCTTTAATCGAAGACGTAAGGACGGAATTCTTCCACAGTAGATGAAACTAGGATAGATTGTTATATTCCAAAAACGAAAATACAGTCGAAGTAACGAATTCCTCCTGGAGAACGTGTCCTTAAAAAAATTAAAAAACATTTTTTTGGCCAATTAGGTCATGGCCACCGTTTTTTAGGGGACCGAGGGTGCTATCTTTATTAATTATTTAGAAAAGGGGAAAACGATAACTGGCCAATATTATGTTGATTTGCTGAGATGTTTTGATCCTGAACTGAAGAAAATGCGACCGCATTTGCTGAAGAAAAGAGTGTTGTTCCCTCACGATTATGCGTCTTTTCATTCGCCCGCTATTGCTACAACAAAATTTGTCGAATTGCGTTACGAATTGCTGCCTCATCCACCATGTACGTCAGATGGAAAGAGATTTCGGTCAAATAAGAGTTAGTAGAGGGTCTCAGCCGATTCTGGAACCTCCTCGCAGTGACCTTGACCTTGGTGTATGTTAGGTCAAGGTCACTCCGAGGAGGTTCCAGAATCGACTGAGGCGGAGGGGGGTTGCAACAACAAGGCCACTGGGGAGGTTCTCGAATCAAGAGGTATGAGACGGAGGGAGGGAGGTTGAAACACCACGGTCACTGAGGAGGTTCTAGAATCAAGATGACCTTGACTTTGGGATCTCGAGAAAACTTTGACCTCAACCTTGTGACAACCTTGACCTTGAGACGACCTAAAGCTAGGTGAGGTTATATAACCGAGGAGGTTCTATAAAAATAAATGAGGTTGCAACGACTAGCACATCGGGTAGATTTTTGCACATAATTGTAGGTAGGGGTTATTGGTATTGCATATAAAGGGAGATTATTCGAAACAATTGTTAGTATTAACAAGTATGTCTAAACGTAAGGTTGCTGTGATGGAAAAACCATCCTGTTCCCAACATATTTTGGAAAGAAGTGATTTGGAGGAAGGGAAGAATGCTGAGGAAGTGTTTTGGAGAGATACTGAGTTGGATCTCAGATTTGAAGAATTATTAAATGGCATGAGTGATCCCAAAACATATATTGTTGCATTATTGGCGATCAAGGTCAATGAGGAGGTGTTAGAATCGGCTGAGGATGATCGACCTTGATTTCAAGGTCAACGAGGAGGTGTCAGAATCGGGTGAGGATGATCGACCTTGATTTCAAGGTCAACGAGGTGTCAGAAACGGGTGCTGGTCTTTCGAAGGTCAATGTTTCGTGCAGGGCGTTTGAAGATCAACGTCACGCCCAGGTTGTTTGAAGGTCAAGGTCACACCAAGAGTATTTGAAGATCGAAGTCACAGAATGTCACGAACCCGATGAGGTGTTAGAATCGACTGAAGATGAGCGATCGTCATTTCAAAGTCAAAGAGGAGGTGTCAGAATCGATGATGGTAACCAAGGCCATTCGATGGTCAACATCACATGTAGAGCTTTTGAAGGTCAACGTCGCGCTCAGGATGTTTGAAGGTCAAGATCACGCCAAGGGTGTTTGAAGATCAAAGTCGCTGAACGTCACGAACACGCCAAGAGGTTTTGAAATTATTTAAGGGGGCGGTAAAGTAAAGTTTAAGTTAAAGTCAAAGACAAAATAATGATAAAATTTGTAGATTTGAGAGGTGGCGAAAAAGATGAACAAAATATCAGGGTGGGGACAATTTTAGAGTATATAAAGTTTGCCTGTTTTAAATAAATGCTAGTATTAAGGAAAATGTTGAAGCGTAAGTATAGTGAGGTACATAGTTTTGATTGTTCATCGATAGTGACAGAAAGCGGATTCGAAAAAAAAAGATAATACTGTTGATAACAATTTATATTTTCAAGTGGTTTGAGATATTGGAGACATATTCAAAGTCAAGGTCATCTTGATTCTAGAACCTCCTCAGTGACCGTGGTGTTTGAACCTCCCTCCCTCCGTCTCATACCTCTTGATTCGACCTCCTCAGTGGCCTTGTTGTTGCAACCTCCCTCCGCCTCAGCCGATTCTGTAACCTCCTCGGAGTGACCTTGACCTAAGATACACCAAGGTCAAGGTCACTCCGAGGAGGTTCCAGAATCGGCTGAGACCCTCTACTAGAGTTATCGAAAGATTACTTTTTGGAAGTTGGAAAAGATTGGAAACTCGCTGGGCTAAGTGTGTAGATTTGCAATGGGATTATATCGAAAAATAAAATATATTTTTACCATAAAATGAGCATTTCATTGAAAAGTCACTCCCCCATCAAACCGTCGTCGTATTTACATGTTTGTTTAGTATTAAAATATTTTTTAAGAGGACCGTAACAAATTCTTACATATTGTCCAGCTGTATATGGCAATAAATTCAATATAATCAAAGAATAAAGCAAAAAAGGGTTACCTATGACCTAATTAGAACTTACTAATGATAGAAACTTAGAAAGGAGTAACAGAGTGAAAACGCTCTACAACGTTAGAACGATTTTTGAATGTATCTCGTTAACAACACTAAATCAAATACTAGATCAAACACTTATACCGGCGAGTCTCTTTTCTTCGTTAGATGTCGTGAGATATCTATTGTCACCTAACTGGATAAGTTTGTGATTACTTGCGGAAGCGAACCGTAAGTGATGAGATTAGTTGAAATCGAAACACATCTGTCTGTTGAAGCCGGTTGAAGTGACCAATGGTTAAATACGTGGTGTATATCCATATATAAAGATGAAGATATGTTTTATATTATTTGTATTAATTTGTACTAGATCAAATATTAGTGTATTCAACATTTTGATCGCATAATAAGAGCGCTTTAAATGGCGCAAAATAATTGTAAAGTGCGCACTATGAGTACTGGAGTATGTATGACGGCAGGCTTGTTCAAGAATAAGGACTAGTATTTAATAAAATGTCCATGTAACAAGGACATGATGTACGAGTGATTTCTTTGTATGAATATATTAATTTGAGGAATAATTATGTGATTATTTCTAACGTTGTGCAAGAAAAAACGTATTTTGTAGCTAAAGCATTTCTAATGTCAACATACAGCTGCAAGCAATAAATTTTGGTCGTCAATGTCATTCTTTGACAAAATGTAAGTTGCTGTATTGTGACGTGGTCGTAATAGTAATAAGTTATTATAGGTTATTACTAATAACCTATAATTTAATCTGTCACATGTTACGAAACTTTTTGCAAGTCCTACACGTAACTTCAGAGTCCAGTTTCTATTAAGGAAATAATCCTTGCCTTGTTAAAATAGGATATTCAGACTATAATAATAATAATTCAAAAAACAAGACTTTGACAAACTGCAAATTTATATTGACATTTCATTGACAATGGATATAATCAATGGGGCAAAAATCAGCATTGCGACAATTTCCTCAAATTTTACAATGACATTGACGACCAAAATTTATTGCTCGCAGCTGTACATGGATACATATTTATCAATGTTAACACTTGATATTTGGTTGTCAACGCTGACATTTCACATAACTTTAAACGTATTTCAGCAATTATTGTAAAATTAAATTAATTGCTTGATATAGTTATTTAAGTTTGAAATGGTTTTCACAAAAAATCATAGAATTTTTATAGTTGAATGATATTTGCGAAATGGATTGAAAAGTCACATCCAGTGGCAGTATTCCATTAACGATTGTTTGGTGGAATTTCAACTTAAATTTCCGGTTTTGCTTTTCAATTACAACGAATTTCAAGAAACTCTTTGACGATGTATTAATCTCTTTGGAGAGACAGGTAGTGTGGAGTATAAATAAGGGAGGGGTCGACCAAAAAGAACGTACACGAGAAGTAATTGATAACGATGGATGAAATCTCAGGAACTTCAATTCGGGTATTATCACAACAAACTAACCTTTCATTTGGCACTTGCCAGAAAATATTAAAGAGGAATCTACAATTATTCCTTTATCGTCTCACTTGCTATCAAGAAATCTATCCAGTTAACTGTCCCCTAAGATTAGAATTTTGTTAATAGTTTTTAAATAATTTCGCGAATGATCTACACAAAACTTTCTTTTCGTATGAAACATGGGATACACAGCACACAATACAATGTTACGTCAATTTTTGACAATCGCTTGATTAGCCTGAATAGCGATCACGAATTTCCTCCAAGATCTTAGGATATCACTCCATGCGATTTCTTTTTATGGACTATTTTAAAAAATTCTATTTTCAACGTACAAATTTGAGATCTGGCACATCTTCAAGTCTCAATCACACAAAAAATTAATGAAATCAATGAACATACATCAATTAACATACATCATAATATGTAATCAGTGTTTTTGAAAGCATAAAAAGTAGGTGTGCAAAATGTTTTGAGCAAGGCCGTGGACAATTTTAGCATGCTCTGTAAAATGTGTTTTATTAATTCTTAAAATTGCATATCTAATTTTCTAGTTTACAAATAAATACCTATTGTGTTACGATAAATATACACGTTTTATTCCGATAGATGACATGTGAATTTTGAATGAACAAAATTTATAAATTGAAAATTATGTATGTTGATATTACAAATGCGTAAGTTAGAAATAGTATATTTTCTACGACCCTTTATAAAAAGACATTTTTCGTCACCGAATACTGCAGCGAAAATGTGATTTCCGTCAGTAACGAGAGAAAATCCGATAACGTTAACTTTCGTCACTAGTGACGAAAATTACCTACTAATTTTCTACGTCTAGTTGCCTGCTGTTGCTATATCGCGTCATTTTTAAATCATGTCACTTTGTGCTATTTATAGCTTTATCATGATTTCTGGTTCAGAAAGTGATTTAGATATTCCTAATATGCCACCAGAAATAGTAAATCAAGCTGAGAAAACCAATGTGGGCTTATTACGAGAAAAACCGAGAAAGAGTTATGAAGAAGACTATGTAAAATTCATTGAATAGAGAGCTGATAATAGCGTAAATTCATATTGGGAAATTATGCTGCTTGCATATTTTGCAACATTGTGGAAAAAATTGAAGCCATCGACCTCATGGTATACATATTATAACAAGTGTTCATTTGAAAAGTCAATCTAGGTTACTTTGAAATTTTGATAGAATAAGTCGCAAATATTTTAGTATGTGTTTGTTGTTCCGTAAACGTAAATCCAAATGACATTTGATAATGTCAATCACAAATATCAGTTAGTGCATAAAATAATCGTGCGTCGATTCTGGTTTAAATAAATTGCTTCTCAGTTTTAAAATGGCTTTCACTTTAGAACATAAAATTTTTTTAGTCCAGGCTTATTTTCGAAGTGGTAATAAAATTGATGGTTTATGGGTTTATTCAGTTCAAGATTGCATGGTAGAATTTCAAGTTGAGTTTCCACATTTTGTAATAGATTATATACAATTTAAGAATACTTTGGATAGAACTTTAAAACTTTTTTCTGAAACTGGTAGTCTCTTAAGAAAATCAGGCAGCTGAGCAGTTAAGAAACGTACACCTCAAGTTGTCAATCGTGTTGAAGAAATAATGGAAAATGAACCACAAACATCTGTTCGACATTTGAGTCAACAAATAAACCTTTCTGTTGGTACAACTCACAAGTTATTAAAAAAAGATATGCAACTTTATCCATACCGTGTCACAGCAGTACAAGAATTGTTAGAAATTGATTACCCACATAGACCACAGTTTTGTAATTGGTTTGTAAATATGAACAATAATGGAGAACTTTCGCAAAGAGTCATCTTTACTGATGAAGCATGGTTTTATAAAACGGGATACCTAAATTCACAAAATACAAGAATTTGGAGTAGTGAAAATCCACATGTAATTAATGAAGAATCGCTACATCCAGAGAAAATTGGTGTTTGGGCAGCGATAAGCCAAAGGCGAATCATTGGACCAATATTTTTTCACGGAACGTTAACTGCTCAAAGGTACAGTACGGAAATTTTACAACCATTTGTCAATGAGTTGCATGATGATGAACTACAAAATGCATATTTCCAACAAGACGGAGCTCCTTGTCACTGTACTGCAGAATCTTTGGATTATTTAAGAGAATTTTTTGATGAGCGTATAATTAGTCGAAATACTGAAATTGCCTGGCCTGCACGTTCATGTGATTTAACACCTTGCGACTTCTTTTTGTAGCCTTATCTAAAAAATAACAAATTTCGAACACCTATATTGAATTTGAATGATATGCTACAGAGAATCGAACAGGAATGCGTGGAAATTAATAACAATCCAGTAATGTTGCAGAATATCATCAGAAATTTTTAACGGAGGATTTTAAAGTGCATTGATCTTGAAGGATAACATTTTCAACATTTGTTATAGTTTTCAATAAATACTATTATTTGTAATTTATTTGTATGTATGAAACTGTCAAAATATACGACTTCGTAGGTTAAGTAGTCAATTTTAATTTACGACATACTTCAAAATGTTCTCAGTAAATCACATGATACTAGATCGACTTTTCAAATGAACACTTATCAATGTTTAAATCATAACTAATTTAAATATGATCTATAGTTTTGTAATTTTTAATTGAAAATAAAATATTAACTTACCTACATAATTTTTTTAACCCAGATATGCCCACTGTATTACAGATAGTACAGTTATTAACTTGTTCGAACCCGCCTAATCTCGCGTGCGAAGGAGTTTTGTGCTGCGTATATGCATTCAATAAGGAGCAGTCGTTGTGAACGGGAAATTTAGCATTTTTTAGAATAAAACTTATTGTATTTTTTGCTGTATATACCTTGAACACAAGTCCTTAAAAAAAAAAACATCAAAATAACTGCCCTATTTGTATGGACATATCTGGGTTAAGTTTGTTATAATGCCATAGGCGAGGTCGTAGAAAAAGTATAGTGTTTAACTTGTCAAAATCATTTTTTTAAGCTCGCGAACATTACCAATTGTTCTCTCGCTTAAAAAATGTTGCTTTCGTCACGCGTTACACAATATACTATTTTTCGTGCAAAACCTACTTCGACTCCGAATTTATTTAATCGCTCTTTAATATACTAATACAGAGTACTATTTAATAAGATTATTCCCCAGTTTAAACAGCATGATTGTTCAGTATACTAGTTACTGGTAGCTTGTTTATTTTACAATTGGGCAAAAACAGTAGTAATAAGCACAGTGAATAGCATTCATTTGCTAATAGTGTTTTATAACTTAAAACAAACGACTCATTCTAATTTGTCAATAATAAGAAATACAGGACTCTGACGCGAATTGATAACAATAAGCATGAAAGATATAAGTTTATGAAGGGCATAATGACTTTACACTGGAATTTTTAAACAATTACATTGAACTGAGAAATCTTCAAATTTTATAAAGAATAGTTAAATTAAAGTTTGTTTTTCTAAACTATAATGTTGGTAATTGAAGAGGTAACAATATGATATAATCGATCTTTTTCTGAAGATAAATCTGTTCCATTCTAAAATACAAAAATTTAACAAATCTTATTCTGATAATACGAATAATATATTAGAGATCTATATTCTAATTCCGACCGTACTAAAGCGAAATAAGGGAGCGTTCAGATTAGTAAATGATTTCTAATTTCGCATAATAAAATTCAAACATGTAGTAGTCATAGTTATAACATTAATATATGCTGTAAAAAGTAGCTTGGTATCAACGAGAAGTTCCAAATCTTCAACAGCTATGCAGTAAGAAACAGCATAGCTATCCAAATTAAATATAAATATTAGGCGAACTTATTAAAATGCTGGATATATTTAACAACACTTACCATTGATAAGCAGTATAACACAAACTTATTAACATAAATACATACCTTATCTTTATATTCTTCAACCATTCCAAACAATTACTAATTAAATGTTTGTAATCTAGTGCCTTCTCTATTTTTTGCATCAGATATGCATGTAATGTTAAAACACAACCCTTTTTAATAAATATATTTTCCATATCTGATTGTTTCAAAGCATTAAACGTAATAACTGATATAACATTCCTCCATGAAATCAGTCTACTTTGGACAACTACAAAACAAAGTTACAAAGGGTAAAGCCAAAAATGCATACAAAGCAGACCTTCATTGGCAAAATAACTAAGCAATGTTACTTCATAGATACTTGCAGCGGCTTCTTTATCACAGACAGCATTACCTATTCCATTTAATATAGCATTTAACACTATAGCATCTTTTGACTTGCTAGTAATATATTCTTCAAAAGACTTTTGTGCTATAACCGAAATGCTGGAATTATTCAATATATCTAAAAATGTTTGAAACAATATGTTTAATTCTTCTTGATTTTTATATCTTTCAAGGTAATTTAATTGAGTCGCTATTAGATGTTGAAGATCGCTTTCCTTAGAAGCAATTTGAGCCTTATGGCGAGATGTAAATACGCTCACCAATTTAACGTAACTGCGGATATATATATGGCGTTTTTGGAAGGAATCATTTGTTAATTGCACCGTTTTGGTATAATGAGCGACAGCACTTAGAAAACTGAAATAAATAAATATAAATGTTAGTCTAAAGTTAATTATCAAAATTCGTAATTTCCATGTGACACTTAGTGGTGTGTAAAGTACCTTGTAGTGATAACAGCAGAGATATAGAGCAGGGGGCTTGCGTTTCAACATGCGCAGTAAATTGTAATGCGAGACTTTAAGGTGTCGACATTTTCGTCGTCAAATTCAAATAAACAGGTAGCAAATAAAAGACATACTACATATTTATATTCTAAAAAGTATAATCAAACACCATTTTTATGAAATATAACTTTTATTTTTTATTTATTTAAGTTTGTTCATCTATAAAACCTAGGAATATTCATCAGGATTTTTCTATTTTTTTTCATGTTCACATTAAAGATGGGCGAAATCGTTCATTTTGTGGAATCGTTCCTTCTCGTTCTATTCTACAGATGGAACGAGTCCAGAGGATAAGTTCCATGGAACGATTATAATAACCTCGATCATAAATGCCGATCGGAGTTGTAAAATCCGACAAGTGACACATTCATTTCGATCTAGCTTTGTTGGATCGGAATGATTGCCTGTTTGTTTTATTTAGTTATTTAAGAGCTTAAACAAAAACATAGAACCCCTACACGTTTTAGACCAAAACCATTAATTGTTTGTTATATCTTTGTCTTTAAATTCTAATAAGTGCAGACACTACAAACCTATAAATTCAAAATCCAAAATAAACAAACGTAACATATATTTCATTACTAGTCTTTACTATTGAAACAAGCGACAACTGATGGAGTAGATAAGAGCCAAAAGTTAAAATAAACATAAATAGAGAGACTCATGCATTAATGACTTCTTTACACTATGAAAAAATACGTGGACAATAGATAGCAATTACAATTTATATCTTAGTAAGCAAGTATGTGGAAAGACCGACAAATACCTGGCGACGTGGCGTTTTATCGTGGTTATAGATTGAATAATCTCGGTGGAACGAAATAGAGGAACGATATGCAATTCCAATTTCGTATTCGTTCCATAGATGGATTCGTTCCTTTGTACCGAATCCATCCGGATCGACACATCACTAGTTCACATACAAAAATCAATGATACAGTAACATAAAACACGTTTTTCTTTCAGAAATTTAACAAAAAGATGTGTTTGCTACCAGAAAAGTTACTAGAACTACTTCAAAGTACGGCATCCCACAAAGTCGGATGCTCAATGAATCAAACGCAAATTTCTTTATTCCATATGTCTAAGTAACAGTCAAATGAATTGTTTCGCCTTATTAGTTTGGCTTATTAATATACTTGAATTTTTTGGGGGTGTTAAAAAATTCCAATGAGACGGAAAATTCTAAAATTTAATTTAAACTTTGCCAAACCGCTACAGAAACTAGAATTCGCTAGAATTCGATGAAGTTTACTTATGAAGATGACTGTTTATCACATACAAAAGCGTTTGAGGGGCACAAAAAAACGAAGACAAAGTGACAAAATCGAGAACAAAGGGCAATTCCAACACATTTCCAAGGAATATTTCCTCCAAGATACTATACCAAAGTTAGTAATGCAAAATGGGATGAAATTAAGAAAAAGAGAAGACTAAATAGGTGATAGTTGGAGGCAATGAAAAATGGTGTAAGAGAAGGAGCATGTAAGAACAGGAGATATGCAGCAATAGATTGGAATGAATAGAAAAAAAACTATACAAGTCAGAGATCTACAGCTATGGGGGATCTACTACGCCTCCCGTAGAGCCTCACCTACACCAACATGGGACCAAACAAAACCACGATCCTTGACCTTCAGGGACCACTCAATAGTTGACCCAGGAGTAAACAAAATGACAACCCAAAGTGTCCCGCAATTAGAACACAAAAGTTCGTGACATCGGGGTCTCTAGAAGCGACAACGGGGCTCAAGGACTATTGTTCAGCACCAAACGAGAGGACAGAACCACAGATCTACCGCATTTGCAGAGCTAAACACATCTGGGTATAAAATCGTTTATTAGGTGCCAACAAATATTAGACGAATATTTACAAAAACTTTTAATCTGACAGATTTAAATTTCACATTTTCAAAATTTACATGAGAAGAAATTGATAGCCTTCTTTATAGTTAAAAAGATTTCTGCAAACTATGTACCTCTAATATAAAAATGAAAATAACCCAATGTTGACGAACAGGCACATTAATAGGGAATGTTCAAATTATCGCTAGGGGAAAATAACATTAAATGTACCACTTAAAAGAACAATTGGATTTAGAAGTGGAAAAAGTCATACGTGATATACAAGAGTCAGTTTGGTAGAGTACAGCAGAAATTAAGAAACGCTTAAAAGGTAGTAATTATCCGAGAGAGAGATGAGGAACTGTTCTTTGTACATTATTACGTTTCTCTTGCAAACGTTGTGAATTAATTTAAAAATAACATTAATGCCAGAAACTTACCAATTTAATTAACACTGTATTTACATTACGATATGTGTCCAAACTTTGGAAAGTTACGAAAAATACTATGATACCGAAACCAGGTACCCCCTCACGAAGTCACATCTTAGACAAATATTACCTGTCATGTCTAAACTTTTCGAAAAAAACTGCTTCTTAAGAGAATGCAATCCATCATTTAAAAATCAAATTTTATTTCAAATCATCAATTCAGATTCCGAAATAAGCAATCCACGCTAATCAAGTGCACAGAATAACCACTATTATTGAAAAAGCAATGGAAGAGAAAAAAGTTTTGTCTGCAATTTTTCTCGACGTAGCTCAAGCGCTTGACAAGGTGTATTAAAACATATTCTCCTCAAACAATATAAAGCCATATTAAAATCCTTTGTAAATGAGAGATACTTTAGAATGAAATAAGAGGATTCTTACATGGCGAGAGTAATACAGGATAGTGTTCTGGGTCCGGTCCTTTACCTGTTTTACGCGTGTGATTTACTGATCTACCAGAGTCAGAACTTAATACAGTGGCTACCTTCGTCGATGACGCTGCCATTATAGCTGTAGACAAAGACGGTGAAGAAACAGCAAAGAATCTGCAAATAGCCATTAATAACTTTCAAAGCTTGGAAAAGGAAACTGTTTGGAAGCTCGTGAAGAGCGAGGAGCTGCCAACACAGCAACGAGTTTTAGCGTTTCTGCCACAGACTAAAAAAGAGGATCTGACAAGTGGGCTTGAAAAGACTCGAGAGGCAAAATCCAGGGCTTAAAGTGGACCGATGGATTACCCTCAGTTCCAGGTCTTCCGAAAAGGGCCTACATGTGGGCCTTCGGATTGACAAGGAGTCTGAGGAAACGTTGGTGAGGACTGATTGGAGACCTTACTATTGCTTTCAGAGGGCTAGCTTTGTAACCCTCGAAACAAAGAAAGACCAGAAACCGGTGGTGCAGGATGAGGGTACTCTAGGAGAACCTCAGGCATCAACCTTTAAGGGTCAAAATGTTGAAGATTCTCCAAATAAATCTTCAACATAAGAAAACAACCACAGCGGCACTTTGTCAAAGGACGCTGGCTGAAGATATTGATATTGTCCTCATCCAAGAGCCATGGATAAGTAGACGTAAGGTGGGAGGACTACATATTAGGGGAAGGGAGCTGTTGATTGGTGCCCCAGATTCTAAAATTAGAACTTGTATCTGTTTCAGAGACGACCTCGACGTGATGCTTATCATGGAGCCATGCAGTGCGGACATGACGGCAGCCAGGATCAGACTGAGTGTCGATGGGGGGACATTGGAGACGACAATTGCGTCTCTATACCTACCCATTGACTCTCCAGAGCTACCAGGGTCTGATCTTGAGGCCTTGGTGGCATATACCAGTAAGAACAATCTGGAATTGATTATAGGCGCAGATACCAATGCTCATCATAAGGCTTAGGGCAGCAAGGATAACAATTATAGGTGTAAATCTCTCTTTAGCTATCTCTGTGGTACTGAACTGTCTGAATCAAGGTGATAAACCGACATTTAATACATCAAGGGGGGAAACAGTTATAGATGTAACCTTATGCACGTTGGGAATACGGGATATTGTAAGGGGGTGGCATGTATCCGACAAGCCGTCGCTCTCTGATCATGCGCATATCCGCTATGAATTATGTTCCGATTTAACGGAACCCAGACTATACAGGGATCCTAAGAGAACAGACTGTGGCTCTTACAAGGAAGACCTGTTAGCTGCAACCCGAAATATCCCTGTTAGAATAGGGAATGTGGAAGAACCGGAGTTGGCTGTTGAATTGTTGCAACGGACCATTCTTTCCTGCTATGAAAATAACTGTCGCCTTAGGGAGCGCCGTATAGCTAAGCGGGCTGCCTGGTGGAATGCAGAGTTAACCAATTTAAGGAAAGAAACTCGCCGGTCATTTAATAGGGCGAAGAAAACAGGTAATTGGGAAGCTTGCAAAGCTCTCCTCAATAAATACAATGATAAAATTAAAGAGAGCAAAAGGAAGGCCTGGAGAAAATTCTGTGAGGACATCGAAGGTGCTTCCGACATGACCAGAATTAACAGAATTCTCAAAAAAGATCCTTCCAACGCAATTAGATCTATACAAAAATCGGACAGGAGGTGTACCAGTACCGTGGAAGAGACTTTAGAGTATCTTCTGGGGGTACACTTTCCAGGTTCGAAGTGTATGGATGATTGTGATACCAATCAAGTTGTCACCTCTTGGAGGGCGACTAGGAGTGATTGGGAGATATCAAACGAGATCTTCAAGCCCCATTTACTTAGATGGGCGATAGGATCGTTTGAACCATATAAATCCGCAAGACCAGACGGAGTGTTTCCCAAGCTCCTTCAAGAGGGAATTTGGGAAATTATGGGTCCTCTATTGGAGATATTCAGGTCTAGCCATGCTATGGGTTATATCCCTAGGGCATGGAGAGAAACTAGGGTAGTGTTTATTCCAAAGCCCGGAAAAGGAAATCATAAAGTCATCATAAAATCATAAATCATTTAGACCAATTAGTCTTACCTCTTTTATGTTAAAGACTATGGAAAAAATGATATATTTAAATATTACGTCTTCTATTATTTAAGAGATCGAAAAATAAAAAGCACCACATGCAACTGGGTTCATAACATGCTGCGTATCAGAGTAGTTCATGCCCAAATGCAAAACAAAACGATCTCCATGAGGACAACAAAAGGGTGTCCTCAAGGAGGCGTATTATCACCGCTATTATGGAGTCTAGTAGTGGATAATCTCCTCAGGCCATTAAGTGACCAGGGGAAATTCCCGGGGACAGTGGCGAGCATCATGCTAAATGCTCTGCGAATTGTAGAAGGATGGTGCCTTGAGTAGGGATTAACTGTCAATTCTCAAAAAACCAAGTTGGTAGCCTTTACCAACATGAGAAAACTAAATGATCTGGGTAGCGTAAGGCTGTTTGGACAAGAGTTAGAACTAACCAATGAAGTGAGGTATCTTGGCATAACACTTGATGCGAAACTGAATTGGAGCAGACACCTAGTCAAAGTGGCAGACACGGCGGCGCAGCTCTCCTGGAGATGGAGAAGAGCTGTTGGCAAGACCTGGGGACTAAAACCAAATGTGGTACACTGGTTGTACACAGTAGTAATAAGACCAACGATTACCTATGGAGCAGTTGTCTGGTAGAGGAGGACGGAGCCGACATCGTCGGTGGGGTTCCTCACGACTCTCCAGCGACAGGCTCTGTTGGGAATCACGGGAGCTATGAACAGCACGGGAACCGCTTCCATGGAGGCCATCGTGGGTCTCTCTCCGCTGAAACTATTTGTAAAGGCGGAGAATGGCTGCGATACTGAGGCTGAAGGCCAGCGACGTATGGTGTCCTAATAAGGATGTAGGGAGCCATACAGATATCACAGGAACTATACTGGAAGAGCCGATATTTCAAATGCTGGCGGACAGTATGGCACCTGAAATTATGTTTACAGCTAAGCTGAACATATTTATACCGACCAGGGAACAGGAAAAAGTCGCTCGATCGATTGTGGTGCCGGCACCTGGTACACTGATGGATCACAATCTAGTCAGGGGGCAGGCGCAGGCATATGCGGAATGTGCCCTGGAAGGAAGACATCGACATGTCTGGGGAAACATACTACGGTTTTCCAGGCCGAATTGTTTGCAGTCGCAGCCCGCGCCGAGGAAATTCAGGAAGCCGGCTGCGCAAGCAAAAAAATTAACATAATGACCGATAGTCAGGCGGCTATTAAAGCCATTATGAACCCATCTACCAGGTCTAAGCTGGTGAAATATTGCAAACAGGTCCTCAATAACCTGGCACAAGACAATACAGTGTCGCTGATATGGGTGCCAGGACATGAGGGAATTAAAGGCAATGAGACAAACTGGCTAAAGAAGGTACTAATAGGAACTTCACAGGACCAGAACCTGTATGTGGAATCAGTAAGGATTCCGCTAAAAGGGAGATCTAGTTATGGCTAGAAAAATAACTTAAAAATAAATGGAGGTTAACGGAAGGTCAACTCCATACCAAAACACTACTAAGGGGGCTGGACGGGAAGTTTTCAGCCAACCTAATTCGTAATAGCAAAAAAGAAATTAAAATAATTACCGGGTTAATAACCGGACATTGTCCTTTGAGGAAGCATTTGTACACCATGGGCTTGGTTAGCGAGCCCTGGTGTAGATGTGAAAAACAGGAGGAAACTAGCCTTCATGTAATATGCACGTGTGAGCAACTGAAGGAACTCAGACAGAAATATTTCGGGAGGGATCTTTTGGATCCTTCGAGTGTACTCAAACTTCCCCTGAGGAGGATAGTGGCTTTTATCGAGGACACAAGACTAACAGAGTGGAATTGAGAGATCTATTGGGGATAGTACAAAGAGTAGTGTGCTCAAGTGCCTGGACGTGGTGGCATCCAACCCAAAACAGAGAAGAAGAAGAAGACCTGTACAGTGACCTAAAAATATAATTTGTGGATAGTGTGATTCAGAAATTTGCAAGAAGCGATGAAGAAAGACTTCTGCAACACATAAATGTAGAGTCGATCCAGCTCCTCGACAACGTGAACTTAGTAAGAAGGCTCAAGAGAAAGGGGCCCTTTGAGCTTGTGTAGAGTGCTAGTGATGAAAGCAGAGCCAGAGCTAACAGACGCTAGTGAGTGACATTTACTTTAGTATTTAGTATTTTAAGAATAGAATTAAGTTATTTATTAGTCTGCAACTAGATCATAACTTATCTCATTAAAAAAATAATATCACAATTGACAGACCAGATGGTATCAGCTTTCACATGGTGTAATTACTGAAATAATCGCAATTCATAGATAACATTTCAACATCGGTAATGGCATCAGATAACAGAGCTAATTGAAATCACTTAATGGTAACTAATCTTAAAAAGCTATTATATCTATAAATTAGCTAAAAAATGTTTTCTCAACATTGATAAGATTTATTAAAAACAGTTGTCAACACCTAATGGCATGCTGAGCTCAAATACAGTGCAAACAGCGTTTTTATGGTCAGCGGTTTCTTTGTCATAAATAAGTATTTGTTGAGAGACTACTGGAGTTATTCGTTACGTTCAATGTAGGTATTTATAACAGATTTATTTACGCAGTTCTTAGCGCTATGCAATAAATATGTGCCTATTTTCAAATATGGATACTGAAATTATTTTCAGAATTGGCTATATTAATTATAAAAATAGTAACTATATACAGGCTGTCCTTGAAATAAATAGACGACATATGATAAATGGAAAGATGTAATTATATAGAATACAAATCCAAAATATTGCATCGCGAATCCCGAAATTAAGAACACCCTGAAAATCGTATTACGCGACGCCTATGAATTCAAAATATTCAGAATATGTATAAAAAATAAATATTTCACACACACACACATATGCTATAGCGTATGATTACATACGTAACAGCTGGACGAGATGGACAATAAAAAAACTATTCTTTTCGTTAACGGTCAACTTTTTCATACGTTGTCTTTTTATTTCAAGAACACCTGTATAATAGTCCCCGTAACTAGCTTTGGGGTAGTACCATGGTAGGAAAATAAACTTACAAATAAATAAAAATTTCCAAAAGTAATCTCTTATGAAACCAAAACAGATTTCTAAATTTCTATTTCACTAAATGTTTAATCTCAAACGAATCGCAAACGATCTTACATAAAAGCTTCCTTAAACATTTGTAATCGTTTCTTGTTGAATGTTTTCCATACAATTAGTAATAATTCCTAGTAATTTTTCGACATTATTATACCTATTATCTGAAAAGCCATTGACGTTTTCAGAAGAAATAAATCTAAAAAAAAAAATAATTCCAATTGTTGAAATTTATTCTTGGAGAATATTTCATTAAATTTTCTCAATTTATATGCAAACTACTTATATTTCTTTAAAATACTATTGATAATTCCAATTGTTGAAATTTATTCTTGGAGAATATTTCATTAAGTTTTCTCAATTTACATATATGCAAACTACTTATATTTCTTTAAAATACTATTGATAATTCCAATTGTTGAAATTTATTCTTGGAGAATATTTCATTAAGTTTTCTCAATTTACATATATGCAAACTACTTATATTTCTTTAAAATACTATTGAGACGTTTTCTGTGTTTAAGCGGATATAAACAGCCATACTTTTCAAAGTTATTAAGTGTATTCCGTACTGCCTAAATGTCAATAGTATATTCAAAGTAAATTTAAAATTGAGATCATAGAGTCGCTGTTTTACTGTATATTTGATGTATTTCTAGGTTTCATAAAAATATATATTTATCTCTGATATACAATGTAGAAAATATATTAATTTTATATTACAAAAATATTTATGAGTTAACACCATGTTAGTAGCAGTAAAACAGTAGCATAAATGCTACTGTTTTACCATAGTAAAAGAATGAAATATGATCTTACCTTAATACGCGAAAATCTAAGTCTAGAGGGTCCAACTTAAAAATAACCGACGGATCACAGCTCATTACATACCAATCCATGATATGGTGGTACATTTCTTGGTCTATAAGACTCCAGTCAAAACACTCTGCCTGAACTAATAATGACTTCGCTTTTTCCATATGATTAGCTCGTATTTTGGGCTCATTCGATAATTTTACAAGTAAAATTAAAATACTATGAAGGATTCTGACTTTAACTTGAATAGGCGTTACATCCACAAGGTTTCCTAACCATACTGGCCAGTTCACAGACATAAAAATATGTCCAAGAAAAACATGACAATCTGGCAGATATTGCTCCACTACCTATAAAAAATATCTATAGAAGATGTAAATTAATGCAATAATAAAACTTTCACCTTTAACATTAGGTCTAAATCAGCTATTGATGGCCAAAAATTTTGCCAAGGAAGAGCTGAGAATTGACCGTGAATAACATTTAATATGTGATCCTTCACCGAAGAATGAGCGAAGTTTGTTACATACCAATGCCATACATAACTCAATATCTTTCCAGATGCTGCAATTTTCACATTATAATTATACAATTAATTTAAGATTAAGAAATTTATTACTAACCAGGTAGAGTTTGTACGACAAACATAATACATTCTAAAAACATATGAACACTTTTAACAGCAAATGGCCCATCAGATGGGATCCAAGGTAAAATCACAGCTCTATCATCAGTCAATTGTTTAATCCAGTTTGCCATACTTTCCTTCATATTTTGCATCCAATATGGCATTACCCAAGGCGAAAACATATCTCTTAAATAAGGCCAAATAATCTCACATAAAGAGTCACCTAGAACTCCAGGATGCATATTTAAAGTACTAATAACTAGTGCGTGACCTATCATGCCATGAAAAGCCATAAAAACTTCAATATAGCTTCTCGTTTTTGGGTAAAGTCCATACAGTCCATATTGAAACCTTTCATGCGCAAAATGTTTGCTAAGTAACGATGCAGTTTCTAATAATTCACTGTTTTTCAGCATCCTCTGTTTTTGGGCATACAATCTTATTTGGTCTCTCAATGGAAGTGCGAGATTAATTTCGACTGGTTTTGACAGATAATTAAGAAAATCAAGCCAAATACTAACTGAAATATAACCATTATCCATTCCACAATTACTAGCTTTTAATAGTATGATAAGAATTTCGCCAAAATGTTCTGGAAATTGATGATCGAGCATACAGACTAGATGCTTCCTCAACAAAGAATGCAAACAGGCCGAATCCGTAGGCGGTTCAAATCCCAAGGATTGGAGGGCTGCTATTAATATATTTATAAATTTAGACCTTTGGGCTAATTTAGGATTCTTAGTTTTTAACCAAAAGTTGACGTCAAACTGTAAGAGAAAATAATAATTTTAAAACTTAAAATCATTTAATAATCATTTGTATACCTTTGACAGTAAAGCAAAAGCAACATCGTATTTTTCTAATATTTTTTCGCAGATCGTTGAATACATCAAAATAAAATTTGCAGTTCCTGCATTCACTGGCAAAAAATGAGGCAATAAATGGGTTTGTAAATCAGGTTTTTCTAATATATTATTTAATAATCTTGGATGTTCAAATTCTCTGCCGTGTATATGGGACTAAAAAGTATTTTAAATAGTTTTAATTTATTTCTATAAAAACCATAATTACTCAAATTATATGTTACTTAATTGACTAGTATAGATTATGAAGACATATTAATCACTTATTGGAAATAACACGTGTATTATTCTCTATGTTAATATAGGCAAACACATAAATACCTGCTTTTATGTATAAAAATGTTCTTATCTTCCATAACTAGACAGCTTTAAATTTTAATACAATTTCCCATTATGGTTCGCATATGTATTGGTAACTTGCGTGCCAATTTAGAAAACATTTCCTACATTATTAATTTTATTATCTGTAAGTTGGTATTGTCGTCTATTGATTTTATATAAAAATAAATCATAATCGAATATACAGCCGCTATAAAGTTCCTTGCAAAACAAGGAAAAGTTACAAAAATTATTCTTGTTGGCTATATACGGGAATGATTCTTCAAGTTAACTATACTTGTCACAAAAAGTATCGCATCATGTAAAAAAGTAAGAATTTCTTTGAATTATGGAATAAATCTCAACTGAAAATATTGTACTTATTTCGTAAATGCATACTTTACTTATTTTATCTGACAGTTAATTTTTATCAGATGTTTTTTCTTTGTTAATGTCAAAAAACGTAAAAAGTGGAAAGTGTAAGAAAAGGCGTAGTTCATTAATACTGTTAAAAAGTAAATTTGCTTAGGCATTTGTTAAAACTGTTTTTTTATTAAACAGATTTTGGACAAAAATGAGTAATTTGACACCAGTACAAGCAGCCCAAATTGTGGCCTTAAGTGAGGATGGAAGATCGCAGCGATATATAGCCCAACTTATGAATATCAACCAATCGAGCGTATCCAGAATATTAATAAGGTTCAGAGAAACGGGAGTTTACCATAGAAGACCAGTTCCAGGACGTCCAAGATATACCATCCCTGCAGATGACCGTTTTCTACGTCTACAAGCCCTACGGGAACGTCATATTACTGCACGAAAACTGCGCAATGATCTTTCCAGAGTCCGTAATGTCCAAATAAGCATTGATTCTGTTAGAAACAGGTTAAGGGAAGTTGGAATTAGAGCTAGAATGCCTGTTACTGCACCATTGCTAACCAGAGCACATCGTGTGGCATGTTTGAGATTCGCAAGACAACATGTAAATTGGAATGTAAACGACTGGGCTAATATCCTGTTTACAGATGAGTCCAGATTCTCAATTTTCGGGTCAGATAGACGTATTCCAGTTTACAGACGCGAAGGCGAGCGATTTGCACAGTGCAACATAAGATCAGCAAGGAATTTTGGCGGTGGCTCTATTATGGTATGGGGAGGCATTTGTCTAGAAGGTCGCACAGAGTTAGCTGTATTTCGCAGGGGATCCTTGACAGCTGATCGGTATATAAGAGACGTTCTAGAAGAACATGTGGTTCCATTTGCTCCTGTTATTGGAATAAATTTTGTTCTAATGCATGATAACGCACGTCCGCACGCTGCAAGAATAACAACCGATTATCTTCGAGAAGTAGGTATTCAAGCTTTAGCATGGCCAGCAGCAAGCCCAGACTTGAATCCAATAGAGCACGTTTGGGACAACCTAGAACGCCGCATAAGATCTCTTAATATCGCTCCAGACAGCTTAGATGACCTTGAACACGCATTATTAGAAGAATGGGAAACTTTAGATATGGAGTTTGTAAGGAATTTGATAAGAAGCCTTCCACAACGGATGCGAGCTGTTATTAGGGCCAGAGGTGGCAATACTAGATACTAAAAATCGTTTACTTTACTTTAAGACATTTTTTGTTACTTTAAAATTTTCTTGTTTTGGAGAATAAAAATTATCTTTGCAATTTCCTCAAAAAATTTCAAATAAAAAAAAACCAAACATCTTTTAAACTTAACGAAAAATCATTATCATTTTTAAAAAAAAAAGTATATATGTATATCGTGAGAAGCATTTTGTCAAAAACCATTTATTTTGAAATGATGCGATTCTTTTTGTGACAAGTGTATTTGCGAGTGGTCAAAATGATTTTAACATGATCGAGAATCATTGAATGATGATCCCAGTACAGGTCGCTCTAATGATGTGATCATTAGAGCAGGAAAACTGTGCCACGTGCCAGTGTTCCGCGCTCGACATGAATCAGTAAAGCTACGCTACCGCTACAGCCTTCACTGCAGCTTCCATGTAGGCTGCCGCAACTACTACTTTATTATTGTTCGTTTGCTCTAAAAATGTCGCAGTTACGTACTTCACGAAAACGACCAATGTCAGGCACAGTTAAAAACTGTATTGCAGATATGCCGGATTTATTTTATGATGACGTAAAAATTCAATGGGTAGTTTGTAATTTGCTTCTAATGTGTTGGCCCAAAAGATATTGTCAACTTCACGTCAACAGCGCACAGCATTCTTATCAAAAAAAGTACTGGACGATTTTATGAAACATTTCAATTTGATTTATGTTACCCTTATTGTATGTCATCTACCGTTTACTTTACTAGACAACGAAGCACTTGTCTCCTTGTGGAATAAATACGGGTACTGTAAATTGCCAAGTCGGAAAACGTTACGAAATTTACGGCCATATTCGAAAAAGAATTAAATCTAAATTGAAGGATCAAAAGCTATGGTTATGTATGGACGAAACAACAGATGTAGCTAAAAACATTCTGTTGTTAATGTAATGGTGCGAACAATGGAACCACTTCAACCTATTCTACTCGCCTCCAAAAGAGTCGAAAATTGTACCGCTGACGAGATTTTAAAGGTGGTGTTGAATTCATTGAACAAATTTGAACTTTCAACAAAGCAACTTTTATTGTTTATGAGTGATGGTGCCGCAAATATGATTTCCTTAGGCCAATTTCTTAAAGAACACATCTTACATATAACGTGTAAAATCAATGCTTTATATCTTGTGGCACAAACGATTCGTCGATGCTATCCACGTGTAAATGCATTAATTTCTAGTACAAAGGCAGTGTTTCTAAAGTCCAAAAATGTACTCGAGAATTTCACAGACTATGCCCCAAATACCTGAACCACGACAGTTGATTGTTAGACGTTGGTGGACATGGTTACAAGCTGCGTTTTATTACAACAAATATTTTGATGTGTAAACAAGGTACTTTTACAATTCGATAAGAAAGCAGCTGCAGCTATCGAGCTGCAGATCACGAACTTTAAAATTCTACACGAGTAGAGCCTTTGCGCTTTGTCGGAACAAATCAAATTTAATTATTGACTGACTTGTTACTGGAAATGAAGCTTGGGTCAATGGATGATCCAGAACCGAAACAAGAGTCGATACAGTGGCATGTCGAGGGCTCGAGCCACCCCAAGAAGTATAAAGTCACTCCTTCTGCAGGCAAAATAATGGCAACTTTTTTTTGGAATTACCAAGGAATTCTTCTGATTGATTATCAGAATAAGAGTAGTACGGTAAATGGAGAATATTGTGCATCATCTCAGAGATTCTATTAAAATGAAAAGATGCGGATGACTCACGCAAGGTGTCTTGTTACTCCACAATACAGCAGCGCAAAGTCAAGACTCAAAAACTGCTTACGATCGTATTATTTCTTCATTCATTCAAATCACTTTTTACCTAAAAACATTTAGGCTGTCCAAAATAAATATATGTTTACCAAAATATGCCTGGCTAGACTAGAATATTTAGTATATGTGCAATAACTTAAATTTTGTTTTTAGTAAGATAATACTTTATTTTTCGATATTTCTGGAGTATTTCTCTAGAATCTACAACTTTTCAAAAATGAAAATGAATTTATTACTTTTCGCTTTTAAAAATTAAAATAATTTCTTTGGTATCTCAAAAATCTAGCGTCAGAAACTTTGAGGCTGAAGAAACAATTTTCAGAGTCGTTTTAGCATGTTCAATACACTGTTGATTGCGCTTCGAATTTCGAGAAATTTCATTAGTAGTCACAGAATATGGCATTCATTTTAACTAATGCTATGAACAAAGCCAGCGCTATACTGTTGGAAAAAAAACTTTGGTGCGGTACAAAAGCGATTCGTTCTGTTGGAATGCTTATGGTCTCTGATATCTCTCACACTTTCACAAACTTGTCAATCAAAATAATATCAAGGATTTTTGGTGATAATCTATAGTGAAATAGATGATCCTAAACCATCGGAGCATGGTGCATCTTCTTCTGGCAAATCTGAATTCATTTTGCACAATGGCACATTTCTTGAAAGCAATTTGGAGATTCTAAAAGAACTAACTCTTAACTCGAATTTCATTTTGTATCTATTTACATTTAGTCTTGAAATGTTTAATTTAAGAATGATTTGCAGTTTCATATAGGTTGCCAAAAGGGATATAACTATCACATAAAAATTGCTTTCTCCGACAGACAGAGCACAAAGTCATTCTTTAAATTATTTTAATACTTCAACTTTTATTAACTTATAAAAATATAGTCAACCCCGTAAACAAAATAATTTAGCAATACATATGGGATTTGTTTTGAAAATTTATATAATTTTTAAACAAACCTAATATACAAAAGAATAGTGATCTTGAGTAATTAAGATTTATTCGAAAGAGAAAAATATTCAATTAATTTGGAAAAGATTCATACCTGACCCAACAATTCTAAACACTGTGAATAAAGTTGTTTGCCTGGCATGTAATTGTTAATTTCATCGTTCAATAGGCTTAGAATATAATAAAATAATTCCACTCCTAACTCTAAGGTTGAACTATCCTGAGACAATTTAGTTCGCAAATCACTGAAATTACAAAATATATATATATAAAAAATAAAACACTTAGAGAGTATACAAATGCACCTGATTGCCTGAAGTAACGTAACAGCACTTAGACAGACGTGTTGAGAAGGAGGTAACATGAATTTTTTCAACAAAGTATCGTAATTTCTTCTGTTATTATCAATTTGGTGTCGTATACCTTCATTCACTCTTGTTTCCTAATAAATAATTTTTTCTAAAATAAACATTTATTTTCGAAAAATCACTATACCTTTGCATTCAATGTTATAACTGCTGCTCCTGAACATTGGGAGGATTTGTTTGGTCCATTACAAGTCACTTGTTTCTTAATTTTGTTTATCACAGAAATGTATAACTGAGGCACTAGTTCTTGATACATACAATCCAAAGTTTTATATTCGGAGCAACTTAAATTATGTTCGCTTGTAAGAAAAGAAATTAAAGATAATTAATTTGTAAACTAACTAAAAAGTATATGTTACAACATATCACAGGAATTTCCTGCATATTAATCATTTTAAAAGGCAAATACATTTATAGATGAAGTTATTATGAATGAAACTACCGTGTACTATGTTTCTGCTTCAAATCATCTAAGACAGTATAACAATTATTAGGTCTACAGTCCTATACAGAGGATTTACTTCACTATAAACACTTTTCTTGTTATATTAAATACAGTCTCTATATTGGTAAAACGTGGAACAAATACAAGTGGCCCGTATCGTTATGTTTAAATTTTATGAGTGTAAAGTAGACTTCATTTCAAGTAACAAAAACGCAAAACTTGTATATCCATTTTTATTTGTTTCAAAGTTACAGATCTGTGAATGTGATTGTCAGATCATGAAAAAAATGTAATTCTAAAGTCAGTAAAAACTGATTTGATTTAAAAAAGTTCAATTAATAATATTTTCGAAATGTCCACATCCTTGTTGAATGCAGGCTTGTGCCCGTAAGCCAGCAGAAGAAGTACTTATCTGAATTTTGTACATGTTTTGTCAGGTTTGCTGGGCAGCCAGGTGAATACGATCCAACAACTCTTCTCTTGTGTTCGAAACTTGCACGTAGACTAAATTTTTCATGTACCCCCATAAATAAAAGTCAAGGGGATTAAGATCGGGTGATCTGAGTGGCCATGCAACAGGACCACCTCGACCAATACATCTTGGATAATTGACGTTAACCCAATTTCGGACAGCAATTACGAAATGTGATGGTGCCCCATCCATGTGAAACCACATGTCTCGTCGAACATTCAGTGGGACATCCTCTAAAAGACCTGGCAGATCGTCAATAAGACATTGAAGGTAATTGTCCGCATTTAACCTCCCAGGAAGTACGACAGGACCAATCAACAAGACATCGATTAGGGCCGCCCAAACATTAATCAAAAATTCATGTTGAAATTTAGATGAGCGTATAGCTTGGGGATTTTCTGATGACCACCTGTGCAGGTTTCTCAGATTTGTAACACCACTTCTCGTGAACGTAGATTCATCTGTCCAGAGGACTGTTCTGCAGAAATTAAAATGAAGCCGTGACTGTCTTAATATCCAGGAAGAATAAACTAGACGAGCATAGTGGCCTGCCTCAAGCAAACCGTGTACTCTGCGATAGTGATATAGATATCAGCCCTTACGTTTTAAAATTCGCCAAACTGTCGTTTGTGGCACTCCTAGTTGTCTAACGATTCGACGTACACTGAGAGTTGGATCCCTTGTAACAATAGCTCCTGCTTGTTCCTCTAAGTCTGTTGGCAAATTTACTCCTCGGTCGAAAAGATAATCACGCAGTCAACATTCCCGAAATTGTCTGTGTACTTCCAGAAACGTTCTGTAACGAGGAATGCGCCTATCGGGAAACCGATGTCGGTATTCAATAACTGCTTGACGTGCACTGCCGTTACAGTAGTCATGCACAAAATGCATATCCGCATACTCTTGAGAAGAAAATCGGTATCATAAATCAATTTCCAGTACTCTTTTTTGTTGATCTCCAAGAAATTACTGTATGGACTACGACACGTGTTTATTTATTTTAGGATAACATTTTATTATGCGACGTTAACAATCACAGACCTGTTATTGAATCGTTTAACTTTTTTTAAATTGTATTGACTTTAGGCTTACATTTTTTTTCATGATCTGACAATCACATTCATAGATCTGTAACTTTGAAACAAATAAAAATGGATATACAAGTTTTGCGTTTTTGTTACTTGAAATGAAGTCTACTTTACACTCCTAAAATTTGAACATAACGATACGGGACAGCTTGTATATCCAAGAGCAAAAAATACTCAAAATATCTCGATGAATAGACAGATTATTTTCAAAACACATAATTAAGCTAAGAGTCAATTAGAAAATGAATAAAACATGATGATTCACCAGGCCCAGAAAGTTGGTCTGAACAAATGTATAGCATGTTATTAAATTCTTGCAAAATGGAAATATTACTGAAATGGAAAGAAGTTTGATACATCGGAAAATAAATTAAACTGTGAAAACTGAAAGGAAAGAATAAAATATCACTAACTGGGTATACCAAAAGATAAAATTAAAAATATAAAACCTAGTGGCTAAATACATATTTTCCTTGAATATAAACAACATTTTAATTAAATCGTCAATAAAGCTTATACATCGCCAAGTACCCTTACTCTTGATTTTTATAATACGTAATTCTAAATAATTTAGTAACATTAGGACTATAAAGACCCTATATTTCGCGTTTGTTATGAGGTGCATGGAATATTGCCCTACTGTCTGGTTCCCATATTCAACAAAAGTATTCGGCGGCGGTTGTTAAAATTTATTTCATTCTAAGCTTCCAGCCGATTACCTACTAAGGGTATTGATTATAACTAGAGTCCGGATCATATGCAAAATATGCTTTTTTTAATTGCCTTATTTCATTCAAAAAACGTTAAATAAATCCAGGAAACTAATAATTTTGTTGACATACCTTATAACAACAAAATAATCAGCTTTCTGGGTTTATTTAATGTTTTTTGAATGAAATAAGGCAATTAAAAAAGCATATTTTGCATATAATCCGGACTCTAAGCAACTCTTTACTAGAGCATCATGGTTTTCAATTCCTTCTTGAACGTAAGCAAAAACATCAGTCAATATTATTATTGACAGCAGCGATTTATTATCTAAACTGGACTTCATATTCCTAATCCTTCACCTAAGATAAACAGGTGTCCTTGAAAGAAAAAGATAACTTATGGAAAATGGAAAGATGTAATTATATAGAATATGAATTCAAAAAATTACGACGCGAATCCCCAAAACTCCCCCCCCCCCCCCCCCCCCCACCGAAAATTGTATTATGTGCCGCCTATGGATTCAGAATGTCGATAAATAATACCTCTATTGAGTTTACACGCAAAGATACGCTGCAACATTTACGCTGCGACATTTAAGACATCAAGGGGGGAATCAGTTATAGATATAACCTTATGTACGTTGGGAATACGGGATATTGTAAGGGGGTGGCATGTATCCGACGAGCCATCGCTCTCTGATCATGCGTATATCCGCTATGAACTATGTACAGATTTAACTGAACCCAGACTATACAGAGATCCCAAAAGAACAGACTGGGGCTCTTACAAGGAAGACCTGTTAGCTGCGACCCAAAATATCCCTGTTAGAATAGGGAATGTAGAAGAGCTGGAGTTGGCTGTTGAATGGTTGCAACGGACCATTCTTTCCTGCTATGAAAATAACTGTCCCCTTAGGGAGCGCCGTATAGCTAGGCGGGCTGCCTGGTGGAATGCAGAGTTAACCAATTTAAGGAAAGAAACTCGCCGGTCATTTAATAGGGCGAAGAAAACAGGTAATTGGGAAGCCTACAAGGCTCTCCTCAATAAAGACAATGATAAAATCAAAGAAAGCAAAAGGAAGGCCTGGAGAAAATTCTTTAAGGACTTCGAAGGTGTTCCTGACATGGGCAGAATAAACAGAATTCTCAAAAAAGATCCTTCTAACACAATTAGATCTATACAAAAATCGGACGGGAGGTGTACCATTACAGTGGAAGAGACTTTAGAGTATCTTCTGGGGGTACACTTTCCAGGTTCGGAGCGTATGGATGATTGTGATACCAATCAAGTTGTCACCTTTTGGAGGGCGACTAGGAATGATTGGGAGATATCAAACGAGATCTTCAAGCCACATTTAATTAGATGGGCGATAGGATCGTTTGAACAATATAAATCCGCAGGACCAGACGGAGTGTTTCCCAAGCTCTTTCAAGAGGGAATTGGGGAAATTATGGGTCCTCTATTGGAGATATTCAGGTCTAGCCATGCTATGGGTTATATCCCTAGGGCATGGAGAGAAACTAGGGTAGTGTTCATTCCGAAGCCCGGAAAAGTAACATATACCCACTCTAAATCATTTAGACCAATTAGTCTTACCTCTTTTATGTTGAAGACTTATGGAAAAAATGATATATTTAAATATTAAAGAAGGGGCTCTGGATAGATCTCCTCTACACCCACTGCAATGGGCATACCAGATGGGAAAATCAGGTGAGGGTGCCCTGCATAGCCTGGTGAGAGGGCTCGAAAGGAGCCTACACTACAAGGAAATTGCACTTGCAGTCTTCTTAGACATAGAGGGAGCTATCGATAACACCTCGATGTCTTCTATTATTCGATCTTTAAAAGATCGAAAAATAAAAAGCACCACATGCAACTGGGTTCATAACATGCTGCGTAGCAGAGTATTTCATGCCCAAATGCAAAACAAAACGATCTCCATGAGTACAACAAAAGGGTGTCCTCAAGGAGGCGTATTGTCACCGCTACTATGGAGTCTAGTAGTGGATAATCTCCTCGGGACATTAAATGAGCAGGGAATATGGACGCAGGGGTCCGCCGATGACATTGTCATAGTGTCCCAGGGGAAATTCCCGGGGACAGGGGCGAGCATCATGCGAAATGCTCTGCGAATTGTAAAAAGATGGTACCTTGAGGAGGGATTAACTGTCAATCCTCAAAAAATCAAGTTGGTAGCCTTTACCAACATGAGATAACTAAATGATCTGGGCAGCATAAAGCTGTTTGGACAAGAGTTAGAACTAATCAATGAAGTGAAGTATCTAGGCATATCACTTGATGCGAAACTGAATTGGAGCAGACACCTAGCCAAAGTGGCACACAGGGCGGCGCAGCACTTCTGGAGATGCAGAAGAGCTGTTGGCAAGACCTGGGGACTAAAACCAAATGTGGTACACTGGTTGTACACAGCAGTAATAAGACCAACGATTACCTATGGAGCAGTTGTCTGGTGGAGGAGGACGGAGCGGACATCGTCGGTGGGGTTCCTTACGACTCTCCAGCGACAGGCCCTGTTGGGAATCACGGGAGATATGAACAGCACGGGAACCGCTTTCATGGAGGCCATCGTGGGTCACCCTACGCTGGAACTATTTATAAGGGCGGAGGCAATGGCTGTGATACTGAGGCTGAAGGCCAATGACGTATGGTGTCCTAATAAGGTTGTAGGGAGCCATACAGATATCACAGGAACTATACTGGAAGAGCCGATATTTCAAATGCCGGTGGACAGTATGGCACCTGAAATTATGTTTACAGCTAAGCTGAACATACTTATACCGACCAGGGAACAGGCAAAAAGTCGCTCGATCGATTGTGGTGCCGGCACCTGGTTCACTGATGGATCACAATCTAGTCAGGAGGCAGGTGCAGGCATATGCGGAATGTGCCCTAGAAGGAAGATATCGATATGTCTGGGGAAACATACTACGGTTTTCCAGGCCGAATTGTTAGCAGTCGCAGCCTGCGCCGATGAAATTCAGGAAGCCGGCTGCGCAAGCAAAAAATTAACATAATGACTGATAGTCAGGCGGCTATTAAAGTCATTATGACCTCATCTACCAGGTCTAAGCTGGTGAAATATTGTAAACAGGTCCTCAATAACCTGGCACAAGACAATACAGTGTCGCAGATATGGGTGCCAGGACATGAGGGAATTAAAGGCAATGAGAGACAAACTGGCCAAAGAAGGTACTAATAGGAACTTCACAGGACCAGAACCTGTATGTGGAATCACTACGGATGTCATTCTTGACATGTGCTTTAAAAACTTAAAACGGAGATAAAACTCCTTTACCACAGTAATATTTGTACTCTAGGTTTTTACCTACTTACATCTTTCCATTTTTCATACGTTGTCTTTTGCATTCTAATACACCCGATAGATCGTGATATTGAGACACTAAAACTATAGTTCTGTTCGCTTGGAAAAAAAATTATAGTAGGTAAGTTTAAATTTATAAAACAGAAATAATGCTGTGGTAAACTATTCAACAAGAAAACGAAGGTAAAGATAAAAGTATAAAATATTATATTAAAAAAAATTGCTCTGGTATCAAACTTAACGAGAACTTAGAAGATTAATTGCTATTAAAAGAAGGTAAAGAAACACTTAGAGAAGGAGGAATTATGTAAATTCAGAAAGTACTGAAAGTTAAAAAGAGGACTACACAAAAAAAATCGGTTGATAGATAAATATTGTACATCTTCCACTCCTCTCTCTTCACTCACTCTTTCCCATTTCGGGATTTTACATTAATTTTTTTTACGCTTTCTGTCGAAAGCATATTTCGATAACGGATATACATGTATATTTGTAAATACATTTTATGCAAATGATTCGTTATGAAATGCGATCTGTAACTCAAATAATTAATAAATTAAAATTAATAAATAGTAATCAAAAAATAAAACTAGTGGGTTTAGTTGAACAGATGCACATATTTTAATAACAGAATTATTTTATAAAAGTAAAAAACATGTTTGTGATTATATGTAGGAATAGTAAGCGCCAAATAAGATGGCGAGCGGAGGAAGTGCGCAGTAGTCGTTTTTAAAAACATGCACATGCCCAATTACTCAAGTAATTGTCAGAATATATTTGTCAGTGACAGAACATAATGTCTTTGCTAGGGGATCATAAAGTGATACACGTTTAAACGCAAGAAGTAGTTTTTAATTTTTACAAATATTTTTATAAACATAAAAGTACATCTTTGCTATTCAGTGAAATAAATATTTAGAATCAGAAATATTAGTTGATGAAACTACAGAAAGTTTAATTATTAATGTATATAATGAGAGTGACATTGATGACAACAATTTTAGTTCCGAAGATTAATTTGTCTAATCTATTGTACTATTAGTAATAAAGGAATAAACCATTAATTAAATTTACCATTAATTAAATTTAATTAATTATAACATTAAATTGCTTCCTCTGTAAATTTATACTGTTTTAAAAATATTCTTAACAACCTGTTTATACATTACAATGTCATTATTACTGTCAACACAAAAAAAAATGGGAAATCTAAAATTTGATCGTGTGCTATTAATTGTCAGCTTATGTCAGTTTTATTCGTGTCAAACGGTTGTCAAACGTTACTATTGGTTTTAGTTTCAAGTATGCCAAAGCCCGAATCTTAATCCAATTGAAAATTTGTGGGGCACATGGAAAAACCAATGCGTAGTAGTAATTTTAGACAGACAGGAATTGATTAATGACATAAACGAGTGTTGGCAAAATTTAACTGCACAATATTGTGAAGCACTAATTAGATCTATACCTAGAAGGATTAATTTGGTGATAGAAAGTAATGGCAATGCAACAAAATACTAAAGTATTATATTTCTGTTAATAACTACCTAATAAAAAATATGACCTCTATTTTCTTGCCGCATATTATTTTACGACGTCTAATTAAATTATTTTGATTAATCATTCGGATGGCAATGTCAAATAATTCTAACCTCTTTGAAAAAAGCCATAAATCATAATTAAACAGATTAAAAAAAGATAAAACACAAATTTCTGTGTACGTCAATTTCTCATTTTTTTTTTGGTGGGAAACGTAATATCATTTTGTTTGGTAATGAACGTATACCGATAGGACCAGCTCTGAACGAGCCATAACCAGCAATAAGTGGCAACAGCGAATCCCCTCCACGCGCAGTAGCTTAAATTGCCATACATTGCAGTTATGAATTTAGTAAGACTTAAACCGCGCAAGGATATAGTCGTTTGCATATTCGTTCTGTATACGTAATTTGCCCATTTGTTTCAGACATAATAAGGTCGTTATATCTCCAAGTTATTATTATTATTGTATTCTTAGCTGCTACGGAAAAGTAATTTTAAGTAATAAAAAAACAATAACGTTTTCTAAAAGATAAAAGTAAAAAAAATCAATAATTCTGCAAAATAAATTTAAATTTTAAGAATTGTTGCGTTTTAGAATGCGCTTTACTGTACTTCTACCAGCACCGATTTCGTCTGCTATTTGCCGGGTACACTTAAAGTCGCCCATTTCAACTAACGAACAAACCCTCACGTCTCTCTCCTCCCGATCGGCAGGTATTAGAGGGATATGAGGCTGTTCGTCAATTTGTTGGCATTTGCGGCAATTTCCGACGACACAGCCATATTTCCTAAACGCATTTACGATCCTTTCAATCGTCGAATGCGAAGGAATAGGCCGATTTACGTACTCTACAGCAAATAAATCAGCGGTTGTTCGAAAGGAATTGCCGGCAAGATACCACGAAACTATTTGTACCTTCTCTGCGGTTGTATACACTGACATAGCTACCTTTACGTTTGCACAGCTAAATACGAATGACGGGCAATCTATTGCTCTCGATCATCGGAGTTATGTATGCGCACGCGGAGTGGCATCGTACACACGTTGCCACATCGCATTACGTTCCATACGTATATTGTTGCGTATGGCCCGTAGCGGGCTGAACCAATCGGTATGCATATATGTCATTATACATATGTTTAATTATTTCTGTAACGTCTAATTGATTTGACAATAAATCTATACTGTTAAAAAAATAAGTTTGTCTAATAAATTATTAATTTATTAAGTGATAGATGTGTAGTTTACACCGCCTATGGTATCTTGCAATTTTATGTAAAACCAAATGCAAATCTCCCCACTACTTAATGCTGCGCAAACTGACTCCCACCGCATGCCATTTTATTTGGCGCTTGTTATATATATATATATATATATATATATATATATATATATATGTTTAACATTTTAACATACCGAGCAAACCTTGATATGGTTTTAAAAATATTGTCCAGAGATTTAAACATCTCGTCCTTGGTATCTAAATTAAATACTGGAAGAATAGATGCTGAAACATTAATGACCGGGGGTTCTTTTGGCGTATCATAGGTCTTCAACCTCATAAGTATTCTTTCGCATGGATCATTAGATTCATTTCTATTACCCGGATGTGGGAGAGGGAGGTTTACATTACTTTTTTCTCGGTAATTCGCCGACCGCCATGATTTCAACGCTTTCTGTTGTTCATTATGAATAACAAAAGTATTTACGAATTCCATCCAACACGACTACGATAAAAAAGAGGTATCTGCAGCTAGTAAAGTAAAATAAACATTTATTTTCTTACCGTATTTCCTTGAAAAATTAAAGATAAGTAATTTGGTTTATATTCAGGTGGTAGACTTGGTAAATATAAAGTTGATTCCTGGAGTGTTGGTTCTTCTAACCAAAGGCTGTATGCCTTAAATATTCTACAAGTATTACAATTATTCATAATTATTTAAAAATGGGATAAATATTTAAGTTTATATTTACCCTAAGCACGACTCGAACAACATTTTTTCATCAGAATCCTCGGCTTTGGCCTCTTCTGACATTTTTTGGTAATATGTTACACAATCTTGTAAATGCCGTTTTAAACGCTTTTGAAATTGAAAATTGATAACACCTTCGAAAAATTTCTCTCCGATACAGCCACTACAAATAATGTACTTATATTTTCCTTAAAGTAACTGAAAGCTAACATTTTATAGATCAAAATGTTTCAAAAAATTATAAACAAGAATTTATTATAAGAGAAAAAATATATATTTATTAAAATTACTATTTGTTTAATTTTTGTTATAGAACCGCCTTACAAAAAGCTTTTCAGGGCCGGTATTTTAAAGAGGAAAGCTATCTGGTATTAGTAATTCGTCGAATAAATATAATAGATGAGTAAACTAAATTTGGGTATTATAAAAATATGATCAAGCAAAATAACTAATCTTAGAATATTAATCTTTTTTAGTATACTTTAGAGCAGGGATGCACAGACTTATAGGGAACAGTGGCCACTCGGGAAAATTATAAGCCAAGGACGGGCCACTACAAAGAATACTTATTAACACAAATATTTTTATTTTTAAATAGTATGAATTACTACCAATGATAAAAATAAAAGAACATTCAAAAATCTTTGTTGTAATTATGTAATCGTAATGTAATATAATGATTACAATGTAATATTTCATGTTTCATTATTTTGATGCACGACATTGCATTGACCTAACAATTTTGTTTATGTTTGGCACTTTACTTGTCGCCACACGTAAAATTGCTTCCAGATTTTCATTTGCCAGACGGTCTCGATTTTTTGTTTTATTAAGTTTCATCACTGAAAACGTTTGCTCACAAATATACGTCGATCCAATTAAGCTTGCGCATTTCAATGCATTTATTCGTAACTCTTTATAAGCGGTTTTGTCAACGCAACGGTAAAAGTTGAGTAAATTACCTTCATTAAACTTGTTTCGTAAATTATCAT
The DNA here is from genome assembly GCA_935421215.2 of Melolontha melolontha. Lineage (NCBI taxonomy): Eukaryota > Metazoa > Arthropoda > Insecta > Coleoptera > Scarabaeidae > Melolontha > Melolontha melolontha. Next base: position 103,342,231 of record OW285238.1, read on the forward strand.
CATTTTGCATGTCTATTAATTCCAGCTGTATTGATCCCGGTGCATTTTCGGGTGAAATGTTGAAAGGATTGCTGAAAATGTCTAATAGAGGTTTAACTTTTTTGAAGTCTAGAAAACGATCATAAAAAGCTTGTATTAAAATATACATTTTTTCAACATAAGCGAAATTCGGAAAATGGCTGTAATTGGCTGAATTGATTTGTGTCCTGAAAAGACTCAATTTGCATTGAAAGGACGAAACATGAGAGTATAACTGCGAAATCAATTGATCTTTGCCTTGGAGTCTCGTATTTAAGACATTCAAGTGATTTGCGATGTCTACAAGAAATGCTAAGTCACACAGCCAATCAGGGTTATCGAGTTCGGAGACGTCCTTTTTCTTTTCCGCCAGAAATATTTTGATTTCTTCAATCAAGTTAAGAAACCGCTTTAGTGACAACCCACGACTTAGCCACCTTACATCAGTGTAAAACAGGAGATCACCATATTCGCTTTCAATATCCTCGAGAAATTGTGTGAATTGTCGGTGATTGAGATCTCGTGATTTTATAAAGTTTAGTGAAACTGCATTAATTCCTTAGTATCTATGTTTTTAGTTTGTAAATACTCTTTTAACATAGTTATTATCCCAGATTTACTTCCAACTATTGAAGGTGATCCGTCAGTCGTAATTCCAGATAATTTCGTTAAATCCAAATCCATTATAGAACATTTTTCCAGAAGAGCTTTAAGCTTGTCACTCCCCTTGGTTTGACTTGTCAAAGCACTTATACCAATCAGTTCTTCACTCACTTCAAAATTTTGCGTTACACCTCGTAAAAATATTAAGAGTTGAGCAGTGGAACTTATATCTGTAGATTCGTCGAGTGCTATAGAAAAATATTCAAAACTTTTCGATTTCGTAGCTAATTGCTCTTCTATATTAGCTGCTAATGTGGTAAGTCTTCTTTGAACAGTCATCCGATTTATTGAATTTTCTCAAACCTCTTTGCATCTTTCGGACACATTTTTTTTGCGGCGATATCTAAACACTGCTTAACAAACTCACCATCTTTAAAAGGCCGACAAGTTTTCGCTATTATTCGAGATATTTCAAACCTAACTTCAGTAGCTGTTTCAACATCTTGAATTGGTTTTTTAAACATAGCTTGCTGGCCTATTAGTTCCCTTTGTAATGTGGAAATTTTTTGCGTTAGATTTTCGCCGGTTAATTTGGTAAAAGTTTGATGCTGGGTTTCATAATGCCTTTTCACATTTATTCCTTCGGAATAGAAACACTACTCTTGCATATTAGAGAGAGACTTTTGTTATGCGATGAAATAAAAAAGTATTTTTCGATCCAAATATCTTGAAACTGTCGATTTTCATCTTCAACCTTAACGACTACGTTTTTTACTGGGGCCTGATTTATCCATATCAAAATTGATATATTGTTACGTAGGTAGATGCCAAGTTCGAACGACGAAATATTTATTGTTCACAGATTACAATTCAAACAATATAACGTTCGCTTGTCCGTAGTTAAAACTTAACTGCTCCGATAGCGGGTTAGGGTATTAGGTAACTCGTATAAATACAACGCATCGTATTTATACGAGTTACCTAACATCGAGAACCTCCCACATTGTTCTGGGATAATACCGACGTGTTTCGCGAATCTTCGAGTAATCTAGTTGGTTCGACAGATTTCTAGTCTCGTAACAATATGCTTGGAACGACGAGGAGCATACCTGTCCTACCTAGTAAACCTGAACAAGAAAGTAGTAGGTACTTAAAGATACATATCTTACTAACAATTACAAAAGTTAGAATAAAATAAAAAGTTAAGAAATATTGATTTGAATGGATTTTTACCTACTTTTGTAGTTTTTCGAACAATTTTTAAAATTCGTTGGCGGGCCGCATAAATATCGACAGTGGGACGGGACGCATGCGGCCCGCGGTATGTGCATCGCTGCTTTAGAGCTTATGCTATGTGATAAATAATAGCAACACTTTTCAACAAAATTTGAATTACATATTTATATCGTTAACTTACAAAACACGAGAATTTGGAGTGATACAAAGTTCAATAGTTTTCATGTTAAAGCTTCTCTACATCCTCAGAAAGTTGGTGTTTGATGTTATAAGAAGAAGAAGGGTTATCGGTCCAATTTTTTTTAATGGTACTTTAAATGCGGAAAGATATCGACAACAAATACTTGGCTTTCTTTAAACAGCTTCATGATGATGAATTAGCTTTGGCGTACTTTCAAGAAGATGGTACTGGAGCTCACAGAGCGTGTGCACAAAAGATATGATACGAGAAGTGTTTGTAAATCGTTTAATTAGTTTGAACAGTGAATATGTATTTCCTCCTGGCCTTTTTTATCAAATTTAATTTATTAGTGCAAAACTATATAAATCTGCAAGATAGAATTACACAGAAAATTAATTATGAAATCAGATATAGTCCCATAGTGTAAAATATATTTAACAGCATTAGGAGGGGGTGCGCAAAATGCTTGGAGAAAGGCGATGGACAATTTCAACAAATTCTGTAATTTATTATGCTTAATATTAATTTTGTAAATGATTCTTGGAAATATCATGAACTGACATTTTCATATACAATAACCTACAAAATTGTGTAAATGTATCGTTCTATCGTACTCTAGATCAGTTCTTTTAACCGTTCTGATTTGAGATTAAGCGAGAATCTAAGTTCATCTCAGTAGCTTATGTAAAATGTTCTTTTTATAACAAAAAAGTTTACAACAAAAAAGTTTGAACTAAAAGCAACTGATATAGTATTTACTAGGGCTGGGCGAAGTATCGATACATCGTCCAATACCCGATACCATAACTGGTATCGGGTACCCGATACCTCATGTAACGAAGGTATCGATTCTAAGGTATCGATTCCAAAGCATCGATACTTTACCGATTCCAGTACTCGCTAAGTATCGATGTATCGGGTAGCAAGGTATCGATTCCAAAGCATCGATACCTATCGATACTTTACCGATTCCAGTACTCGCTAAGTATCGATGTATCGGGTAGCGATGTATGGGGTAGCCATGTATCGGGTAGCCATGTATCGGGTAGCTTACCTTTATGCATTTTTTTAAATGTACATAAAAGATGCAATAACTAAGTAAAGAATTTTGAAGTATATACAGCATTATATATATTATATAGTATATATTTCAAAGGATGTTGTTGAATTTTATATTATGCGTAGCAAATATCCATATTATAACATAAACATAATAACTATAATTATTACAAAAAAAATATCACAATATTGCAAATTTCATACCGTAGATATGGTAGAATCGATAAATTAATTTTATATCTCTTGAAACCGATATCAAACAAACGATACCTAGAAAACGGGTTATGAATACTGATTCCTAGGTATCTAATCAAGGTATCGATTCCAAGGTATCGATTCCAAAGTATCGATTCCAAGGTATCGATTCAAGGTATCGATTGCAAAGTATCGATACCTATCGATACTTTACCGATTCCAGTACTCGCTAAGTATCGATCTATCGGGTAGCGATGTATCGGGTAGCCATGTATCGGGTAGCTTACCTTTATGCATTTTTTAAATGTACATAAAAGATGCAATAACTTTTTAAGTAAAGAATTTTTAAGTATATATAGCATTATATATATTATATATTTCAAAGGATGTTGGTGAATTTTATATTATGCGTAGCAAATATCCATACTATAACATAAACATAATAACTATAATTATTACAAAAAAAAATATCACAATATTGCAAATTTCATAACGTAGATATGGTAGAATCGATAAATTAATTTTATATCTCTTGAAACCGATATCAAACAAACGATACCTAGAAAACGGGTTATGAATACTGATTCCTAGGTATCGAATCAAGGTATCGATTCCAAGGTATCGATTCCAAAGTATCGATTCCAAGGTATCGATTCCAAAGCATCGATACCTACCGATACCTTACCGATTCCAGTACTCGCTAAGTATCGATGTATCGGGTTAGCGATGTATCGGGTAGCGATGTATCGGGTAGCCATGTATCGGATAGCTTACCTTCGTGCATTTTTTTAAATGTACATAAAGGAAGCAATAACTTTTTAAGTAAAGAATTTTTAAGTATATATGCATTATATATATTATATAATATATATTTAAAAGGATGTTATTATTGTGTGTAGCAAATATCCTTATTATGACATAACTATAATTATTACAAAAAAAATCTCACAATATTTCAAATTTCATACCGTAGTTATGGTAGAATCGGTAAATTAATTTTATATCTCTTGAAACCAATATCAAACAATCAACACCTAGAAAACGGGTTATGAATATTGATTTCTAGGTATCGAATTAAGGTATCGATTCCAAAGTATCGATTCCAAGGTATCGATTCCAAGGTATCGATTACAAGGTATCTATTCCAAGGTATCGATTCCAAAGCATCGATACCTATCGATACTTTACCGATTCCGGTACTCAGCATCGATACCGTGCACAGACCCGATACATCGGTAAGTATCGATACCTCGATTGGAATCGGTACCCGATACTGAAAACGTCGGTATCGCCCAGCCCTAGTATTTACCCCGTTCACCGCTTACGGAGCTTGCTTTTTGTAATACTCACTTTGACTCAATTCAGCTCACTTGTATGTTCTAGCGTTTAGGTAATGTTATTTGAATGGTACAGTTGACTGAAATAGGAGGTGCTACCCATAAATTCCTGAACTATGAAACAAAAACAATAGATTGATGTTACAAGTAAGTCACTACCATCTCCTTCAGAGTAGTATTCTCCTTCCGCATGAATACACCGATCCCAGCGACTTTTCCAAGACTGGGAGCAGTGCTGGGCGTCTTCGCATGTTAAGGTGTTCAACACTGCCTGTGATTCGATCTAGATGTCCTCAATCATCTCAAAACAGCGCTCCCCGAGCTTCAGTTTCAACTAGGGGCAAGATCAGGTCAGTAGGGTGGTGTAGTACTGCCGTCTTTGTTGAGGCTAGAAACTGACGCACAACAAGTGACACTGACGCACAACAAGTGACATGTTCGTTGGTACATTGTCATGGTGTATGATCCACGAATTGTTGGACCACTTGGCAGAGAGCTTACGTCGAATGTTTTCTCTTAATCGACGAAGAACATCGCAATAAAATCGTCCATTAACTGTTTCACCTGGTGGGAGAAATTCTTTGCGCACGATGCCATCAACGGCAAAGAAGCAAATCAACATCGACTTGACTTTGCTTCGAACTTGTGCTTTCTTCGGTCGTAGTGACGATAGCTATGCTATGTTTCGGGATCATACCCGTACACTCATGATTCGTCGGCAGTAATCATTCTGGTACTAAAGTTCGCATCCCTTTCGGCAGTTTCTTTCAGCTGTGTGCATACATGAATACGGTGAAGTTTTTGTTCAATGTTAAGTAACCTTGGCACAAACTTCGCAGCAATACGCCACATCATTAACCGACGCACGTCCATTTTTAAAACGGTCATAAGTTTGCATCTGTCCTAAAGCATCCTCGCTTGCTTAAGCATTTTCAGAGTTTTTGCTGCTGTGTTACCAAGTTTGAAGCAGAATTTGATACACGTTCTTTGCTCTATCACATCAGACATTGTAGTGTCGCTGAATAACTCAAACACAACTCAATCAATATAAACACAAAAACTGTTTTTCACCACCTAGTAAAGAACCGTTTGACAGACTGACTCAGTATAGACGTAGCTCACACCATCTAGAATAATAGAGCTGTACTACTATCCCATCGCGCGCTTTGTGGAAATTCCGGGAATTTCTGAGTAACACCTCGTATTATAACGTGCCCAAATATTCAAGATCACATTATATTTTGCATTCCTTCTAGTAAACCAAAATAAGTAAACAATATGAAAATGCCTACTATATCTCGGTTAATCTGATCTTGTTTTACCTCACTTACATAATTCTATGGCAAAAAGAATACAGCTTATGTCTCTTATATCAGACATCATTTCAAATTTCAATGAATTACTTGATATCAAATTTTTCTGAACACCCGATATTTATTTGTGAATAATATTATCAATATAGCTATAGCAAAGATAAATGAAACATTACTCTAATCAATTAAAACACTATTGCGTAAAACACATACACTTTTCAGGTTAAGTTTCTGTTACTTGTTTTGTGAAGTTATGTTATCTACTATTCTACGTATGTTGACATTTATTTAATCAAAGAATAAAATTTAATATTGTTTTATAGGGAGTAAATTGCTTGGTAGATTGATTTCCTTGCTTACTTACTTTCTCAGCCTTCATAATACCTAAATCTATCAAATAAATTAAATTACTTAAAAAAACTAAATATCTAGAATATTATTGTTTATAATACCGACCCTAAATTACTTTAGAAATGTAAATTTAAGTAACGTTTAATTTCTAGTCCTGAACTATACCTTATTCAATCTAAGAAAAGAGCAGATGGCGCTATAATCTGAATGCAGTTTGCACAAAATAAATTTTATAACTTAAACAAGTAGTAGTAAACAACATATATTTTGCTGTCATATACACTGTTGGAAAAAAATGACGAGAACCCCCTGTATAATCTGAAGAAGTGGTTCTAACGCAATGAAATTTGGTATGGAAGTAGTACTAACGTAGCATAACTTACCCTCACCTGGAGAGCGGCGCAAGCCTGCTGGAAAGGGATGCATTAATAGCGGGAGTATCCCCAGTGAGACGTGAACCATCACTACACGACGAGACATGGAGTCAATAAGTCGTTGTATGGTAGCGGGAGGGATGTCCAACCATGCTGCTTCAACTCGCCTCCAAAGTTCCTCAACGTTACCCGGAGGAGCCGAATAACGTTGAAGTCTCCGACCGATCATATCCCAGACATGTTCGATCGGGTTGAGATCCGGAGAACGTGCCGGCCATGGAAGCATCCGTATATGGTCCTCTTCCGCAAAGGTCTGGGCAACACGTGCAGTGTGCGGTCGGGCGTTGTCGTGCATGTATAGAAGACGTAGGCGCCGTCGAACGTAGGGAAGCACAACGGAGCGTAGCACCGCATCTACGTAGCGGCGAGTCGTCATCGTATGCTGTATACGCAGCAGACGTGTACGTCCACCATGTGTAATAGCACCCCATATCATAATGCCCTGCTGGCGGGGGAAAGGCAGTGGTTGGATGCACTCCTCGAGGTGACGCTCACCACGTCTCCGATGAACCAAAATTCGCGCGTCACCGGTGCTCAATTCGAATCTTGATTCGTCGGAAAACAAAATGTGCCTCCACTCGACAATCCACTGATGTCTAGCCTCCACCCACTGGCGCCGTGTACGACGATGCCCGCGAGTCAGTGGAATCCGCTGCATCACACACGCTGTGCACAAGGGGCGATCCTCACGTGATCTGCTTGCGCAGGGCCGTCCCGCTCGCGGCTGAAGGCGCGTACGTCCTTGCTCCATCCATTCTCGCCATGCCCGCTGCACTGTCGATAATGACCGCTCGAGGCGGCGCGCGATATCACGAAAGGATACTCCTGTCATATGCATCCCCACAACCATTCCTCGCTCAAACTCATTCAGATAACGCGAACGGCCTTCCATCACGCACAAAGTACGACTACAACTATCCGCTTCCACCACACTAACAACAACCGGTTTCTCCCACCCTGCATCGGTCTCTATGGAGACGACATATTGCAGCTGTCGGAGGCAGCGATTGAAAAATCAAAACGCGCTGCACAAACTCGTCTAGAGGAAACCTTAATGCTCCGCTAAACCTACGCAGTTATCTTGACACGTTCAGATTATACAGGGTGTGCTCGTCACTTTTTTCCATCAGTGTATTAAGGTAAATGTTTTGAATTTTGCGTTTGTTTATTAGCATATTTATTATTAAAAAAGCTTAGATAGTGGCTAAAACGTCTAACATTCCAGTAAAGAAATTTTTGACAGAACAAATTAAAAATCTTGAGGTTGCCTGCGTAAATTAGCCCTCTATTTTAACCAATCATAAATGTTTATTTTAAGGCCTATCTTTCCCAACACTCCCTTCTTAAACTGAATGAGGTATACACTCTTAAAAACTTAATAAAACCTATAAAATACTTGTTAAACCATTTTTAAATGAAGATTTAATACCTTACTGGCAGCCTATACAAATACAAATTAAAAAATTTTTGCCACATCAAAGGCAAAAGTGGATGACCAATTGTTGTGTCCAAAGCTTGTTGCGCCCAACGAAATAAACAAAGTGCTGTAGATGTAAAAGACGGCACTTTCAATACATTGGCAGCTTTCTAAAAAAATACATGTAATCCTTATTCAGTAACATATTTACAGCTAAATTACTTTAATAGCAGCGTCAACATTGATTCGTCCTTTCTGATTCTCGAGCTGACTTAATATTTCGCGCCAAAGTCCACTATGTCTTTCCTTCTCTTCAAATTCAAGGTCGATTACTAGATATGCCAACCAAGGATAATTACCTAAAGAACTGTTTATTAGTAATGTCCCTTGTGATGGAGATACCCATTTAAAAAGTGAAGATATCGTTGTTGTTTGATCTTGAGGGCTAAGAGACTGCAAAAAGACATGTTACTTACAAAGATTAAGTTAGATACAAAGACTACACTCGGTAAAATTGTCATAGTTCCATATAATCTATTGAACGGCTTTTACTTTTTTTTTTAAAACAGAATCAGCAAACTGTGTAATTGTTTTAATAACACAGGTCTACAAAATTAACAGATGTTTTTATTTTGAAAACTGATTTTATATAATTTTGGTAGGCTGATTTCAAAAATTCTATGCATTTATTTGTATCACGTAAGGTTTTTTTGCAAATATTAAATGAAAAAAAAACGATATTTCTAAAAAAATCTATTTGTTTATTGAGTAAAAAGGTGGAACACAAGTTAAAAAAGTGGAAAACAATACTTTACTCAGTCTTTTTTATCAGAATAATTGAAACATACATGAGTAGGTAAACCCCACCAGTTTTGTATAATACAAAGGTATTTTTAATAATATAAAATATTACTAAAAATCTGGTGTGAAGAACACAAATGCAGGTTCACTATTAATATTTTCTGTGAACGTGTCCGAATATATCCTATCCCCAGAGACGTAGATACGTATTTCGCTTTTCTACAAGCTCATCGGTACGCCCCTGCTGGAGAAAGGATATTTCCAGACACATTCACAGAAAAAAACCACCTCGCCCTATCACCGTAATTATCCAGACCGGGCGCAGAAGTAAATTCGGCGCTACCTGTTGTCAGACAGCCGAAGTACCTCGCATACCGTCCACATAATTAATGTGAAGTAACGACGCTCTTCCAAAGGTTAGCACAGCCAACTCTCTAGAAAACTGCATTTTGTTTGTGCCTTCACTCATACTACGGCTTAACCGCATGTGTAATGTATCAGAATAATTGAAACATACATGAGTAGGTAAACCCCACCAGTTTTGTATAATACAAAGGTATTTTTAATAATATAAAATATTACTAAAAATCTGGTGTGAAGAACACAAATGCAGGTTCACTATTAATATTTTCTGTGAACGTGTCCGAATATATCCTATCCCCAGAGACGTAGATACGTATTTCGCTTTTCTACAAGCTCATCGGTACGCCCCTGTTCACAGAAAATATTAATAGTGAACCTGCATTTGCGTTCTTCACACCAGATTTTTAGTAATATTTTATATTATTAAAAATACCTTTGTATTATACAAAGCTGGTGGGGTTTACCTACTCATGTATGTTTCAATTATTCTGATACATTACACATGCGGTTAAGCCGTAGTATGAGTGAAGGCACAAACAAAATGCAGTTTTCTAGAGAGTTGGCTGTGCTAACCTTTGGAAGAGCGTCGTTACTTCACATTAGTTATGTGGACGGTATGCGAGGTACTTCGGCTGTCTGACAACAGGTAGCGCCGAATTTACTTCTGCGCCCGGTCTGGATAATTACGATGATAGGGCGAGGTGGTTTTTTTCTGTGAATTTGTCTGGAAATATCCTTTCTCCAGCAGGGGCGTACCGATGAGCTTGTAGAAAAGCGAAATACGTATCTACGTCTCTGGGGATAGGATATATTCGGACACGTTCACAGAAAATATTAATAGTGAACCTGCATTTGTGTTCTTCACACCAGATTTTTAGTAATATTTTATATTATTAAAAATACCTTTGTATTATACAAAACTGGTGGGGTTTACCTACTCATGTATGTTTCAATTATTCTGATACATTACACATGCGGTTAAGCCGTAGTATGAGTGAAGGCACAAACAAAATGCAGTTTTCTAGAGAGTTGGCTGTGCTAACCTTTGGAAGAGCGTCGTTACTTCACATTAATTATGTGGACGGTATGCGAGGTACTTCGGCTGTCTGACAACAGGTAGCGCCGAATTTACTTCTGCGCCCGGTCTGGATAATTACGGTGATAGGGCGAGGTGGTTTTTTTCTGTGAATGTGTCTGGAAATATCCTTTCTCCAGCAGGGGCGTACCGATGAGCTTGTAGAAAAGCGAAATACGTATCTACGTCTCTGGGGATAGGATATATTCGGACACGTTCACAGAAAATATTAATAGTGAACCTGCATTTGTGTTCTTCACACCAGATTTTTAGTAATATTTTATATTATTAAAAATACCTTTGTATTATACAAAACTGGTGGGGTTTACCTACTCATGTATGTTTCAATTATTCTGATACATTACACATGCGGTTAAGCCGTAGTATGAGTGAAGGCACAAACAAAATGCAGTTTTCTAGAGAGTTGGCTGTGCTAACCTTTGGAAGAGCGTCGTTACTTCACATTAATTATGTGGACGGTATGCGAGGTACTTCGGCTGTCTGACAACAGGTAGCGCCGAATTTACTTCTGCGCCCGGTCTGGATAATTACGGTGATAGGGCGAGGTGGTTTTTTTCTGTGAATGTGTCTGGAAATATCCTTTCTCCAGCAGGGGCGTACCGATGAGCTTGTAGAAAAGCGAAATACGTATCTACGTCTCTGGGGATAGGATATATTCGGACACGTTCACAGAAAATATTAATAGTGAACCTGCATTTGTGTTCTTCACACCAGATTTGTAGTAATATTTTATATTATTAAAAATACAGTCTTTTTTAAGTGAAATCTTTGTCTTTTTGCCAGAAAGCTGCGTTGTCCGGATATTCGGTTGTATGTTTTTAAGGGCATATCCCGTTTTAACATCCAGCAGTAGTCCGCCATCATCGTTATGCTCCACCTGCCTTGGTATCGCCCTTCCATTTCCTTAATGTCTTGGTGAAACCTCTCTCCCTGTTCTTCGCTAACTGCTCCAAGATTTTCAGGAAAATAGTTCAAGTGTGAAAACAGAAAATGCACTTTCAAACTCATCTTACAACCTAGACGATGAAAGTGTTGTAACATATTTTGAACAATATTTTCGTAGTGTTCGTCCTTAGAGTTCCCAAGAAACTTATTAATTACTTCTTTAAATGAAATCCAGGCGTTTTTCTCGACATTGGTCATTGTGTTTTGAAAATCCTTGTCTTTGCATAATGTTCTTATCTGCGGTCCAACAAAGATGCCTTCTTTTAACTTGGCATCGGATAAGGCTGGAAATGTCTCGCACAAATATTTAAAACACTGTCCATTTTTGTCTAGGGCTTTAACAAACTGCTTCATCAAGCCAAGTTTGATATGGAGAGGAGGCAGTAAAACTTTTTTGGGGTCAACTAAGCTATCTCTTAATACATTTTTGCTACCAGGTGTAAGGCTTGTTCTAGAGGGCCATTCTATTTGAGTCCAATGTCTATCCCTTGCTCGACTATCCCACTCACAAATAAAGCATGGAAATTTTTTATAACCTCCTTGTTGGCCTAGTAGCATGCACAGCACTTCAAGGTCACCACAAAGCATCCACGGATGTTCTTGGTAGTTTATTTTCTTTAAAAGAAGTTCAAAATTTTCATACGTTTCCATTAAATGTACCGAATGGGCAACGGGAACCGAGGCCAGCTCGTTACCATTGTGCAATAAAACGCCTTTTAAACTACGCTTACTTGAGTCAATAAACAGGCGCCATTCTTCTTTTACATACGGCACATTTCCTAATTTTTAAATTAGGTCAGGAATATTGTTGCAATGCACTAGCGGTCCGTCTTGAGTAAAATATTGACATAACTCTTTTTCGCGATCCCGGTAAAAGCTTGATGTGACGCCAGGTGCCAGTAAATGTTTCTCACGAAGTCGGGAGGCTAACAATTCGGATGCATCCTTTGGAAGGTGCAAATCTCTAATTAAACATTTAGTTCGCTCTGGTTAAACACTTCGGGCTCTCTGAAATCTGGTGTGAAATCTGAGTCATCTGGGTCGCAATTAGATTCCTCTGATTCTGACGATATGACGTTTTCTAGTGCGTTTGGGGCGGTAGGTATCGGTACATCTGGTCCATGAGGAACTGGTCAAATATATTGTGTTCACCATTAGGGGCGCGAAACAAAGGGTACCGACTCAGTTGAGAGAGTTGCACATGGTTTTTATTTTACTTGGCCATTCTACTCTACATGAATCAACACCGACTGTCACTGACCATTTTTCGTCTCCTGACTAATTAGACAGAGGCACGTATTAATGCGCGCACATCGCACTCGCTCTCTTACACTTCCACCTCTCAAATTTTGAAAATAAATGGATTGGTAGAGGAGAACCAGTGAACTGGCCTGCAAGATCTTCGGATATGTCGAAATTAGACTTCTTTTTATGTGATTATGTCAAAGTACATGTATACAAAACTACTCTAATTATTGTGGAAGATATGGAGTTTAGAATAAGACGTGTATTTGAATCTATTAATTACAATATGCTTCAAAAGGTGCATCAAAATTCTATTCGCAGACTTACTGTCTGTCAAGAACAAAATGGTGGGCATATTGAACACCTAATTGTGTCATTTAGCAGTAGTTTTGTGTAACCTCGGAAGTAGGCTGCAATCGTTATGCAGTTCGCTGTCTCCGGTTTATATGACCATTGCTCAGTACTATTTTTGTTTAATTCTCTAAACTCTCTAAACTATTTCTTGATTTACTTAAAAATTCGTTGTTTTGTTTCATTAGTTTTTCAGCAGCAAATGTTTATAACTTAATATCTTACGTTTCACTGAATAAGATAAAATGTTATGTAAGTATAAAAAATTCAAATTAAAATCGCTGCGTGCCTTCATATTGATAAGTTCTTGTTGTGAAAAATTCATCTTTAAAACATGAGGAAACACACCCTTAATCGACTCATAGAGCAAATACTGCATTAAGCAATTTGACAGTTGAGAATTTTGATGTGTTATCTGTTTTCCATTGCCATCTAAGTTTTAAGAACTTATTGCCTCGAAGTGGGCAGCTTTTTGTAAAGCGATTTTAAAAACGAAAAAATCTCGAAATCTAATGCAAATAGGTATATGATATGGTTAAGTAAATATAAATTGATTTACATTAGGAGTAAAATAACATAAAAAAGCACTATGCATTCCATTTAAAAAAATGGCGATTTTTCCATCTGAAATTTGTAATGTTGCTTTTCCTTTCCTGAACAGTATTTTTAGGCTATGCCCCTTTAAGAATTAAACAACATTTGTTTGAAAAGTTTTTTTGTACCTTCAAACGGTATGGAGATAACGACCAACACCGTACTATTGGGACGCCTGGTATAATAGTGACTTAGGTGCTCCAGAATTTGTATGTGAAATTGAGTTTCAAATATCAAGCCATGGAAGTTATTGTAAATTTAGGGGATATGGATGCTTTTGAGATCTTGCAAAAAAATTACGAACTCTTATTATAAAACACATATCTAATCTAGTCATAGCATTAAGGATTTTTATAATTATGCCTTAACAGCTTCCTGAGAACGTCAGTTTAGCAAATTAAAAATTGTAAAATCGTACCTTCGTTCACCTATTGGACAAGGGCGATTAATAAACATGTCCACAATATCAATTGAAAAAGATGTTGCCAAAACATTAAATTATGACGATATAATAGATGTGTTAGCAATCGAAAAAGCGAGGAAAATTACATGCTGAGCTGTTTTATGTTTTTATTAAATTATTTTAACATATACCTATGTTTCGTATTTCTTTTATTTTGTCGTCAATGAATATGAATAAAAATTTGTTCTTATTTAGTTATAGATTATTTATTCATACAAATACCTTGACAAATACATTATACAGGCAACTTATTTTGATGAAGGCGGCGCAAGTTAGACACAGGCGCTTCATACCCACGTTACCGCACTGTTCTCCATACCCAATTTTTAATATATTTCGATATTATGAAAAATGTTTTTATTTTATACCAAAAATGGTGAGGTTTTACCCACTCAAGTATGTTTCATATTATTTGTGTTATGTACGGTGGTGAAACTGTTCGATAGTGAAGACACGTTAATACAGTTTCCGTCGGTTACAACTGTTACTGTCCAACGGAAACCACTTGCTTTGTAATGTGGATGGCAGTGGTAGATTTGGCGTACATTAGTCAATGAGCGATGCTGAGTGTTCTTCCATACTGTCTTTTGTAACTTGATTGTATGTAGTAAGGGAGTTTTTGTAGTGAATTTGACTATCTTATCATCATGCACTGACGAATCTATAGCAAGACGCAACACGTGTCTGCATGTTTGAATATCAATTTTCACTTGAACTTGTGTTCTCCATACTCCATTTTTAATAACGAACCATCGAAAAAATTCATAATTGGAGTAGACTGTGAAATTGGGTTGGTACTTTAGCCACTTCCACATAATGACACATTACTTGTTGCTTGACAGTTTCATTTGGTTTCATTGTAAAAAAAAGGTTATGGCATTGAAATGATACTACAACAAAAAAGAAAACAAATAATTTATTTAATATCGAAATCATAATCAAAATTTACATATAGCTACAGAAGTTGTTGAAAATGTTGTCCATTTACATCTAAACACAAACCAACTCTTCTCTGCAATCCAGCAAAAACTTTATGCAGCATTTGCGCTGAGTTGTTGATCTCTTCACACTTTTCTGTTATGCGAATTCTCAGTTGTTCCAGATTATGAATTGGCGTTGAATAAATCGAATTTTTGATGTATGGTCATACGAAAAAATCACATATGTTTAAATCGCAAGACCTAGGATATGGGATTTCAGTGTTTCTGCTTATTATTCTGTTATTAAAAAATTCTATGAGATATTGAAGTGTTTCTCTGGTCGTATGTGCTGTTGCACCATCTTGTTGAAAATACGCATTTTGTAATTTCTCATCATCCAGTTGATTTAAGAATGAGCCGAGTATCTCATTGCGATATCGTGCAGCAGTAAGTGTTCCTTCAAAAAAAAAAATGGGACCCACCAATCTTCTTCGATATATTCCAACCCAACACCAACTTTTTGGGGATGCAATGTTTTTTCAACAAAAATATGAGGATTTTCGGAGGACCAACACCTCATATTCCGTGAATTAACATATTCAGAAAGATAAAACCAGGCCTCATCCGTGAAAAAAACTGTGTTAAGGATATCTTAATTGTGTAGATTATCTTGAAACCATTGACAAAATGCCACTTGTCTTAAATAATCCACTGGATAAAATTCATGAAAACATTGCAGCTTGTATGGATGACAATGTAAGACTTTTTTAAGAATGAATTGGCACGTACCATAAGATAAATTTGTTTGTTGGGTCACTACTGAAATGGATGTTTTTGGATTTTCATCAATAATATGCTGAAGGGCTTCAATATTATCAGCTGTATGTTTAGATGGCCGTCCATTTCCAGTTTTTCGACCGGCGCTACTAGTCTCTCTGAATCATTTTACACAATTTGTCAAAACATTGTAGTCAAACACTAATTCAAGATGTTCTTCACTAAAATCAGCCATGTATTCCGTAATTGAATACTGCCACACGCCATTTACTTTCACACCTGTACGGAAGTAACATTCGATAATTTTTGCTTTTTGTTCTATGTTGAATACCATTTTTTAAATAAATTTAATTTTCTTAATAAGAGTTTTGAAAAATTTGACACCAACATATAGTTTCAATGTCAAATAATATACGTCATTATGTGGAAGTGGATAAAGTACCAACCCAATTTCACAGTCTACTCCAATTATGATTTTTTTCGATGGCTCGTTACTATTGCGATATTAAAAATCACTCTTATTGTATTTATCTATAAATTATCAAGACTAGTTATGTCTTCATAAGCAGCACCAGAGTTTATCCAAATAGAAATAAAACGTTTATATGTTTTTTATTCTAAGTAAAAACCGACCAAACAAGAACATTACATCTATCAAAATTTGGGCTTATCGTAATTTCAGTTATCTTGTACAAGTGCTGCTAGTAGTATTTAAAACAATCAGTTTTAGGTTTCAACATTTCCGATTGAAAACATCAAATTTCTTCATTTAAAATTTCGTGTCATGTGATGAGCTAAGTTTTGCTTACTTATGTCTTTGTAAGCTTCTTTTTCTTAAAAGATGTAAATTGTTAGATAAAATTTGTTGTACTAAGTCTAGTGAGAAGATTTCTGGAATCTAGTAGTTTAAGTGGTGCCCGCGATTCTCAACTGTCATATTCGTAAGATTTGACATTTCTAACCAATAAGTTGATCGTTCTTACTTAAGTTTTTTTTTGTTTACACAATTTATAAGAAAGTGGTTTTGTATAAAAAAAAAAGAGACCAAAAATATTTGAGACATGATTTTTTGTGATTTAAAATGTGGTTTAAGGCCGAAGTAGCTTTTACGGATCCTAGATCTATCCTAGATCAGTGCTTACAGTTGGTTTTGCCAAATTTCAGCGTAGAATGCAGGGCTCTCAGGGACACATTTCATTTCTGAGGTCGTTCATCAACGTTTGTTTTTGACATTAATGGCGATGCTGTGCGTGAACGAGATTGATAGAGATCGCCATGCCGAATTGCGTAGATTGTAGCATCCCTGTGCATTGGCATGAAAGCAATACACATGATTTTGCATGAACATTTAGACGTACAGAAGCTTTGCAGTCGTTAAACATCCGAAATTTAACAGAGACTCAAAAAGCAAGGCCGTATAATACAGTGCAAGGAAATATTAAAAAATGCAACCGAAGACGTTCTAATTTCGTCTACAACATCGCTGCTGGTGAGGACACTTGGATTTATTCGTGCGATTCTGAAATCAAAGAAGAATCCACCGTTTGGACCTTTCAAAGCGAATCAAAACTTACGAAAATTATTCGTCCAGGCAATGCTGCGAAGCAAATGACTGGTTGTTTCTTCGGTTTAACTGTGTATGTAGCATCCGTAACTTTAGAGAATTGAAGACCCGTGAACACTAAGTGACGTATAACAATTTTTTTGCCAGAGTCATCAATGAAATAATAAAAATCAGTGAATTATTCTATATCATGACGCCAGTGTCAGCTCTCACTTATCACGTCAAACCATCGATTTTTAGCAAGTAAAAATGTTAAATTTATGACTCATTTCCCGTATTCAGCTGACTTATCACTTTGTGATTTCTATTTGTTCCCAGACATCAGCCACCCGTAAACTCGTGACCGAACTTGTGGGTAATGTCGAAGAAAAAATTCGTGAAAATTGGCGATCCACAATCACAGAACTGAGTGCCTTTTTTCCTCAAATTTCACGTATAGTTTTGTACGAAGTTGTTACTGGACATTTGGATTACCACAAATTATGTTCACGATGGGCGCCAAAACAAACAGAATGGGATCGGCACTAAGTTTTCTCACACGTTGCGATGTTGAAGGTGAAGATTTCCTCAAGCATATCATAACAGGTGATGAGTCATGGTTACTATCCTTTGGGTCAAGAAACGCGTCCTTCTTGTACACTTTATGTGCGATGAAGAGCTAAAGGACAGCATGGCTTAATTCCCAGGCGACAGGGTTCAATGAAGAGGACATTAAAAAGCTGGTTCATCACTATGACAAATGTCTCAATCTTAATGGCAACTGCGTAGAAAAATAGCTGAAAATTGTAGCTTTAACTTGTATATAATAAAAACCTCTTGATGTATTGGTGTTTTTTAAATAACTAAACAGAACTTACTTTACGAATCGCCCTTGTATATACATTATATCCGTATTTATTTCACCTACACATTTTCTCGACAATAAGAACACACACTAGCAAGCAAAGAGAGTTAACTGATTCAGATATAACGGGTGCGGCAGTGAATCGGGCGATTATGAAAGCACTGAAAGTAACTTTAAAAAAGGAGATTTATTAATTTAAACAATACCAATTGAAACTTACACAATAACATTTATTTAAAAATAACATTCCGAAGATGTCCTCCATTTTGTTCGACACATTCCAGCAATCTTGGGCGAAGGTTATTCATCACATTTTCAAGTGTGGCTCTAGGAATTCGTGTTATTTCTTCGCGAATCCGTTCTTTAAGTTCCCGGAGATTTCGAGGCGTCGGTCATTGAAAAACACGTGATTTCAAGTATCCCCAGAGAAAGTAATCACACACAGAGAGATCTGGTGATCTTGCTGGCCACGGAATGTCTCCGTTCTTGGAAATTACGCGATTAGGAAATAAGCGTCGCAGAACAGCCAGTGAAGCATTGGATGTATGGCAGGTTGCGCCGTCCTGTTGGAAAAACATGTCTTGGTACGCAGGATTACGAGCTAATTGAGGTTGAAGAAAGTTATCCAACATGTTAATATAGCGCAGAGTATTCACTGTAACTGTTCGTTCATTTTGGTCCTCAAAAAAATATGGTCCTAAAACAGCTCTTGATGAAATTGCACACCATACTGTCACCTTATCACTGTGAAGCGGCTTTTCGTGTATTCTCTGTGGATTTTCTCGTGACCAATACCGAAAATTCGGCTTATTGACGAACCCCGAAAGGTGGAAGTGCGCTTCATCACTCATCCAAATATTGTTTACAAGTTCTGCATTGTCATTCATCATGTTCAATATCCTATTACAAAAAGCAAGACGGGATGCGTGATCACCAATATTCAGAGCGCTACTTAAATTTTATACGGATGGTAGTGGAGATCGTTGTGTAAAATCCTCCACACTGCGAGCGGAAATACCGAGAGATATTGCGTGCCGTCGAGCTGAACGGGTGAGACTTCCTTGCATAGCCGTTCGCACCCTGTCAACGTTTTCAGGTGTACGGATATTTTTTACGTGGCCAGTTCGTTTCTTAGGTATTGAGCCTGTTTCTTCAAAGTTCGCAACCCATGTTTTTATTGCATGGGCAGAAGGTACTGCAACATTACGCGGTATGTTAAAATGATTGCGAAATGCTCGCTTCGCGGAAACGTAACTGTCATTATTTTTATATTAAGCTTTGACAGCGTACGCTCGTTGTGCACCGCTCCACGGCTCCATCGTGACTAAATGGTAGGGCATACGCTACAAGATGGCGGTAGTCCGGTTCCCCTACCTTGACCACAACACACTGTTTGTAGTGTTGGAAAATCGCCCGATTCACTGCCGCACCCGTTATAACACCGCCAGCCGAACTAGGCACGTTAATGTGCGTCGGCAAAATGAACCATCTGTATCAATAATAAACACACGACGAAACTTATTGGATATATGAATTTAGACGCCATACTACTAGACTTCAAACAATACCTGAAGAACTATAAAAACTTAAATCATACATTTACATGTATTTTCATTATTTTTCAATAATAGTAACATTAGTAGTATATGTTGAGCACTTGTGAAATTATTACACTATTAATCTTAAATAAAACACCTTATATTTTCACAAAACAATAGTATATTTAACTATATGTACATTTCATGTGCACTGCACACATCATCAGTAGAGATAGAGTATGTACTGATGATGTGTGCAGTGCACATGAAATGTACATATAGTTAAATATACTATTGTTTTGTGAAAATATAAGGTGTTTTATTTAAGTTTAATAGAATAGTAACATTAATAAACTTTTAATATAAAAAAGTAGATCTGAAACAATTATATGGATCCATAAAATTTTGCCGAGCATAATATATAAGCAGTAACTAGTATAAAAATAGTAAGATCTCTCATTAGGTACCTACATATATAAATACATAAATGTAATTATTACCTGCAACAAATCTTTTAAAATGGAAACACAACAATTTAAAGCGTCGTTGTCCAGAAAACTTGATTTTATTATAACATCAAGCAAATACATAACTCCAAAATCTTTATTCCAATTTGGCACAGAAACGAGTGTGTTTATCCATATTCGAACGATGTATCTAGTTGATTCAACTCCATAGCGCCGATGATTCAAAATATGGTTTTCGATTAGATTTCCGAACTGTTGCACTACAAGATTCTGTACTCCTATGAGACTTTTTGCTAAATGTAAATATCCCCGTTCGGCATTCAATGCAGCAGCTATGATGTTTTGAAATTTTTCACAGTTTACTAAGGTTTCTTGACAATTTAAAAATAATGGAATAATTAAATTTAAAATGAATAAAACTGCTTCGTGTTTCTGGTTTATTTGAAGAAGTATGAGATGATCAAAACCTTTGGAACATATTACTGGTACCAAATGGCCCCAGGTTGTCATTAAAAGTGACACAAAAGACGCTATTAAATTTTGACTTTTTATACCTAAAAATAAATTTGCATTAATGAGAATCTGGGAAAGATACCTACGGGATAGAAATTATGTTTTTAGATACATTAAAGCTATAAATACCATATGATCATATATTTCTACCCTCTAGAAGGCAATGACATTTTTCTTTTTTAAACTTAAGTTGGTACCATAATTTAAGTTAACTTATTTTGCAGCGTGTGTGTGATATAGGTTATTTTATACTGATGACAGATTAGGTTTTGTCATTTTGACAAATAATTACATACAAACATTTCAGTTGAAAAAATAAAAAGTTTAATAATAAAAACAGCTACAATAAATGTTCAAAGTGAGCTCCTTCATTTTCTATGCATAGCGCAACTCTTCGTCTCATATTATTGAAGGCATTCCTTAAATTATGTGGTGTAATTTCCTCACAGACATTTCGGATAGCATTAGTAAGTTCTTCAATTGTATGTGGACGATTCGTAAATACTCTATTTTTAAGATGTGGATAAATGAAATAGTCCATAATTGTTAAATCCGGAGATCGTGGTGGAAAGTCTACTATTCGATTATCAAAGAATTCATGCAATAATTCCATCGTTTCTCTTGTCTTATGGGCTGTTGCATTATCTTGCTGGAAATATCCCTCGCGGAGCTCATCATCATGTAATTGATTTACAAATGGTAGCAATAAATTATTACGATATCGTTCTGCATTTATCGTATTATTAAAGAATATTGGACCAATAATCCGTCTACGAGAAACTGCAAGCCAAACGCCTATTTTTTGTGAATGCAAGGGTGTTTCAAGAATTTCATGTGGATTTTCACTAGACCAGATGCGCATTGTTTGTTTATTTATATATCCTGATAAATGAAACCATGCTTCATCGGACCAGAAGGATTTGTCAAGAACGTCATCGTTATTAATCGTACCTAAGAACCACTGACAGTAATTAACTCTGGTTACATGATCGATTGGTAAAAGCTCTTGCACGCAATGAAATTTGTATGGAAATTTTTGTAAGTCTTTTTTAAGGATTCTCTGGCAGGTCCCATATGACAGTTGCGTTTGTTGTGAAAGCTTACGAATCGATTTCTTAGATGATTGATTTATTTGTCCCTCAACATCTGCTATATTTTCAACTGTCCGCTTTAGTGGTCTACCAGCACCTGGTTTTCGAGACACAGACCCTGTTTCACGGAATTTAACCACTGACTTTTGAATTAATTGCCGCAAACTGTCATATGTTGTTGGAAAATTAGGAAATTCTGCCCGAAATTCTTCTATACAAAGCTGCAAGGAGTACGACCATTCTCCATTTTCTAATTTTACACCATTTCTAAAGTATGATTCGATCAGAAAAACTTTATGATTTATTGTAAACATTTTTAAGTGTCAATTAATAAATACATTAATGACAGATGAGTTTTATTTATCAGAAGATACACATAATGACAGATGTATTTTATTTGTCACTACCAACACGATATTTTCAAGAAATAATTTCATGGCTTGCTAGAGGGTAAATATAAATGATCATATTGTAGTAAGCTGGACTTTCTAAACAATAAACATTTAATATTTTCACCACTTATTTCTCGGACAGCCGTAGGGAATTACTATATAATACAGTGAAAGTTATTTTTGCATCTTTTCTGTATTTTGTTGTTAGTTGTACAACACTATTACTATTTCTTTTCTTAAAAGATTCTTTCCTTACATTTATGACAAAATGACGGGCAAAAGAAGTTATGTACAGACTGATTCTAAATATATGCGACGATTTTATGTGCTGATTCCTAGGGTTATTATGATCTTAAAAGTTCATGTGAATGAATGTTTTAAACGGCTTAGTTTTATAGTTACGGGATATTTAATAGTAAGTTAAACATTCATACAATAAAACGTACTAATCAACAAAATTAGCTTATAAAAATTGTTGGAAATGACCGCCTTCAACTGCAATGCAAGTTTCTAACCTCCGTTGCATTGATTGGTGAGTACGTTCAACAATACGATTCATTTGTTATAGCATAACTAATAAGATTTAATATCACACCTGCCTCTGCAAAAACATTCGTTTCGAAAGGAAAATATAAATAGAAAGTTGCTAGTTTCCGGTGTTTAGTTTATAAGTATGTTTATAATGGGTATTCCACCAGGAGGTGTCATTAAATTTCACGCCTTTTTTGAACTATTAACATTCAACTATCATTGCGATGACATTTAACAAGTAAAAACGAGGAAGTTTTATGGATCGATACATAGTCGCACAACGAATTGAAATAGTGAAAATTCACTACAAAAATGATGAAAATATTGCGGACACAGTTCGTAAAGTTCGTACGACTCTTGGTCATCGTGAAGTTTCTCGCACAGCTATAGTGAATTTAATCAATAAATTCGAGAATCTCAGGTAAGTTAGTGATGTAAAGACTTCTACTTGCGTTCGTCCGGCAATGGCAACTGAAAATATCGCCGCTGTAGCTGAGAACCCAGATTTAACCATATCGAGACGATCACAGAAATTGGGTATACCTCAATTCAGTTTGCACGGCATTTTTCGTAAAGATCTTGGCCTATATGCTTATAAGGTGCAGTTGACACAGAAATTGAACCCACAAGACCACGCAGAACGCCATAGATTCGCTGGTTGAGTGCTGGAAATGCATGAAGATCGTGATTTTTCAAACAAAATTGTTCTGAGAAATGAAGCTCATTTTCTCATCTGTCTGAGCACGTAAATAAGCAACATTTTTTCGTATTTTTTTGAAAATGATATTTCAGGGAATTCATTGCGTTACTGAACAATGTCGACTAATTTTTTGGGGCTGAAATTGATGCTATGGACATGAACGAATTTTATTTACAACAGGATGGTGCACATGCCACACAGCTGGCGAAACAATGGCTCTATTGCGTGAAAATTTTCTGGTACGTATGATTTTTAGAAATAAAGACTTCAATAGGCCGCCGAGATCGTGAGATTTAACACTACCAGCTTCTGACTTTGTGGGTACATTAACGATAAAGTCTACGCTAATGTTCCAACAACGATTCAAGCACTCAAAAACAATATTGGAGCTGTTATTCGCGAAATACAGCCGCAATTATGCGAAAACGTGACGAAAAATTTCATGAAAAGAATGACCATTTGCAAGAAGAGCTAAGGCAGTCATTTACTACATATTGTGTTACATTACTAATCTCGGAGTTTGTTGATTTAAGTGTCATTTTAAAGAAGATTGTTAAAAGACCCTGTTCTGTGCGACGTCGAGCTTACATTATATTTTACAAATAAATACTATAAATTTTCTTTTCTTTTATTATACTCTAAAGGAAAAGCATTAGCATTTAAAAAAATTATATTAACTTACCCCTTCGAAGTACATCAAATCTTTCAGGTTCATGAACCTTGCTAAAATCTGTCAGACCTTTATCAGTAAAATGAAGTCGTAATCGAAATAAAGTCTGCCAACCCCACTGTGAATAAGCTGGTTCTTCTTGAACAATTTCAGCGACTAATAGAGCAATCTTACAGTGATATGCGTGTGGGATAAAAAGAGATTCGCCACTTAAATCCCAATTTAATCTTGAGATAATCATCCGCGCTAATTTACTTCCGTTATGATTTATGGGATATGATTTTAGCAGTTTTGTGATAACTATTATGTCACTTTCATCAGGTTTCCATACAGAAATTGGTAATTCTTCATAAAGATACAAAGATAAAGGACCGATTTTATCTATATTAGACTCTATTATTTTCAATATATATGAAAACAATGACACGTATTTAGAAGTCATATGCGTTAACAAAATCCTAGCATTTTTGCAGCAATTTTCTTGAGTTGTTTCACTTATGAAACCAATCTGAAAATGAGTATTAAGTAAGTTTATATACTACCAAAACAAAGATGATGATCATAGGAAAGGAATACAAAAAAGCTTTATATAGAAGTAAACAATTAAAAATTAAAGCAAACCGACTGCTACAAATATCTAGGAGTTTTGATTGAGAGGGAAGGAAACATGCGTCAGGAAGTAAATAAAAGAATTAGTGCTACATATTGGATGTGCTTTGCCCTAAATAATTATTTTGTTGAAAAGAAGAAAACAAAAAACACAATATACGAGCGGCAAGCTACATTTATTGAGAATAGAAAATTGATACAAGTTTTCAGAATTTTTATTTTAAATGTGTCCAAAGTAATTGCCATCAACAATGGATACACTTAAATCATTCTTTCCTTCCACAGTTCAAAAGCGTTCAGCCAGCTGTCTTTAGGGGTACTATCAAAACAACACTTAATGGCGATATCAATCTCTCCTTCTGACTGGAACCTTTTCCCTCTCAAATGTTTTTTGAGCTCAAAAATAGGCAGAAGTCACACATCGCCAAATCCGGTGAGTAAGGAGGATATTCTATAACTTTGATTTTGTTTTCAGCTAAATACTGAACAGTTATCCCTGCTGTATGGGAAGACGCGTTATCATGATGTAACATAATTCCCTTTCTTGGCACTTTACTGAACACAGTAGGCAAACAATTTTCAACATACCATTTAGCGGTAACTGTCTTCTGTTCTTCTAATTTAATTGCGGCCACCAAACCCGTACTTCTAAAAAATACTGCGTACATTACTTTTTTCATTGCTCGTTGATTTTTCACCATCGTAGGGGTTTCCTCATCTTCATGTATCCAGATTCGGCTTTCTTGGCGAGTGGGAACATAAAAAAACGGTATGTACGTTTCATCGCCAGTTACAATTTTGGAAATAATTTGATGGCCTCCAGCATTCAACATATCTAAAGTTTGTTGACAAATTCTAGCACGTTCTGTTTTTTGTAAATCTGTCAGATGATGGGGTACAAACCAAGCTAGAACCTTTTTCAAATGTAAATGTTCGTGCAATATTGATCTCTCTTGCGAGGATCCAATCTTCAGTTTGGATTCTATCATTGCATAGGTAATGAGGTTGTCCTCTTCCACCATCTTCTTCACTGCAACAATATTTTTTGGATTAACAACAGTTGTAGGAGAGCCAGCTCCTTTTCTGTGTACTACCGAGTTACAACCTCGTTCAAATTCTTTAAACCATCTATAAACAGTAGCCAATGATGGTCGTCATAGTAAATCATTATCCGAAAGTTCTCTCGTGATGATTCCATTTTTTCAATAACAGAGGCGTATTCTATAGGTTATTTCTCAGACACTATTCAACCGAATTGCACAAACTAAACTGCATTTGACAAATAAAATAATGCACTATTTAATAAACCACAATTTGTTTTTCATAGGTAACTAGATTTTTCTATTCTCAATAATTGTAGCTTATCCCTTGTATAAAACAATATTTAGACCAATTCTAACGTACGGCACTGGATCATGGATTATATCAAAGCTAGAAGCGGAATCAATTTTTGATGTTATTGAACGGAGTCGGCTGAAATGGTTTAACCACCTATGCTGAATGAATGGCAAGGTAGGTTAGAAACGTATAGCAAGTGAAATCAAAACAAAAAAAAGCGGGTCAGACCTGGCAAAACATGGAACGATGAATTAGCTTTGGTTTTGAGAAAAGGAAAAGTTGCTTGGAATGAAGCTCAAAATATGGCCAAAAACAAGAAAGTTTAGGCGAGATTTGTTCGCGCGACAAAAAAATACATAATCTTGTTATACATATACAAGGTGTCTGTAAAAGATCTTTATAAAAACATACCAGATATTCCTTACACCAAAATGAGCCGATAAGATAACTTACCTTAGTACGAAGTTGCTTAGTTTGGACACTATACGGCGCTGAAGTTACAATTCTGAAATCATTTATTATAAACACAAAACAGTAGCGATTTTGCTGAAATTTGGTACGTTGACATAGTCTTATAAGACAAAAGACCCCAAATCTAAATGTTGAGTGACATCGTTCCATAGGCGTAGAACTTTGGAGGATTTTTTAATAATTGAGCATTTCAAATTTCTACGCCAATGGAAGAAGAGGGGTATAAGTATTAAGTATAAAATTAAGGCTGTGTAACTTATTTACTACAGAAAGCTACTGTTTGTAACATTCGATTACTGTGACGGTTTTTGTGAAATTTTTATTTTAATAATTCAAGGTAACAGTCAACAAAAAAATTATGTTAGTAAATCACGCAAAAAAATAATATAGGTGTCATAGAAATTGTTGTAAGTGTCAGCCATTTATACGTACTTTTGGCATAACTTCTTCATCAGATGTAATATTATTTGTTGCATCTTAAATACGTTACCACACTTATTATTCATTATGTACAGGTGTCATCTAAACTGTGGTCTTAAGATGTCCCTATAAAAAAATAACCCCTTGAGGTTAAATCTGGTGAACGTGGTAGCCAATTTATAGAGGCGTCAATAGCTCTACCTATACATTTGTTTTGGTACTGTTGTTTTAAATGGTTTCGAACATTTAATGAAAAATGTGGCGAAGCTGATGAACAAGTTATGCAGAGTACAATTTATAGACCAATTTATAGAGGCGTCATTAGCTCCATATTGTTTTGGTACTGTTGATTTGAGTGGTTTCGAACATTTAATGTAAAATATAGCGAACCTGATGAAGAAGTTACGCAAAGAGTATATTTTAATTTTCTTCGTCGTGTAAATATTTGTATACATGTCAATGATGGACACTTTGAACAATTTCTATAGCATCTTTATTATTATTTTGCATGTTTTAATAACACAATTTTTCTGATAACTGTTACTTTGAATTATTAAAATACAAATTTAACCAAAACCATGACAGTAATCGAGTCTTACAAATAAGCAACAAATTCTAAATTGTATACTTACCCCTGTTCTTCCTTTGGCGTAGAAATAGAAAATGCGCAATTATTAAAAAACCCTACAAGATATGGGTTTATTTGTCTCATAAAACAATGTCAAGGTACCTAATTTCCGTTTGATATTTATAATTAAAAAAAAACGATTTTAGAAGTGTGAACTTTAGTGAACTTCAGCGCTGTAGTGCGCCCAAACTAAGCAACATTGTACTAAGGTAAGTTGCCTTAAATAAGCTCATTTTAGTGTAATGTAATGTAAAGACCTTTTACAGACACCTTCTATATACAAATTTATATACATCTCACTACTATTTACAAATTATTAGTTCTTCTTTTTAATAATACTAAATAACTTGCCTGCAATAAATCATGTGTTGCTACTTCCATGAAATCCATATCGTCTGATTCTCTTAATAATGCCATATTTGCAAAGGTATTAAGTAAATAATACGATTCAGAATCTTCCAATGTATTAAGCTTTTCTTCAAACTGGATTCTTACATTTGTATTCCACAATTTCTCACTATAATCTGTATTATCTATTGGGTCTAAAATTGTTTTAACAGAACTGTCAGGATCATGTAGAAAGTAAAAAATTTTCCATAAACACCGCCTGGAAATTAAATTATAAGGAACGACAGCCAAAAATTGCCAAGCGCCCATTTTTTTAGAATTATACAAACAATAAATTGCTCTCAAAAAGAAAGCATCATATTCAACTTGTAATCTTTCCAACATAGCACTATCATTAAGTATCTGATTTGTTTTGAAATAATCCCAAAGATCTGTCGCATATTGCACAATGTGTCTTACCATGCGACATAATCTTTTTGCGAATTGATTATATCTGTTTTGTGCATAAGTTTGCAATCCATTTTGAAGAATTCGCAAAATCATAGTTGAAAAGGCTAATAATCTTAGGATATGATGTTCTGTAATTTGGCTTCCATCAAAATAATCCTTGAAAAAGTATTACAATTTAATTTACTTTCATTGAACATTATGAGATGATCCTTACCTGCCCATCTTTATGCTGAATTTTAAGAAGCAAACGAAACACATCATCAATTGGTAATTGATTAAATAATGACACTAGATCATTTTCTCTTAAAGATAAACCAGAAGATTCTTCATCTTCCTCACCATCAGAATCAACCATTACCCACAATGTTTCTCCAGGAGTCTCGCGATGTTGGATAAGCTAAATAATTGTTTAAAAAAGCTTAAAATTATATACAGTTCGTTTCATCAAAATCATTGGTATTAAGTTTTGGAAAAGTAATAGTCTATAGAGGTGCCATCAATTCTGGGCCTAATTTGGTTGGGTATATTTGAATAAAATTATATCTCCGTAATATAGTAGGGTGAATAATAGTCGAATGTGTATGACAATGACGCAAATATCGGAAATAAAGTAGGGTTTAAAGATAAATATATATTACAAAGGAACTTCAAATGTCATGAAATTAAACATTTGCGGGTAAACACATAAAAATGAAGTCCTCTGTTAAGAATGGATGGCACATTACCCCAGAATATGTGGTCTCTTACCGAAGACCTGGTCTTTGTAATTGACGTTTGAAAATAAATTAGTTAGCAATATCTACTCTTTCGGACTCAATTATACACGATGTAATGTATGAGTTCATGACACTCTGGGCATGAATAAATTAGCCTGAGTGTGCAAATTTCGACCAGTCGTATAAAGGAAAATTAAGTTGATAGAGTTCACTCATTTTTGTGATGAAAGTGTGATATTAGAGAGCATTATAATAGCAGGTAAAATCATAGTAGTATTAAACGTAATAGTAGCGGCGGCCTAATAAACCCCGTCAAAAAAAGACAAAAGTGCCTTTATTCACTAAAAAAATCCATCTTTTGTAATTGGAATTTTTCTGGTGGATTTCAAAAAAGCGAAATACGTCTATCAATTAATAATATTGTACATCGTT
This sequence comes from Melolontha melolontha, assembly GCA_935421215.2. Taxonomy (NCBI): domain Eukaryota; kingdom Metazoa; phylum Arthropoda; class Insecta; order Coleoptera; family Scarabaeidae; genus Melolontha; species Melolontha melolontha. The sequence goes on from OW285238.1 coordinate 103,371,652, forward strand.
ACTGTACAAATTGTGGATATATAAGCGTAACATTTAAGAAATCGACGAAAGGTTCGACTACAATGCACCTGTGTATACCGTAGCTGTTACCTAAGATACAATTCGCGACTGTAGGTTCGAACAATTAAATCATACCCCTTAAAACTCAGAATTGCAATTATATTGTTTAATAATCGAAAAACGAGCCATGGCAACCCGTTTTGAAGGCAACCCACCTAACAGATTTTATAAGAGTGTGGAACTTATAATTAAGTTATATTTTTATCTTTTATAGGTCGGGAACTTATGAGTCTTACCACGTACAGTTAAGCTTACGTAAATCTAGTACAAAGTCTTAATTTTTAGTTTGATGTAAAACATACTTTGATTGTGTGTTTGACAATGCTGTCAAACAAATAACAAAATTGGAAAATGGTTATGTTATTAGATGAATCGCTAAAGAAATACACACTAATAACTCTACTGTATTTAGTGTAAAGAAAAAATGAGATGAAGGAAATTTTAACAGCAAATAAGCAACCAGTCTTAAAAATAATTTCGAACCATCCCTTCGATAGGAGGACAAACGCTATTCTTCCTGTTTCTCATCAAACGGCAAGTTGGTGGATAAGAGAAAGTGAATATAGGTACCACATTGTAGCAACGAAGATTCACTTATCTGAAGAACAAATGCAGTCCAGCATAATATTTGCTTTAAATCATGCCTTTTTTTGGAAAATAATCCTTTCCGATAAAAAAACAATTCAAGTCAGCAAATAATGGAAACGAAATATGAGATTTGATAAGCGATATACAATCTTGGTTTTGTACAGCGACAAAGAAAAAACGGGGTGTAACATATGTATATATGAATAATGCCTTCATACAAAAAATCCCGGTCCAATTATACCGGAATTACAAATAAATGGCTTTTTTGATTTTCTGTTAGACATTTATAAGTATTCTTCATATTCGCATAGCTTTTTCATAACACGTCAGGTATCCTCGTATAAATAACCCAATGTGTTTTTTTCGTAAATTTGTATTTAAAAAGACTTCTTTCTCAATAAAAATAGTTAATTGTATGAACATACACTAAGATACAATATTTAAATTTTTTTCTTAATCACATTGTGCTTAAAAAGCATAAACACAACAAATTAATTTTTCAAATTTGACAGTTTTAAGGTCTTTCTCTGGAGACTGTGGTTAAGTAAAAACTTAAAAAATGTATATAACCCCTTACCACAATTTCTAATCGTATCCTAAATACGCATTTCCACAACTAAGTTGTCATCATCAGTAGATAAAACCGTTAATCAAAGTGCCGCACATGGAGCACAGTAAAGCTAGCACATCTGATCACGCAACAACTTTACACGGCGTCCACGTATATGCAGTTTATACGTTTCAATAATAATGTACGAGGGTAGATCATTATGCCCGTGACTTTTTGAATGAAATATAGTTTTTGCTAAATACACTTCGGCCAACGTTTCTCCATTTTTGTTATCCCTTCCAAATAATAATATTTATCGAAGTTCTCAAAATATCCATTTGTTTGAGCAGTGGTTTTCAATGTTGGGGCCAAACCTCTTTCCGCCGAGCCATTTCTTCAGATTTGGAAACAGGAAATAGTCATAGGGAGCATGGCGACTACGCACTTGTACACCCGTGCGGTGTCTTGATGGAAGAGCACTTTCTTCTTGGTCAAACGCGGTCGATTTTTCTTCAAACCGCCGTTGAAACGGTCTAATAAATCGCCTTAACATTCGCCGTTCCGATTGTTTTTCAATTTTTATGGTAATCCCAAAAAAACTGTTGCCATGGCCTTGTTGGCCGGCAGCCCATCGGAGCCGATTCGACCGGAAAACCCCACTGTTTCGATTGCTGCTTTGTCTCCAATGTACTGTGGTGGATCGTTCTTCCGTTCACGATTATGAAACGGCGTAAAAACTCGCCCGGATTGCGGTTGAACAATGCCAAACACTCCTTCGAAGTTGTCACACGATCGGGTTTGTGATCAATTGTGAGCACATGCGGCACACACAATTTAGTAAACCACTTTTTTACCATTGATTCTAGTGGCGCAGAACCCCATAACATTTATCAAGCTTAGCCTTGGTTTGAGTGATGGATTTTCTTCCTCAAAAAATGCTGGATGAGACCAGGAAATTCACGTTCTTCCCTTTTCGCAAAAATGCATGAGATTGTCTGCTTTAAATGGCTGTTAACTAAACTCAAACTTTAAGAATAGTCAGATGCTGGTTGACAGGAGCAGCGTCGCTTTTCAATTTACAACCACGGACATGATGATCTACCCTCGTAACTTGTGAATAATACTTTTATCCAAAAACTAAATACATTCTTACAAACTAAATACATTCTCATCAGCATTCTTAAGATTATAAACTTAATATTTGAATTATGCAAAAATGTTTACGAATACGAGTATTCAAATTTAATCAAGAATTAGTAATGTCAAGATATCATAAAAAGACTAATTGTTGACCAAAGAAAACAAATCAAATTATTTGCAAGTCGTTTTTAACGTCAAGAAAGATAATTTTTGGCTCAATTGTTACTACTGATGAAATCTTGATACATTTATTTTATTTCTGAGACGAAATGTGCCAGCATGTACTGGTGTCACACCCAATCACTAAAATTTAAAAAAATTAAAACTTATATCAACTGCTAAAGCTATGGCAATATTTTGTTGGGATTCTTGAGGTGTTCTAATTATCTTTATAATTTTGTACAGATAATGTTGAATATTACTACACTTTGGCGTGAGAATTTTGGTACGCCTCTTACAGCGAATTTTCCTAATTTTTAAGTGTAGTAAGTGTAGTTCAAAAATGTCACAATAGAGATTATTTACAGAACGATTTTTCTTTGTTAAAGTGACTGATTCTCTTCTTTAATTTTTAGAATTAGGATATGTCTATATATTTTTTTTTATAATTTCCTGAGGCTATAAAACAAAATATTTTTAAAGTTTACTGTAATATCTGTATGAATCGAAAAAAAATTCTTCCTTTTCTTTTTATTAACTATGTTTATTTTCAAGATATAAATAATCACCAACATATCGAACAATCAACTACTTAGATGAAAATATAAACAAAAAAACCAATAAAAATTCAATATTTTGTCATGTGCCCGTTTACATCGATAACTCTCTATAGTCTGCGGGACATTGATTCATATAAAGAACGCGAAAAATTTTCTTCGTTGATAACGTTTTCCCATATGGATGGAATTTCTTCTCGAGATGTTCCGTATTTTCTGGCAAAAATCTGCGTTGGTTCAGGTTATTTCCAATTATACCCCAGACATTTTCTATATGGTTCATGTCTGGGCTATAACTGGCCCAAGGAAGTGTTTCAAAATTGTTTTATTGCATCCATCTTGTAACAATGTTGGCAGTATGGACTGGACAGTTGTCTTGTTGGAAGGCAATCATTTTCTGGAAAAACCTGTTCGACACTTGGTAGCATGACATTTTCTAAGAGCTCCAGATAAGTTTGACCCACAAATCTTCCGTCGATTCTCCATACTACCCTCATTCCTCTTGATGAAATCCACCCCCATACATTGACGCTACAATGGCCAGCTGCTCGATAGTAATTCACATACCGTGGATCGAATCTAGTATTGTCTGACCGGTACTCTTTAATTTGGCCTTTTTTAAATACCTGAAAAATTCTTGCTTGCTTTGCCGTTCGAAATGGGTCTTTTTCTAGTATTTCTATAAGAGTCGCATCTTCTTCCTGAATAGAAACTCTCGGTCTGGCCGATCCTCCTCTCCTCTCTAGCGTCCTCCATATTTTGTTGATTAAGAATACAGTATTACGGGCAATATTAAAATGGTCTGCCACTGCTGCAAGTGACCATCTGTTCTCCAGCCCCGTTACAATCCGTGGGGCCGTGGGACAATATGTGGGGCCATTTTCGAAATTTACGACATAAATTTTAAACTTTTGACTGATTAGGATTCTGACATTGAAGGCGGTGACATATTTTTGGGAACGACATTTTTTTATTGAAAAGACCGGTTTACACGTAAACATTTTAACTAAATTTAATGAACCGAGCCATGAATTACAAGTGTATTACTAAATAGGGAAACTATATTAAAAAATAAATAATAACAAGCTTTTTTTGTTGTAATAGTGAAATTACGTTTTTATAAATACAATCTAGATTAAATTTGAACGCTTCTCGTATTCTCAAAAGTACAATAATTAACATGCAAATATAATTTACGTAAACTAACCTCCTCCAAAAATTGATCTCTTTTTTCTATTGGCATCAAAAGTAATGCCAAAATTGTCATGATGTGATTAATTTCAAAACTGCTAAATGGAGAATCATTTTCATTAGAAGGTAATGGGGTTTGTATAAATGCGGACGCCCATGTTCCTACACCGGGAGGACATCTACAAAATTTAAATAACTTATTAAATAACAACCATTAATAGTTACGTTGTAAATAATGGTAAACAAATTATTTTTATCCAGATATATGTATATAAACATCCAGTAAATGTTAAAAAAAAATATTTTTATGTTTATTAAAGCCAATAAATTTCATGGCCAAAGAACTGACGAATTTGCAAATGAAAACGCATTCAAGAATAAGATTTGTTTTATTTCACTTTTAATGTTGAAATTTATTAAAAAATGTTTTATTTTCCTATTCCTAAAATTTAATATTTAAATAGATATATTCTTTATTATACATTTTTAGAAATAGACTTGATATTTTCTTTAAAGTTTATTAAATAATTATAATAAAATCTTGAATTTATTATTTTTGTGATTATTGAATACATACAAAAGGTAAGGTATATAATAAGTATATTAATGAACAAATTGTAATCGAAATGAAAATAGAATTCAAATTTTGTACAGTGATAAATTCTTGATTAGAAACTTTATTAATCTGTACAATACTTGAAGCTTTTCGTCAATTTGTAATATTTTGAATTTTGATGTTTACTGACACTATTTACAATGACTGTGTTGCTTAAGTGATGATTGATCTACTTCAGTGATAATTAATGAACTTCTGGAACAATGACCCATTATTTGTTGTTATTAAAATATACTAATATTACATCCTAACTTGTGGTAGATAATATCAAAATATATTTAAACCATGTAAACAAGAGTTTTGCCTGTCTGCCTGCATGATAATATTTCAGATTTATAAGACATTTTTTTAATTATAAAAGCTGTGAAATCAGGGTATAAATTTTCAAATCTTGTATAAGCCCTTAAATGAAATTAAGCTGATATTTTTCTTAAATAATAAGATTGATTCGACTTTTACTTGATGTAGATCCATAATGCATCCAAAATGGAAATAAAACTAATAGTTAAGTCTTCACTTTATTAATATGTATAATCGTAAAACGACAATTGTTTGGTCAACACAGTAATTTCGTCAGGTATGTACTAAAATAAGTTACAAACTAACAACAGTTTCTGCATTTATTATGTATAACGTTGTTAATTTGTAACTTACTTTCGTACGTACCTGACGAAGTCACTGTGTTGGCGACAGAAGATTTAACTATTAGTTTTATTTTAGTTTTAGTTTAGTCTTTTTAAAAGAAATATTTCTTTATAAGAAATATAAATTTAAAAAATAAATCATATATGATCTTATTTTCTTATCCTTTAAAGATTTTAGAAATACATATTAGCTTATGAAAGTTTATGAAAAAAAAATTGATTACGTACAAGGTCCTACCCAGAAATTCCATGAATTTGAATCTGGCGCGCAAAGGGATGTAGTACAAATCTATAGCGCTAGATGGTGTGAGCTACGTCTATACTAAGTCTGTCTGTCAAACGGTACTTTGTTAGGTGGTGACAAACAGTTTCTGTGTATATATTTGTTGACTTGTGTTTGAGTTATTCTGTGACACTACCATATCTGATGTGAAAAACTAAAGAACGTACATCAAATTATGCTTCAAATTTGGTAAAACAGCAGCGAAACTCTGAAAATACTTAAACAAGCGTTTGGTAAGGCTGATTTTGGCCAGATGCAACTTGTAAGTGGTACAACCGTAGAAATGGACATGTGTCAGTTGAAAATTATGAGCGTTCCGGTCGTCCATCGACGGTAAACGCGCTACAAAATGTGACAAAAGTGCGTGATGCTATTTCTGCAAGACCGAAGGACAACAATCAATATCATTTGTAACGCGCGAAGTTTGTGTCAAGGTTACTCAGCATTGAACAAAAAACGGCAGTGTTCATGTGTGCACAGAGCTAAAAGGAACTGCGGAAGGGGATGCGAATTTTAGCACCAGAATCGTTACTGGCGACTAATTATGGGTGTACGGATATGATTCCGAAACAAAGCAGCAGGCATCGCAGTGGATTTGTTTTTTCGACGCTGATGGCATCGTGCACAAAGAATTTGTGCATGATGGTGAAAAAGTTAATGGACGATTTTATTGCGATGTAGTTTGGCGACTAAGAGAAAATATTCGATGCAAACGGCCCGCCAAATGACGCAACAATTAGTCGATCCTTCACTAGGACACTGCACCAATCTAAACGTCACTTATTGTGCGTCAGTTTCTAGTCTCAACGAAGACGGCAGTACTACCCCATGCTTCCTACTCCTCAGATCTTGTCCCTTGTGACTTGTTCCTGTTTCCAAAGTTAAAACTGAAGCTCAAGGGGCGCCATTTTGAGACGATTGAGAAGATCCAGACCAAATTACAGGCAGTGTTGAACACATTAATACGCAAAGACGGACGTCCAGCACTGCTTCCAGTCATGGAAAAGTCACTGGGACCGGTGTATTCATGCGGAAAGAGAGTACTTTGTAGGAGATGGTAGTGAATTTCTGTGTAGCACCTCGCCTTTAAACATTTTAGTAATAATCTTAAATTAAATTAAATTCTCTATTATCTTATTACTTTATTTATTATCTGCAATAATTATACCATTCAAAGTACACGATATCAGTCGAAAAGCAAGCTCCTAACATAACCACATGATAACATGATCATGACATCAAAATGAATGGGAAAAGTGATATTGAAGTTATCAAAACCAATAACAATTTCTTGTGCTAAACCAGGAGCCAATATTTTGCCGATTTTAGTCTTATCGTCTTTTAGCATCACATAGAATTCTATATTATTGTACAACCTAAAGTAGAGTACGGGTCCTTCAATCCGAAACACCATTTCATCGTTATCATTTTTAGGGCAAATTTGGGAAAAATAAAGATCGTGCTGAACTCTTTCAGATGAAACTGCAACCTCTATAGAGTGCAAGGGAAAACAAATATATTTATAAACAAGTGGTCGGCGCATATATATAACTAAATTTCAATATTTGCTGAAAACACAAATGCAAAATGGTTTTTTACATCCACCAAATTTCTCATAACTTTATTTTCTTCTTCAACACAATATACTTTTATATTTGTTATGGAAAATTTATTAAGATTAATAACAGTTAGATTTCCCCGTCATAGTGAACCTTGGTGTAGTGCTTAATTATATTTTATTTTATGTTAGTATGTTATTTTGGATCGATACATTTAACGTACACTTATGTTACACAATACACACTTAAGGAAGCCATCAAAGTTATAAATAACTTTAATCAAATCTAACTGTTCAATTCAAATTAATATTATATTATAATAATTAGAATATGATAAGACATAATACTATATTACATAATATCAATCATCATATATCTGCATAATAAATAATTTAAGAAAATAGTTTGACACATACCTTAATATATGGCTTAGTAAGAATAGGTGATCCTGATAATTTGCTACTCTTAATAAAATAGCAACAAGGTCTTGCAACCATATACGAGTTTCCTTAACAAAATCTACATCTCTAATAAGACGTCTTTGAAATTGAAATAATATTGAAATACATATTTTCAATTCTTGCAATTGCAAAACTAATTCAGGCGTAACATTTTTAAAACTCAAACTAACTAGGGAGTCCTTTGGTATTTGAGTTAGATTCAAGCAATTGGTACGTAAATTTTGTATAAACAATTCAATCTAAAATTTATATATATATATATAGTTAATAATTAATAACAAATAATGCATACCTGTAATTTATTAATATTAGCTGAATAAGAATATAAAATATGGCATTCTGTAGATAAATGACGTAGTTTTGATAATACCATATTCATAGTTTGAAATGAACTTCTATGAAAAATTGCTTTGTTATAAGTATGTGTTGCATAAACAACAACACCATCCTGACATTCACCACGTTCCTTAATCACTGAAGAATTTACTGACCACAGGTGGTTTTGTATTTCAAAATATTCCTGTCGAACTTGCTCTATCTCTAAATTATTTCCAGTAATTTTATTTTTATTTTGCAAATATTGTTCCAATAGATCATACAAAGGATGTTGTCGTACATGTACTCCTTTCAATTCATATTCCACAAAAGCAAATAAAAATTGTTGTAATGTTTCTATTTCAGAATTTGAATATAAGGCTAGTAATTGTGCCTCAGTATATGGCCTAATGTTTTCAGGCTTAAATTTAATTTCATTCATGCATTTAATTAATGGGGGATCACTTTTTACACCTTGCTTTAAATTATATTCATCATAAAATTTATTTATTTGTTCTGCAGTTTTAATAAGTTGCTTATTTTTCATCATAATTCTATCAAAAGACAGTGATTCAGATTGATTATTTTCAACAGCTGTTTTTTCTGTTTGATTAATATTTAAAGAGGTATCTTTACTACATATTTTCTCTGGTGACAAATTAATATTGCAAGAAGTATTTTCACAACTTTCTGGACTATTAACTACATTTTGGACAAGAGAATTTTCTTTTTCAACAGAGACACTCTGCATATCATTAGTGCATTGAACCTCTTTCTCATGTAATTCAGTAACATCTTTTGGGTTTTCTTGTAAAGAATCTTCTCTTTCTAAACTTAAGTTTGCACAATTATTTTCTGTTGTAATTCTTTCCTTTTTCTTTTTCTTCTAAAGAAATGTAGCATACTTTCAAAATATAATCAAAACATAACCATAAAATACACTTACTTGTTTTTGCTTGGGTCTTTCCAGACATTGCTCCATTTCGTAAATGTATATGATAAAACTTATACAGACATACTAAAAAACAGTCATATATTTGGAAATCACTAATCTGCGCCACTTTGTTAGTTTTGTTTCATCATGTATCATCCATCAGTGTTGTTCAAGACAATAAAAGCACATCAGTACTTCCCAGTGCTTCCTAATTCATAATACGGAAAATAAGATATTTGTAATTAGAACGTAATATCTATATAATATATATAATGCGTAGATATGTAAACACGATAGTTTAAATATAAATTGTATTAAAAGTAAATACCAGAGTAAATAATAAATTCATGATAAATTATATAGATTAAAATGTACTATTGTAAAACTAAATACCGATCGATTCATAATCTTATAATATTCCAAATATATATGTAAAATATATACATACTTACTCGTATTATACGTACATTTTAATTACCACAAATTTTGATTCATTTTAATTTATAAAATTTACGGTAAATCTATACTTCAAATCCAAAACCACTTGTAATCTTTTGTCACTGTTCACTATTCACTATTATCATTATTTGTAAACAATGAAATACCATATTAATAAAAATACCTGTCATATACATACATACAAGTGAAGAGTCATAAATAGACTTTAAACTTTGAATTTGAATAATGATATATTTATTGCTAGAAATCCTTAATTTATTAATTAGTAAACATTTTATTTTATTACATTAAATAACAACAAACAAATATCAACTACAAATAGATATAGGCATGATATAGGTATCTACAACACAGAATTCATATCAATCATACTACATAGATAAAGTTGTAGCCACTTTATTCCAACAGAAATTTTATATTCTAAATTCTTTACATAACTTAATAGGAAGTAGACACAAGAGAGTTCGAAATATTTGGGTTAACATTTTTTTTTTGGAATAACTTGTTTCAAATTGTGAACTTTGGCAAATAATTTAAGGTGATCTTTATTTATCGTTTATAAAAATTAATTAAATTTCTTATCATGGATAATCTTCTTAGAAGCTACAATTGACCAAAAACTGGTAGTTTTGCTTTTTTCGGAAATATACTCAATTGTGGTGAAATAATAACTATTTTTCAGAACAGGTTCAATTTATAAACAAGAAAAAAAGCTGACAATGTAATGTAGAGTTATCGAAGATATGGGAAAATCATTTTCCTATTTTGAGTTCGAATGGAGTTTGAAACCCAAAACGTATCGAAATGAGCTTCATTTTGGAACGTTTTTTTTCAATGTTCAATGCAGTTCAATGTTGGCATTATTCCAACACAGAAATAAACATCTTATTGCTGCCATTTGATTTTAAGAATTTAAGTATATTTGGTACATAGGCAAAAAATGCTACTCAAACAACGTATATTGGAGTAGAGTACAAGATATATTAGTTTTATTTGACTTTTAAATGAAATATCAAGTAATGTTAATCAAAATTAATAAATAATAGTGTAAATTTGAAAATGTCTAGTATTAGTCTGACCAACGGTATGCTTTATATAAAAATGAAACTTAACTTTCAAATTAAGTATGTAATTTAAATTTTTAAATGGACTAAGAATTCCTTAAAAATAAAATTTATTTTGAAACACGTCATATTACAAAAGGGAATAACGATATTGTTACCCGAAAAAAGTATTAAATTAATTCTTATAACTATGTACTGTAAAATTTACAGATTTGGTGACATTTATTGCAGTACTGCGAGCTACTTTTATGTTAATCCCTAGAACAAATGGCATTAAACAAAGTGTGGAAATAATGACTTCCAAAACGGTTTGTAAATGTTTCTTTGTTCGTTATAAAATTACAATGGAGAAATGCTTAATTTACAATCTACATATTATAAAAGTTATTAATAGTGTAGCAATTGACCATAAGATGGCGCTGCTTAATAAAATAGAAAATTAAAATTTGAAGGCTAAAAGTGACACTTGTGTATAAATGAGAATATTGTTCACCTATGTTATTTTACGATAGTATTTATAATTATGCAAATAGATCAATTCTCATTATAAATTGTTATCAATATATTGTTGCATTTACTATTTAAAATCAATTTTTAATGCCAACATTGCAGATCTGGTTTTGAAATTTTGAAAGACCATAAACAAAAAATATAGATTAGAAAATAAAACTCCAGATTCACTTGTCTTGAGTGAATCTGGAGTTTTATATTATATAGATATAATTATTAATTATGTACAATTTATATTTCATTAATTGACGTAGCAGACACTTCTTGGTGAAACATTTTGTAATTAACAAATTTATTATAAAAACACACTTGGCTATTTCACAATTTTTTAGATGCAAACTATCTTAAAACTATTTTAGTTTTAAGATACTCTTTGACAATGGCATAACAGCCGAAACATATGTTAGAAATATATCTAATAAAAAATTGTGAAATAGCCAAGTGTGTTTTTATAATAAATTTGTTAATTTATATTTGTCTTTTAATTTTTGTTTTGTTTATCTACAATTTCCACTTTCTCTTTCTTTTCAAATTTTTTGGCACTCTTTCAATCCCAATACTCCATGGAATTTGCTTAGAACTGGCACAATCTTTTGATTCCAGAGGTCTTTGTTTCTGCGTATTATATATATATTCTATATCTAAAGAAATACTATCATTCACATACACAACAAAATAACAGAGTATTTGGTTATATTTAGTTGCCCCTGCACCTAAAATTTATAAACAAAAACAAATCTCTTAAAGTAAATTGGTATAAATCGTAAGTAGGTACCTGATACTGTAATAGTTATGTTTCTTTTTCAATTTTATTCCACTTTCAGTAATACTTAGACAAATCTTACTTTTCAGAATACCAATTAATTCGTTCAGATTCCTGAATTGTATGTCTGGCGCATATACAGGGTATAAACAAAGTACGCTGCATAATTTAATATGTAATAGCTTTAATAATATTAAGCTTAAAATACTAATGCACGGAATCTCGAACGAGATCAAAGAAAAAAAAAAATTAATAAATGGGCTTGGTTCGATCCGACTCTGGTAAATTTAGTATTCTCTTATAACTGCAGCGCTACCCCTACTGAAGCGTAACGGGTAATGGTGGGAGTAGTAGATGCAATTATGCATACTGTAAGTCAGAAGTCAGTCTGCTATCAACTTCCGTGAAATATCGCTTATTCAAACCATGAATTAACGGATATCGTCTTACTATATGGTGAAGCAGGTGAAACTGTTAGAACTACTAGACGTACAAATTCCATATCACCACAAAACCGTTGTACCGTTTAAAATTTTTGAAGAAACTGGATGTTGTATTTTTTTCGGGATATTACAAAGATCAGGCTATTAACCTACTTATAAATAACAAGACAACAGCTGATGCATAAAAAAATTAAGAATGAACACAAAGACCCGATTATTATTACCCGAATGTGAAGGGGATTTTTTGGTGAACTTGAACAAATAAATGCCCGTTTGGTTGTTCGATTGACAACATATAAAGATATAATTTCTATTTATTTAGATTCAATCTGACGCAGGGCCGTATTTGAAAAGTTTGTGTTCCTAAATTTCCGTAAAAATTAAAGTTTCGAAAGAATAAAACTTTTGTAATTTAAAATTGCTGTATTTCGTATCTATTATGTATTAGCGAACGTGGAATATTTTATTTACACCCTGTATACATTTAACTTCTACAATAGCATCATTATTACCATCCAGCCCTAAAACAAACAACTTTAAATATTCCAATATGCATACAAATTTCTAATTTACCATCAGGTGATGCTGCTGAGAAATCATGTTTGTTGAGGATAGATTTAATATATTTTCATACTAATTTAATTTCAAACATTTTTTATTGTTAAATATAAGTAAATCTAGGATATATAATTCAACTATAACATTTCCAATTTTATAAATATTCAACGTTCGTTTTCGAATTTAAATCACTGAATAAACATAATCTTTTTTATCATAATCAAATTGTATGTAAGGCCATCTCTAGATTCTAAGAATCTCTTTTATATTTGCAAATTTATTACTCTATAATTTAGGCCGCTTGTTTTACTACCTAGTTTTATCAGTGAATGAATTCAATTACACAATGTTTAGTCTGACCATCTATTCGTAAGATCAAGTTTTAAATAGATATCAATAATTCCATTATTATGCAATGGAATTTATTCGGAGCTACACCGTGGTCTTTTTTATCATTACACATACATTTCCCTATTTGTAATAATAAACTAGAATAGTCAATGCATCGGTAGCATAGTAGGCAACCAGTTATACACCAGGCAAACAGTTATACACCATTTACTTACAAACAATAGCTTAATTCTGAAATCCGTTTGCCATGGAGAAAAAACATTTTTTTAATGTCAAATATTTTTATTAATACACGAATCTTAAATTGAATACATTTTATTGAAAAATAAATAATTTATTTAAAATGTGAATAAACACAATAAAGACGAAAAATTTGCAATCGGTATCCTCTTCAATTAGGAAAAATTGTAAGAAAGATTGGATGAGTGAAATAACGTGGAAAAAAATTGCTGAGAGACGTGAAATAAAGAGCCCAACACTAAGCACACAAGATGAAACAAAGAAAAAAGAAATATAAGCAAAATATAACATTCTAGCCAAAGAACTTAAAAAATGCATAAAAAAAGATAAAAGACGTTACATAGAAAATATAGCGGATGAGGCACAAAAAGCTTCCGAAATAGATGATTGTAAAGAACTCTATAACAGTATAAAAAAATTAAGTGGATATAAGAAAATAAATAATATTATAAGTAAGGATGGAAAAAATGCTAACAACGATAGAAGAAGAACAGCTAGAAAGATGGGTTGAACACTTTAGGGAAGCAATGAACATAAATAGAGATGGAGTTGGGAAAATAGAGAAAAAGAATAATGTGACAGAACTAGAAATTAATATAGACCACCCTACTATAACTGAAATAGAAAAAGCAATAGCTGATTTTAAAAAATGGAAAGGCTCCTGGTACAGGCCTAATTAATGCTGAATTGCTAAAAGCTGATGGAAAGACTACAACACAAATACTATACCCGTTATTTAAACAAATTTGGGAAAAGAAGAACTGCCTTATGATTAGAAGACAAGACTAATTGTTAAAATTAAAAAAAAAAGGTGATAAAAGAAGATGTGAAAACTGGAGAGGCATAACGCTGTCGAGTACTGTCTGCAAACTGTTTAATAAAATAATATTACCTACATAGAATAATAACCTGTACAGACAAGAAATTACGAAGAAAGCAACAGGGATTTAGGAAAAGAAGACCATGTATTGATATGATAAATACTGTGAGAATTATTATAGAAGAATCCCTGGAATATCAATCACCATTATATTTAATATTTGTAGTTTATGAAAAAGTATTTGACTCTTTGGACAGAGACTGTATGTGGGTAGCACTTAAAAATATAGGAATGCCTAATGATCAACCTAATAAAGGAAGGATATAATGGATACCAGTGCAAAATATTACACGAAGGGTGAGTGTCAGATGAGTTTCAGTTGAAGACAGGTGTTAAACAAGGTTGTATTCTCTCACCATTGCTGTTTTTAATAGTATTGAATGAAATTATGAACAAAGTAATTGAAAAAGGAAACAGAGGTGTAAAATGGAATCTGACGGAATATCTAAAAGACTTGGATTTCGCTAAAGACATTTGTTTGCTCTCTCATAGTGTAACACATAAGCAGGAGAAAATTGAAGTCTTCTAGCATCTAGAAATGTAGGTTTAAAGATTAACAAAAAGAAAACGAAAATGATAAGCATCAATAACCAAAATATAAAAGATATAGAAGTGATGGCAGAAAAAAATAGAGCGAGTAGATCAATTTTTATACCTGAGAAGTGGGATGGCCGAATACGACGGTGTAACGAAAGACATCAATTCAAGGATATCGAAGGCTCGTGGTGCATTTATAGGGATGATGAATGCTTGGAAATCGGGTAACACCATTAACAGGACCAAAATTAAAGTTTTTAATGCCACAGTTAAACCCATATTGACAGTGACAGTCAAATCAACATTTTTTATTCTTTTACGCTGAGGGGTGTAGTACCTAACAAAGCCATGGAGCACATTACATACACCATATATTCTCTAAGCAGTTTTGGGGTCTTGACAAGCTTTCAGCTTAAGACATTAGGTCGCTATAGACACACCACAAAAGAAAATGACTTATTGGAAAATTGCTATTCTAGTTTTCATAATTTTAGCACTTAAAAATGTAGTCAGATAAACTACCAAAAGTTGTGAAAAATATGTAACAACATAAATTTTTGGAATTGAACTTATTGCATGTGGGAATTGGATAATTATTAAAATCTAATCCCACATGCAATTGTCGCTTAAATTGTTGCGTCCGTTTCGGGGCAGACGTGGTTTTCATACATTTTTTTATATTTTTGGAATGTTGGCAAGATATGGTGGATAATACAAGTGGTCAGACGATTATAATAAAGATATTTGGGAGCAAAAAAATAAAGTTCGTATGGTAATGAAACCACGACTATAATAGAAAAAAATTCTCAGAAACTCAAAATTTTCAGGAACAAATATCTCCGGAACATTATAAAAATATGAACATATTGTGATCAATAATTACTAATGGAATTATGAGCAAAAATAAATAAAAAAACTGGAAATATCTATAAAAGAAATGAAAATAGAGGAGTTACATGCAAGGGAAAGAAACGCGATTTGAACGAGGAATAAAGAAATAATAGCTACCCATAAGAGAGTTAAATGGAATAAATTGAAGCCTAGTATATTTGAAGAACATAAAGAAGACATGTAATCCTGATTGTATTATACTAACGGTAAAAGCATAATTATCTGGCTGCATGCAGTGTTGCTCAAAACTTTAGACCCAATATCCCCACAAAGACTTAAAAAGATCCGTACTACCCTACACCACAAAAAACTCAATCGAATTTGTTTAAATTTAAGATATTAATATTGTAAAAAATATTAGATATTATTCTTCATATTATATTTAAAAATATTATTAGCATTAGTATTAAATAGGTTAACAACTATACAAAAAATTTGAAAACTAATTATTTTATTGCTGAATCGTAATTTTCCTACAAAATAACGATTTAAAAAAATCCTCCCCACGTCTCTAAATGTGGGAAACCCCTACCAGTGTTGCCCTACGGCAAGGTTGCATGTCTTCTCCAATAACGGAAAATGGTCTACTGCTATAACTAACACGAAGATCGTGTGAATAGTGACCATTATGTCGCTTAAGTGTAGTTTGGTTTAAAATCACCCCAAAAAGACTTGCCTGATTAGTGGTTACCTCTTGTAGTGTTGAGGCTAATATAATATTAGCGTTTCAATATCGCAGATACAATGCATTAATGTTGATGTACTATTTTAGCGATATTTAAATGCAGAGACTGTATTAACCCCCGTGGAGTTTTAATTTGTCACAAATTGTAAAGTTATGGTGTATTTTAAAAGTTAAAACTAAATATAAGTGTATATTATCTGTTTAATGCATCTTAAAACAAACGTTATCAATTTTTATCCGTCTGAAGCAAATCAATACTTCTAATATATTACTCTTGCGGTAAAATTTAAATGCATTTAATTATGGAAAGAAACAGTTTAAATAAATTTCATAAAAAAAAGCTGCGCGGTAGATATATAACGTGTGGTGATTTGAAAAGTCAATCTAGATTACTTTGAAATTTTGATAGAATGAGATGCAAATATATTAGTATGTGTTTGTTGTTCCGTAAACGTAAATCAAAATGACATTTGATAATGTCAATCACAAATATCAGTTAGTGCATAAAATAATCGTGCGTCGATTCTGGTTTAAATAAATTGCTTGTCAGTTTTAAAATGGCTTTCACTTTAGAACATAAACAACAACATTTTCAACATTTGTTATAGTTTTCAATAAATACCTATTATTTGTTATTTATTTGTATGTATGAAACTGTCAAAATATACGACTTCGTAGGTTAAGTAGTAAATTTTAATTTACGACATACTTCAAAATGTTCTCAGTAAATCAAATGCTACTAGATTGACTTTTCAAATGAACACTTGTTATAATGTTGTAGTCATATAGCGAAATAGGTTATGTACTTGTCAAATTCTAATATTTTGAAGTTATGTAATATTAATATCAGAATAATACTTGCATAATGCATTTTATTAAAGTTTCAGATTTTATTATACATAAGAAGAAAATGAATGAATAACCTTAAAGCATACATTTTAGTTAGTGAACTAAATTATTCATAAAGGATTCTTCTATCATTGAAATGCCTTTCGTCTCTTTAAACAATCTACTATTTTTTTGTATTTATACACCTAACTACAATGTTTGTGAATATTGGCAATGTTATATCTCAAATATATGTAGTAATTTGTAAAGTTTGCGACATGTCTAACTCAAAAAACACGGTATCAGACAAATAAATATCTAGAATTTTTTAATATATTTAATATATAAAAAACATAGTATTTGACAATAAATAAACAGGTATTGGTTAATTTTAATATGAATTTCACTGCTGATCGATGCTTAATTATCCAATTCTTCCACTGATCTCGATAAATCATTTGGATTTATAATAATTGGTTGATTGGTTCGCCTTCAACATCTATTATGTATATCTCTTGTTCGTACCAAGTTTTAATCAGGTTATTAGTATACCTTACACAATTTTCCCAAGTACTTGTATCACACTGTTCTAATGATTCACCCCACATAGCTAAGATTTTTTCATCCCCATAACCATCCCGGACAATATTTTTATTGTAATAATCCTTTGCTGAAGCCCCAATGAGTTCAATAGCATTAAAATCACAATGATATGGAAGTAGTCTCAACAAATCGGGGCCCTCTTTCTGTAATATTTCATCAATAGCATATTTTTTATCGGGCTTATTCCTTTTAACCAAATCTAAAAGTTCATATTTCATCAAATTATTTGGAACTTATTGCTTGTTAACCAATCTATAATATGTTGCTTTATTGATGAAGTATTAGAGACTTTATTAATAACAACACTATGACATGGGGCGTTATCCAATATAATAATTGAATTTTTTGGTATGTTTGGCATAAGTTGAGCTAAAATCCATTCATCAAATTTTTTGCTATTCATTTCAGCATGATAGTCTGAAGTTTTTGTTTTTGATGAAAATATTACGCTAGTATCATTTATAAAGCACTTGTCACTACCAACATGGACAATGATATAACGTTTGCCATCATAACCTTCAGGCTTTCGCATACTTTTTGTAGACTCGTCTTGCCAAGATTTTTCCCCTAACTCCCTTGGAATAAACCCATGTTTCATCCATAAATACAACTGGTTTGGCGAATTTGGCATCAACTTGTCCATATACTTCCTCAAAAAAATACTCCGTAATAATACAATATTATGTCTTTCAATTAGCGCTCGTCTACTGCCTTCTTTTTTGAATTTAAAGTCGATGTCATGTAACAAAGTAGGTACCTACTCAAAGACGCGAACATAAATCAATGACTTTCCTGTTTTTCAGTTCTTCTTTTAATGTATTTAAAGTATCATGTTTCTTTAAAACAATCATTTTATAATAAGCTAATAAACATTATATTTTAGTAATATTTACTTTCTTTATACATGTTGTAAAGAGTATTTGTAATTTTTTCAACCGATTTTCTTAGTACTAAGAAGATTTGTTGATGCAAGTTCAAATACGCCGTCGTTTTCTGCTGTAAAGCACGAATTTTGTGTTCATCCCTTTCCCGAGATATTCGCGTTTGAAAATTGGGAACCAATTTTACGGTGGCTCCCACATTTTCGAATTTTCAAAGATATTCGCTTTTGAAAAATGGGAGCCAACTTTACGGTGACTCCCACAATGTGAGACATCCATTATAAAAAGAGGTCTGACCACACGGCTTCTTTATACTTATTACCAATTAGTTTCTTAATAGTTTTGTATACCTACTTCATAAATTTATGAAAACCTATTTTTAGCGATAAAAACGAGCACAAAACGATGGCGTATTTGAATTTTGAAAATTCGAATATGTTCCATTTCTAAACACTTTCGTACTCTATAGAAATTCTCGTAAGCTTAGTCGTTAACGAGATATTAACGGAGTCAACTTTACGGACCTACTTTTCAAACGCGAATATCTCGGGAAGGGGATGAGCAAAAATTCGTGCTTTACGGCACATTTGAATTTTGAAAATAACAAAATGTGGGAACCAACTTTACGTACCTACTGATTTTAGATATTTAATATTTGACATTTTAAATTTGTATCTTCACAATCTTGTCTTCAACAAAAGGTATTTATTTAGAAATTTTGTCGGGATCATAGCGGTCGTAGAAAAAGTATAGTACAAAGCTCGAGTTCTAAAGCAATTACGCCCTCGTGGAATTACACACTCGCGGCTCGTGCGTAATATGCTATTTAAAACTCTAGTTACGTAATACACTATTACATTGCAGATACCTGAAACTGATAAACAATGGGAATAGGTCCAGCAAGACTGTATTATTATTAGAGAACCGACATTCTTACCACATGACTATATTGTTATTGTTTTCGCGGCGAGAGCAGGTGTCCGAGTAAGTCAAACACAAAATCTTCATTGTATTACCCCGGGATGTTCTGAGCGAAGTTTATAAACATTTTCAAGAAGTTTATATACATTTCCAATTGCCGATTGCGTCTAATGAATATTTTCTCCGAATACAATAGCGGGCTTGTGCATTGTTAACGCTGCGGACCAGATGGCCGGGTCTAACAAATACTTCATTGAATTACGCCGCGTCATGTGGTAAGAATGTCCGTTCCCTAATTATTATTACTATTTTTTGTCAACGTTAAAATATTTTAAATTCAGGGGAGGAGCGGGTAATTGTACGCGACGGGTAAATGTACGCAACCATATGTGAGCAGTTCTATTCATATTATTTTAAAAATAATACCTTAAAGGACATCTAGCGTTGCTACTTATAACGTGTGATTACATATTTTTGTTTTCTTCCATGTTTAAAACTGTAGTCGTTGAGAAACCGAAATTTCTGTACGGCAATGTGTAGAAAATAAGGTAAGATCATTTTTGTCCTTAAAAAAAAATATTAATAGAACTCTAACATGGTTCTTTTTGCATATGTACATTAACGAAATACTGTGAATTTTTTAAAATTAACTTGTTATAACCAAATTTGTTTAAACTCAGTCGGCGGGGGAATTATACGCACATTGCGTACAATTACCCCCCACCCCCAATTCTAATTTAGATTTTTTGGAGTGTTCAACAGGGAACGTGACATTTTTGCTTCAATATAATCGCATTACTCCAAATGAAGTATCGGAAATATTCTATAAAGTCTATAAAAAGGTCACGACAGTAGAAAAAGCCGAATCAGGTTTCAGGTCGTTTGGTATTTGGCCGTTTAATGCCAATCAATTTTCAGAAGAGGATTTTGCTGTTGCTAACCATTATAATGTGATTGATGACCTCGATGAATCAGTGAGTGAAACTGAATCGCAGTTAAATCCCTCTACTTCGGTTGACCGATCGGTAAAACAAGCTGGAATACGAGAATATGAATTTCAAATGTGTTCAAAAAGCATTGAAGAAGCTAAGGTATCTGGCGTCATTCGAGATATTTCACGTCTTTCAAATGGAGAAACTGATGTTCCTGATCCTTCTAAGATCACTTCTATTGAATCCAATAATATTTATATCCGGACTACTTCTCCACTTCCAACTCTGAACTCAAGAGTGAAAGGAGACAACACCCAATAAATACACGTTGAAACAAGTTGAGTTAAAGAGAAAGCAAAGAATGCAAGAAAGCAAAACAGAAGAACAAAAAGGGAGGAGGCAAACTAATGACAAAATGTCTGAGACGAAAAATACATCAGTGTGAAGACTTGGAAGATATTTCTAACGTGTGTAATGATGAGGAACTAGACAATGCTAGCGATTTTGACGAAATGAAATTTGTGTTATATGCTGAGATATTAATCGCAAAAACGAAATTTGGTTTAGATACTGTCTGTGGCTGAAATGAGCCCACTCACTTTGTTCAGGGTGGGACACCTCAGAAGGATATGTATGCGATTTAGGCGATACAAAATAATTGTTTCAACTATTTACTATTATACTTTATTACTACTTTTCTTAGACGTGTTAGTGTTTTAATTGTATTACATTTTATTTTCAAAGGCAAACCAATGCAATTTTCCATAAGCACAATTACCCCACAACTGCGAATTATTACCTACCCTTAATGTGTAAAATGTACGCAGAAACAGCATTTAGAAAAAAAAATTGTTCTAAAACTGTACTCACTAGAAAGAGTGAGATATTTAATATGATTTTATAAATATTTATGAAATTTTGTAACAATAATATCTAAATTTTCGAATTACCTAGAAAATCTCTTAGGTGCGTACAATTACTCGCCTTTCCCCTATAGTCATGCTGTTAGTTGACAGTAAAAGCATATAGGTACATACGTAGTTAAGCCGCATAAATCATTTTCACTTCATTTATACGCATAATAGTAATAAGTGGTTTCTATGAATGTCAAGAAATATTTTGTCTTACAATAGAAAACCAGCACGATATTAGTTAATTTGTTATTATGTTAAGAGTTATAATTAACAATGTCCATGTGTGTTAGGAAACTGACAAATTATTTCTGGAAGTTGTGTAACAAACAAATGAAAGTGACAGATGAAAGTTTTTTTTTATTTTGCTAATGCATAATTTCGGCTGATGTAGTTCGTTTTAAACTAACTTTAAAGGATATTTGATCATATTCTATTACGGTAACAATTGCTCCATAATAAGCAGGTTTTTTTTTTGTTTCTGTTCCGATTTTTTTTTTATAATAATCCAAGACAATTAATAGGTAGGTGCACATAAAATGAACAAATGGTTAAATGAATAATTAAAATTAATTTTATCAGTAATATATCTAAGCTGTTTTGTGAAAAAAAAACAATAAGTTTAAATTAATAATGTGTGACCAATAATAAAATATTAGCATTCTATGCAGGTCTTAAGAATATTTTAGGAAACTATTATGTGTATAACCAAAACGAGTTTTTAAGAATAAATCTATAATAGCAAAATAGTATTCTACAAGTTTAAATAAAAAAAAAGTTACGACCTGAATTAATACATCCTTAACATAAAATACAAATTAGGTATTTCTTTTTAAGAAAAAGGCGTTTGCTGATTAATTTTTAAGAATACGAGGGTAGATATTTATCTGTTATATAGGGAAGTACCAACACTAGCATTGCTAGGCGCCTTCTGATATATCCATGATAAAGTTTGACATTTTCAACGATATACGAGTACGTACTCCGAACGTTTTGTCATACGGATGCTATTTGTGTTCTTTACAGTGACTTGAAAATTTCATCTCAATAAAAAGAAAAGTCAAAATTCGGCGTGAATTATTTCAATAAGTGCATCGATCAACTCATCTCGACTTTTGACGATAAAGGACCATCCGTCTAAAACCAATGTATATCACTATTTTTATGAATTCAATCGTGGTCGTCATTCGCCTGCTCACGGATCGCCTAAAATCGGTTGTCGGGCCAGAAATCACATATGCCGTGCGCAAACTGATAATGCAAGACCGTCATGTGACATATTGTGAGATTAGCGCATCCATGGGCGTAAGTATTACAAGCACACATAAGATATTGTGTGAACATCAACCGTAGAAAAAATTTGTTCGTGTTATATCCCGCATAATTTGATAATCGTTCTAACAAAGGTTAGTGTTGATTGGATAACATCCCTGTGCAAAGAAATGTTCAAAAAATCTAATCGTGGTGCGTCAACAGCTGTGTATAATATCTACACAGGTGACGAACCTAGGATCTATGTCTATGGGTCCGAAAGCAAACATCGGTCGATGGTGTGGATGTTTCAAGATGAGCCGAACCTATTAAAAGTTGTTTGCGCTAAAAGTATTTTCTTGACTACAATGTCACTACAGGATCGTAGAATGGTTAATTCTGAATTATACACAACAATTTGTTTGCCAGAAGTCTTTGGAGAAATAAGAAAAAACAACCAGCTTCGTAGGATAATTCTTCCCCATGGTAAAGCCAGCTCTCACACATCATGCGCAAACAATTTAATATTTTACCGGACAATTGATTGGTGATCCGCCGCACAGATTTGATTTGGCACCAAATTATTTTTTTTGTTCCCGTACGCGAAGAATAATCTACGTGTCCAACGATTTTCGCCGCCAAAGAAGTGATTGATGCATTCAAAAACATGTTTTGAGATACCTCAATCGAAATGGAAAAAGGGTTGTGAAAATTGGTTCAAACATATGCAGAAGGGCGTCGATCATCATGGAGAATATTTTGAAATACAATAAAATCATTTTCAATTATAAATATATGTTTTTGTTTGTTATTCAGGATACATACATAGCAACCCAAGTAAAACATAAAAACCTAAAGAAGTAGTTGTATATTTTACTTTATTCCAGATTTCCTTTTTAATTTATTTCCTGGTTATCAATTAGAATTAATAATACTAATTCTAATAATAATGATGATAATACTATAAATAATACTAAATTATTTGCATTAAATTTATAAATACTATGTTTCATCAACAACTGTGGGCTACATCCATTAGTAAAACAATAACTAATTGGACCGGGTTAAGAGCCCAGATCGGTAGATATACCACATTTATTTTGTTATACACAAACTTTGGTCAAACTCGCTAAACGATCGTATGCATTTAACATAGTGTGGTCGTTCGAAGACACCAGCCTAGCCAACTAACAGTATATAGATAGAATTTACTACATACGGGAGACGATTAAACCTATATTCGTGGGTAATTTCTATTTTACATTGAAAATAATTAAATGTAATATGTTTAAATTATTTTGATTATTATATTTCATATTATTTTAGGAATAATTCGGAGGTCATTGACCATATGATCAAACTGAGAAGTTGTGACTTTTTTATGTAGTCATAAATCGTATTCACAAGCCTAAAAATGAGAAAATAACAATAATTAGTTTTAAACTAATATTGGTTTTAACTCAATACACGTTATCATTAACCTTTATTTATTTATTTCTTCTTCTGTATAAACATTACACTGTTTTATTTATGAATGATAATGTGAAAAGTTGAATTAAATTAAATTAAATAAATGACTTTTAACCCAATTTTATTATCTTATTCAGACAGACACGGATTATATTTATCATTTGTACAAATAATAGGACATGAACTCCGAAATAAACACAATAAAATTCAGCCTCTCACATAATTCATACTGATAACAGTATCTAGTTTATTTCTCATCGAATTATAAACTTTTGCTTGCAAATAATCCTAATTTTCTCCAAACGAGGAAGTAATAAAATTGCTTCTGGTCTTGATTTTACTGCTCCACCTAGCTCGCACGATCCAATTCAATATTAACAATTTAAATCATTGTCGTATATATTTACATTCCATACGTGTATATAATGCTTGTAATAAATGTTTTTAATTAGATGGTTGTTTCCTTTAGTCGTCAGATAACTTTCATGAAAGCGATACTTCAAACGGCAGAGTTTTAATATCAATGTTTTGTAGCAAAATCTATACCGTGACATTAAAAATGAATACAACTAATATTAGTTTCGTTCTTGTTTATCTGTCCATGGCGTGAAAATTTGCATTTTATTTCTTTATAAAATTGCTTCCTACTTTTATCCGAGTAGTACTGTAATGATCCTATAAATAATTATGAAATGTAAAGCAGGTAGACGTAATTTTAAAGTTGTAGTAGATTCGAATCAAACATTATCTCAACATTTAGTGAGAAGAAACTAAAATATACGAGTTTATAATTCATTTAAATAACCTATTTGGAATTGATATTAAAATATAATTGCAACTAATTAATCGATTTGATCTCCAATTGCGTGACTTGATAAGAAAAGAATGCAAGTAATATTTTCAGGGCTAGTTACTTCATTCAGCTTAATAATTACAGAAGTGTATGGTTAAGTTGTGTATCATACTTCAGTTTGAAAAGGTGCATCATGTTTAATAACGGACGCACAAACGATCACGATCACGTTGACCTGCTGTATCTGAAGAACTCAAAACAAAAATTGATAAAAAAATCCAGAAGGACAGATGTTTTAAGATTGGCAGATTGCGTTAATCTTTTCCTGAAATTTCAAAATCTGTTCTGCCTGAGATGATCAAAAATGACCTACGCTACAAAAAAATGTGTGCCCGGATGACCATTAGAAAGAAGAAAAGGGAATTGCATAGGATTTTGTTAATCAATATGAACAAAAAATCGAGGAATTTTTTTACTTTAATTTTTACTGGTGACGAAAGATAGTTCTCACAAAACCAGAAACATAGCGCTGGTTAATGAAATGGTATCGTTTCCGATTCCCAACAAAACCAAAAACATTCACCCAAACTTTCAGCATACGTCATGACTATAATTTTTTTGGGATCCGAAGGGTATCCTTTTGGTCAATTTTATGTCAAGAGAGGAAATAATTGCTGAAACCTACTACCACACCTTTGATTAGCTCTGCTGCCCTATTCAGAACAGATGCCATGGGTTATTGTTTAAAGCCGATGTATTGGTTAACAATAACGTTCGTCTGCATTCAGCTGTGCTTGCTTTAACGGCTGGGTGGTGTGAAATTTGTAAGACATCCGTCGTATAACTCAGAGTAAACAACTCTCTCATCTCTTCTCTAAATTGAAAGGTTTTTTAGGAGGCAGTTATTTTGCAAATGATGAAAAAAGTAAATTACTAATTGTTTTAATAACCTGACAGCAACCGAGTATGAAAAAGGTATAAAAAAAATTAACTTTATGTGTTTGAACTTAAACGGAGATTATGTAGTATTGGTACGACGGATATTATTTTAAATAAGGTTCGTTTGTAATGAGAGTGAGAATAACGCACGATCGCCACAGTGCGCATGCGCGTCTGCTTCCAAAATGTTCTGCGCGCGTTTAGACGTCATTTGGAGCGGTATCGTCTTTCTGGCTGTTGAGCGGTAGAAGTTTATAAGGTTTAAGAAAATTGAGTCGCCCGCCGACTATGAGATACGATCTGTAATTCGATTCTTGAGTGCATGAAATATGGCAGCTGCGAAAATTCACCGTAAGATTTGCTAAGTTTACGGTGATAATGCTATCATTTATCAGTGATGGTAAAGTTCGACAGTGGGTGAGTACGTTCAAGGACGGATGTTTTAATGTGCATGATGAGTCACGCTCTGGGCGACCTTCTCTGATTTTTGAAGATTTAGTTGTGAAGTGGACAACAAAATTCGAGAGGACCGACGATTCACTATTTCAAAGCTATCAATTGATTTTCCACAAGTTTCGAGGTCAGTTTTGTACACCATTGTTTTGAAGAAATTAAAATATCGAAAATCGTGTGGTCGGTTGGTTCTAAGACGATCACGAAAACAAAAAGATTGGGCTGTGCTATATCGTTTTTGACTCGATACGATCAGGAGGAACATCGTTACAGGTGATGAGACTTGAGTGTCTCACATGTCTCCTAAGTCCAAGCAACTGTCAATGGAATGACGACACACATCGTCGCCAACCAAAATAAAAGCCAAACACTTTCAGCACGAAAGTTTATGGCCACTGTATTTTGGGACATGAAAGGGATTTTGTTAGTGAATGTTATACCGAGAGGCATTAGGACTGGTGTCGATGTTAATGCGTATTGTGAGACGTTGAGAAAACTTGGGCGTGCCGTACAAGATAAGACGTGATCTACTGTCTTCCGGTGTGATCTTGCTCCATGACAATGCAAAACCACATGTTTCTGCACAAGCACAAGGTCTAATCAGGTCTTTTAAATGAGAACAACTGAAACATTCACCTTACACTCCAGTCCTTGCGCAGAGCGATTTTCACTTGTTTCGGTACTTAAACAGTTTCTTGATGGCCAATGGTTCGATGACGACGAAGAAGTGAATGAAAGAAGTCATGGATTGAGCTTCTTCACAGGCGGCGGATTTCTTTGATATCGAAATTTAAAAATTTGTTGAACGGTATGACAAACGTTTGAACAAAAATGGAAATATTACGGTCTTTTTCTTCTTATTCAAAAACGAATCTTATTTAAAAATATCCCTCGTAGTTTAAGAATCTTAGTAAGTGTAAAACAAATTTTGTTTTATTGTCTTAATTAAAAAATGTCTGAAAAATAAAGTTCTTTCTCGATGATCCTCGTATGGTCTTACAAATACATAATTTATTCTGTGGCTGCATTATTAAATTATATTTCCGTTTCTCCATAGCTTTTATTAGAAAATTAACTACAATGTTTGATGCAACTTTTCTCGCCTACTACTATGATATACAAATATATCTACATCCGATTCACATAATTAATTAAAAATAGTTACAGCTGTCGATGTCTTAAAGATTTATTGTATTGATATTGGTTATATGCTTAAATATACCTTATAGATATTTGTAATACATTTTTCAAATTTCCGTCATATATATATATATATATATATATATATATATATATATATATATATATATATATATATGTATAAATTTACTGCATACGTAAAAGAATTAGCATCAATTCAGAAAATAACTGATAGTCAATGACAAAATTCGAAAGGTAAAGAAATTAATTATGTAATCGATTTAGAGAATATACATCTACCATATGTCATCGCTTGCTAAGGTGAAATATAAACAACAATTTGCTAAATTCGGGTTTTTATCGTATGAAAAATGACACTATATAGCGACATTATTTTCAATTATTTCCGCGATAACATTTCCTCTTTGCCTCAATATGGTAATCATGATTTTCATTACCTTTTGAACAGCGTTTAGTACACACCGTAGAAGCCGGATTAATTTTAAAAGTACGAGCGTTTGAAAAAATCTACATTTAGTTTTATACGAGGGCTATTCTAAAAGTAAGTTCCGTTTTTATTTAAAAAAACACGAATACATGAAGAGGTTTTTATTATATACAACTTAAAGCTACTACTTTCAGCTATTTTTTGTACATAATTTCCATTAAGATTGATACATCTGTCATAGCGATAATCAGTTTTTAATGCTCTCTTCATAGAACTCCGCCTGTGAGTTAAACCATGCTGTAACACAGTCCTGGAGCTCTTCATCGCTCTCTAACCGTTGGCTCCCAAGCCTTTCGTGTCCCAAAAACAGTGACCATGACTTTTCTTGTAGAAAAGGTTTGACGGCACTTTAAAGGTTTCCTCGTAAGTGAGTTAGAGCGACCTCACTGCATTGATTGTCTTTTCGCCTCAACGTTGACATAGGCGACCCAAGTCTCATCACCTGTTACGATATGCCTGAGGAGATCTTTAGCATCGTAACGTGTCAGAAAAGTTAGTGCCGATCCCATTCTCTTTGTTTTATGGTCTTCGGTAAGAAGTTTGGCACCCGTCGCGAACAAAATTTGTGGTAACCTAAATGTTCAGTAACAACCTCGTCCAAAACTGTACGTGAAATTTAAGGGGAAGAAAAGGCACCCTGTTTTGTGATTGTGGATCGCCGATTTTCAAGAACTTTCTTTGACATTACCCACAAGTTCGTTCATCACAACAGTTGGTCTTCCACTCCGTTCTTCATCATGGACATTAGTTCGTTCTTCTCAAAAGATACGGCACCATCTTCTAAGTAGACTGTCACCCATGACATTTTCACCATAAACAGAACAAAGTTCACGATGAATCTCAGCAGCCCTCATGTTCTATCGGATAACAGCACCCAGTCCACAATCGCCGCGATTTTCAATTACAGCAGCCATTTTAAACGACCAAAATAGCATGAAAGGATGTCCGAACGATTCTCTTACTAGTACTGCCAGGCTAATACTGAACTAGACTGCACCGCAACGGTGCGATCCTGCCGATATTCACACTTCTCTGCTCACTAGGCGGAAACGGAACTTACTTTATGAAGCAGCCTCCTATAATGGACGATACTCTATGGACAATTGGCTTATTATCTTCATAAAAGTCTATGACATGCGGTATGATTTGGTTATTCGTAATCGACGCATCCAAATACAAAATTTTTAATGTAATTCAAAGACGATTAACACCAGCTTATGCATATCTTTACAAGTCGATAAAATCTGATTTTTTCGATAAATTATAACTCGAAAACCCAGCGTGACAGAGGCTTCCGGATTGAACCAATCGATTCGGCGTATCAATTCTGTGTAATTTTCCGCTAAAAATGTGTGATCAGTTTCGTTATCTATAGCTTTTGCTTCTCTGTAGAAACAGTAGTATACTTTGTAGACTGAATTCGTGTGTAGATAAATTTATATTTACATAAGTTCTTAATTTTTTAGATAAAGTAGAAGTCATTTTTGGACTTTAAATTTCTCTGTATATACAAGAATATTTCTACTGAAAGATTTAGGAATAAGTTTTAATTTAATATTCGACAAATTGGAAATAAGCTAATCGGTTAGTAGTATTTAGCTTACTACTCCATTAATTTTTTTTTGAAAGCGTTTGCATTTGCTATTTTAAATAAATTAAATTTTTAGAAAGCGTATATCGTTGCTTTCATTATATTTTGGAGCTGTTAATTTCTAATTAAACAAATTATTAATGGTTATATGGGGTTACTGTCACAACTAGGACTGTTACCTCTTGGTGTTATTTTAACATTAACGAATGTTAAGCAATTAATAATACCTTTTTCAGTGAATAAAGAAATGTAAAACTCTTATTTGCACTTGTTAACATGTGGTCTATTACTTTATAAATTTTACATATATTATTTAGCACATTGTACTGTAAGATTGATGTCGGTTGTTATCAAATTTCATATTGCCATCTAAATTAGCATATTAAAATCATTACTTGGAACGTTGGAGAGCTTTATGACTAATTTAGTGAAAATTAATAGAGTCGTAATGTCATTTTCGTTGGCAATTTGCATAAGAATTTATTGTGTTTTGAAATTATATACGCGAAATTATATACTCGAATTATGGTGCAGAAATTTATATCGATATGACTGATGTGTTAGATGATTTTGTTCTTTCATTTCAAATAAAAATGGAATTTGAAAATTTTGTAAAATCTCTTTTAAATGAGGAAACGTTTTATTGGTTTTCTTTCTGTCAAGCATTCTCAGTACGATGCAGAAATACCTAAAACTTTTGCAGAAAAAAAACATACACATTAATTGCAGGGTAGATAAGGATCGAAAAATTCGCCGAGTTATAGAGGAATATGGTTTCCCTAAGTAAAAAAACAATTTCGAGGGCCGAGCTTTGCTTCAGATGATGATTAGAAAACTGCTAGTAATGATTTAAGTTAATGTAAGTGTATAGATGTTGAAGGCACATATAATAATAATAATAATAATAATAATAATAATAATAATAATAATAATAATAATATTTATTATCCAACAAATATATAAATATACTTAACGGATAATATAAAAATACAAATACAGAAACATATTGCTGTGAAGTTTAACACTAATAAGTTGGGCTACAATTACTTAAAATATAAATGGTCACTTATGCGTATATTTCTTTTTAGACTCTTTCAAAAGGTCTCAGGGTTCGCTATCGGGTTCTTTGTAACTAGGC
Organism: Melolontha melolontha; assembly: GCA_935421215.2. NCBI lineage: Eukaryota > Metazoa > Arthropoda > Insecta > Coleoptera > Scarabaeidae > Melolontha > Melolontha melolontha. Next base: position 103,402,449 of record OW285238.1, read on the forward strand.
CTAGCATCCAGTGTAAACTCAAGAAATAATACAAGATGTCAAATTAAATTCGTTTATTATTTAAACTACATATATATATATATATATATATATATATATATATATATATATTGTACTGGAACACTTAGGTACGCAACCGATGGCTTCTTCCTTTTCCCAACCATAACCCAGTTGATCTCTCCTGAATCAAAACTACTATACAAATCAGCAAGGCTACATAAATACTTCTCAAGAATTATTATCAGCGCAGGCGGGGACTGAATGGAAAACTGTTGTAAATAAGAAACGTTTAAGAAGCCCAGAAAAATCTACTGCAATAAAACAAAAAGGAATCACAGAATATTGGTTGCAAAGACCCATTGAAACCAGCAACAGATTTGGTGAATTGTTGGAAGAAGAAGGAGAGAAAAATGAAGAAAATCGTACCGAACAGGTCAAGAAGGATAAGCAGCTAGCGATAACAGTTTACAAGTCGAACACCTACATAATATGCTACAAACAATTGCACCAAATGAGGACACTATTAAAACACTCGGCCTTGAGACTGTAAAAATTCGGTTAGAAAAGCCCGAACAATACTTCGCAATAATTCAAGCGTTAGATGAAAAAACACTGAGTATCACACCTACAGCCTTAAAAGCAAAAAAGCTTTAGAGTAGTAATGCAAGGAATACACCCCTCGACAGTAGAAAACAAGTATTATACAAGCTTTAAAGGAAAAAGAACATGAAGTGTTAAACACTTACGGAATAAAACACAGGATTAGTAAAACTGAACTACCCTTATGGTATATAGATCTCAAACCAAAAGAAAATAACAAATAAATTTATAACATAATAAAATTAGGGCAAAATATGGTAAAATTTGAGCCACCTCATTCGAAGAGAACTATACCTCAGTGTTTAAGGCATTAAGGATATGGGCACACCAAAAATTAATGCCTCTAAACAACAACATGCGTAAAATGCGCTGGGAGCCACCTGACGAATGAGTGCGAAAGAAAAATCAAAGATAACAATGTTAAATGTGTAAACTACAATAGAAATCATCCTGCTAATTATCGCGGCTGCATTGTCCACAAACAACCACAACAGAAATTGTATTCAGCTCTTAGAGAAAAGAAAGAACCCTACCTAATATAGTTCAACCTATCCGTCCAGGCGTTACTTACGCGCAAGTAACAAATAATAATGTACAAAACCCTAATAATGTTAGTCAACCAGCCAACAGCATGGGTAAACTGGAAGAAATGCTCTCCAAAATTATGGAGCAAATGAGCGCAATGCTCAATTTGCTAACAATTGTCATAAACAAATTAGAATAAATGGATAAATACAAAATTGCAATTTGGAACGCCATTGGGCTTAACCAACATGCCCAAGAATTTAAAACATTTATAATCAACCACTATATTGATATCGCTCTATTATCAGAAACGCGCTTCACTACTAGACACCATTTGTACATACCTAATTATAAAATATATTCTACCAATCATCCTGACATGACAGCCCATGGGGGGACTTCCATGGTAGTCCGAGGCAGTATTCAACACTACGAACGTGAAAAATATCTCAAAGATTTTCTACAAGCAACAAGCATTACAATTGAAGACAGAACAAGCCCTATAACAATATCGGCTGTTTACTGCCCTCCTAAGCATAAAAATAAAAAAGAACACTATGTCGAATATTTTAAAATTTTAGGTAATCAATTTTTAGCTGGAGAAGACTACAATCCCACCTTAGGCGTACCACTAAAATCTGCTATAGATATTGAGATGGCAGCCGAAAAAATAATAATATATATCCAATCTGCTACTCCAGATTCTATGAAGAACGAGCTTAACGACGAAATTCCAATTATAGTTAAACAAAAATAGACGAAAAACGTCATCTAAGAAAACAACGGCACCGGACAAGAGCAGTAGAAGACAAAAGTAGATATAACAAAGTTACAAAGGTACTAAAAGATATGTTGGTTAACTTGAAAAATTAAACTACCTATTAAAAATTACCTAGAGAAACCAACAGAAGATACGAATTACTCACTATGGAAGGCGACACGAAAACTGAAAGAACCTGTTCAACACAACCCACCAATTAAAGATAATACAAACAACTGGGCAAGAAGCGATAAAGAAAAACTTATGTATTCCCAAACGATCTGCAAAAAGTATTCCAACCATTCCCTTTTGAAATCTCTACTAAACAAGAAAAATTAATTCAAAATGATCTAAATGCACCGTATCAGACGGACCTTCCTATAAAGTTAAAATATCACATATAAAAAGAACAATCAAGGAGAAAATTTATATTAACAAAGCGCCTGGTTTCGACCTCATCACTGGCAAAGTTCTCCGAGAATTGTCTGAAAAAGGCTATAGACTATTAACCTTTATTTTCAATACCATTCTTAGACTAAACTACTTTCCAAATATCTGGAAAGTAGCACAGATAGTAATGATCCTGAAACCAGGCGAGAAGCCAGAGGTAGCTTCATCTTACAGACCAATAAGTCTTCTACCAATATTTTCGAAGGTATTTGAAAAAATATATGTTAAAAGAATATTAGAAATCTTACAGGAAAGGAACATCATACCAGAACATCAGTTCGGATTTAGAAATATTCATGGAACTATAGAACATATTCATAGATTGGTAAAGAAGATTAACAGTGATTTTGACATGTCCCAAGCCTTCGATAAGGTGTGGTATGATGGACTATTCTACAAACTGAAAACATACTTGCCTTATCCTCACTGTCAACTTCTAAGATCCTACCTAACTGACAGACATTTCCTTTTGAAACAAAACAACACCTACGCCGATCTATATCCTATTTTATCGGGTGTGCTACAGGGAAGCGTATTAGGCCCAATCTTATTTTTACTATATACGGCTGACATATCAATTACTAAGCTGACAACCGTAGCAACATATGCTGACAGCAATTCTTGCATCTCATGTTGATCCTGTTATGGCTTCAAGAAATCTTCAGAACTTAGATAAAATCCAAAACTGGATTACGAAATGGCGTATGAGGGCCAACGAATCGTTACTTTTAACATTGCGACGTGAAACTTGTCCACCTGTCAGAATCAACGGTGGTGAACTCCCACAAGCTGATACCACAAAATACTTAAGAATTCATCTCGAAAGGCGTCTCACATGGCAGACACATATCTTTACCAAACGTAAGCAGCTAGGCATTAAATTATATCAAATGTATTAGCTAATCGGTCGCAAATCACAGCAACCTCTCGACAATAAGCTGTTACTATACAAATCTGTTCTAAAACCAATATTGACTTATGGTATCCAGCTAAGGGGGACTGACAGTAATTCGAACATCGAGATCCTACAGAGGTTCCAAAATAAAGTGATACGTGCCATACTTGACGCCCCATAATATATATCCAACTATGTCATCCAACGTGACCTCCCAATTGCCATCATTCAAGAGGCTATTGCGCACCATAGTGCTAAATACCGTGACAGAGTGACACATTACCCAAATGTGCTAGCCAAACGGCTATTTGGACAAGACGGGGAAGTGAGACGGCTGAAAAAGATCACACCCTCTGATCTAGGGACTAAACTTACATAATAGTGCTACATATTTATATAACGAGCCATCGAAAAAATTCATAATTGGAGTAGACTGTGAAATTGGGTTGGTACTTTAACCACTTCCACATAATGACACATTACTTGATGCTTGACAGTTTCATTTGGTTTCATTGTAAAAAAAGGTTATGGCATTGAAATGATACTACAACAAAAAAGAAAACAAATAATTTATTTAATATCGAAATCATAATCAAAATTTACATATAGCTACAGAAGTTGTTGAAAATGTTGTCCATTTACATCTAAACACAAACAATTTTCTTAATAAGAGTTTTGAAAAATTTTACACAAACTTATAGTTTCAATGTCAAATAATAAATGTCATTATGTGGAAGTGGTTAAAGTATCAACCCAATTTCACAGTCTACTTCAATTATGAATTTTTTCGATGGCTCGTTATAATAAATTAGACAAAATGTATTTAGTTTTAGTAGTATGTAGATTGTTTTATTGGAAACAGCCTACTCAAGTAATTTTGTTATATTATTAAACCAATGGATTGTTACTCTTATGTAGATTTCCAAGTAAAGGGAGTTAAAAGAAAATTTAGTGGAAAATAATCCCTACCGAATGAAATATCTATCTCCACACTATGTAAACTTTTAATTTGATCCATAATTTATGAATCTTGATTACAATTCAAATATAGAGATATCGTATCATCTCTATATTTGAATTGTAATCAAGATTCATAAATTATGGATCAAATTAAAAGTTTACATAGTGTGGAGATAGATATTTCATTCGGTAGGGATTATTTTCCATTAAATTTTTTTTTAACTCCCTTTACTTGGAAATCTACATAAGAGTAACAATCCATTGGTTTAATAATATAACAAAATGACTTGAGTAGGCTGTTTCCAATGAAACAATCTACATAATACTAAAACTAAATACATTTTGTCCAATTGATTATATACCGCCTCATTCTGAGCAAACGCAATGATCCGAATGTATGAATATTTCTCCCGCTCCGAATAAAAATCCCCTGAACGCTTTTAGCCAATCACAAAACAGTCTGTCGCGCAACCATTTGACAATTAATGTCACAAATTAGTGTCACCACTGTCACCCTATACGGAGTCTCTTAAGCGTTTGAATAGTGATCATGCCGCGTTATACACTAGAAGAGAAAGCCGAAATGATGAAATGGTATCACGCTGATAATTCTTATGAAAGAGTATGTGACTTATTTGCAGGAAGGTATGCCGACAGGCCCATCCCGAACAAAGCTACAATTTGTAGACTTAAAAAGAAAATAGACATTACTGGTTCTGTACAAAATTTAAAACCATTATTCACAAATCGCAGAGTTCCTAATGATACGTCCATTTTAGTATGCGCTGCAATAGAACTAAATTGAAATTTGACACTTAGCGATATTTCCAATGATTTAGGCATATGCTGCTCTTCCGTTAACCGCATACTAAAATTAAATGGTTTTCGTAATTATAAATATTCCAAACATCATCAATTATTTTACGGCGATGAGTTTAAACGGATGAATTTCCGTTATTATATAATTATTTTCTTATTATGAACAATTTATTTTATTATTTGTAAGAGTAAATTTTTCTTTACATTACTAGAATTTAATTTATTTTTTATTAGTTCTGAAATTTATTTAGTATACTATGAATAGTTTTTGTGACCTTTATTATTAAAATTTAATTTATTAAATCTCTTGATGCCTTATTTGCAATTTTCTTGATCGCTTATTAATAATACCATTACGCTTTGTGTAACCATCGTCAGTATAACGTATTGCAATTTACTCATTACCATAACACAGGACTAAACAATTTATAGTCCTTTAATAGTAATTTGGTAATCAGATAATTTTTCTTACGCGGCTCCATAATATGTAAGTATGTATGACATATGACAGCGATTGCACATTCGGATCGTTGCATTTGCTCGGAATGAGACAGACTGTGTTGTGATTGGCTAAACGCGTTCAGGGGATTTGTATTTTGAGCGGGAGAAATATTCATACATTCGGATCGTTGCGTTTGCTCAGAATGAGGCGGTATAAATATGTAGCACTATTATTTGGCTAGCACATTTGGGTAATGTGTCACTCTGTCACGGCATTTAGCACTATGGTGCGCAATAGCCTCTTGATGGTGGCAATTTGGAGGTCACGTTAGATGACATAGTTGGGTATATTTCTTGGGGCGTCAAGTATGGCACGTATCCACTTTATTTTGGAACCTCTGTAGGATCTCGATGTTCGAATTACTGTCAGTCCCCCATAGCTGGATATCATAAGTCCATATTGGTTTTAGAACAGATTTGTTACTTATACAGACCTTTGTTGCTCATACAAATGATCGAACTCTGTGATACATCTTATTCAATTTTTAAAATATAAAGAAATTAATAGTTCCTATTAAAAATTAACGTTTAGAGCAAAGAAAATAAAAATGTTTTTACAAATAATTAAACTTAAAAATGCTTTAAAAATTAACAATTATGTACAAATTTTTATGGTAAAAGTAAATATCGAGACTGGTCAGAATCGATGCTAGCTAGATAGAATACTCTTCTGTTCGTCATACGCCTTTTTATTAACTCTGGGAGGCTTCTTGTTTTCCAAACGTAAAGAAAAATCTCTTCTATTACCGTTTTTCATATGAACACATGCTTTTTAAAAACCTATGTACTTTTATCGATTTTAAATGTTTTATAACACCCTGTAACCAATTAAATTTCGTTAACAACGAAATATCATAATATGGACATTTCATTGGCTGTCGATCCTCGTATGTTCAATTAAAAATATTCGTAACTTTATCACATTTCTTCCCTCATTGTTGCGTTTACAATGTTCAGTATCTTCTTTAAGCGTCTAATATATTTTAAAAACTTGATTTTCACATTTAAATGTAAGTCAACGACGTTTTCACTCTGGCGCATTGTTTTACACATCTTCCATATTTGTTTATTTTGGCCGTATATTATTAACCTCCAAATCCAACTAAATCTGTCATTTAAAATTGTCTGTCATTTTGATTTGTTTACACTGTTGACAATAAATACACATCTCCTTTATAGATATCATATACCATATAAAACATACAAATTGCACATTAGATATGAATTTTTTAGATAGTAGAAATGATGAGTGTTTTCTAAAAAAATTTAGCTATATATATTGTTAAATTGTAACATAACCTATAACATATTCAAATTACATGTTAAATACAATATTCCATACGTAATATATAGATGCATTCAAAACAATCTATTTAATTACGTTCTGTGCATATTCCTCTAGGTTTAGTTTATCGTAAGAGTATAATTGAAAATCGATTTGCATAGTAGCACTGAACTTTATCCTCCCAGTAATTATACCGAGTGCATTTCAAAATGTAGTCCTTTTTAAGTAGGTTTCATTGCTATTCATGCTCTATTCAAATTTATTTAATTTTCATTTGCCTTGGAAATAACACAGCAATATGTTACAGTACTAATTCCATTTACAAACCAAAACCAATCGATTATCTTCAATATCAAGAAATAAAGAAAAGCTACTTATTCATTTATTAAAAAGATTCACATAATAATCATTAGCGTTTTTAGCTATATGACATGAAGCCTTAGTCAAAATATTAGTCCTCTCACGAGGAACAGAAAATGTGCCGTAATTTGGTATACAAAATTGTACTTTGCCAAGTAATGATGCAGAATCAATTCTGTTTGTAACAATTTTGATTAAAAAGTTAACACTAGAAACATTCCTCCGTTCCGACAACGACTCCATCCCATACTCACTAAAAAGGGTATTGTAGTATACACCACGCGGTGGATATATTCCATTAGTTCTGAAAGAAATACATTTCAAGAACTTCCTTTTAATTTTGTCCAAGTCAAGCTGCTTGTAAGTATATATGGGATATCATACGACAGAGGCATTTCAAGTTTAGAACGGGTCAAACTAAAATATAGTAAACACGTTAGAGAATCCTCTGTACGTTCTTATGAGGAAACCTAACAATACAGAGTTGCTGATTGTTTCTTTGTGCCCAGTAAATTTTAGCGGCGCATCAAATAAAGCACCTAGATCTTTAACTACTAGCTTTCTTGGAATAGCAACATAATTGTAAGAAACAAATTGCTAGCTCCTGGAATACTTGCACACTTGATAATAATTAATTAAAATTTGTTTCTATGGCACCAAGTGGTAATAATATTGATGTTTCTTTGCATTGTTTCACAGTTGGAGATGGTAGCGATTTTTGAAAATATTTGCAGATCATCGGCGTACGTAAGAACTCGGCAATAAAATGACGTTAAAAGATCATTTATATAGATTATAAATAGTAAAGACCCTAGACTGGACCCTTGCGGTACACCAGAAGGCGAATGAATATGTTGGAATTATATACATTGTAACAAATGTAGGCTGATCTATTTACCAAATATAAATCAATTAGCTTTACAGAATCAGACGAATCATATGTAGTACAATAAATTTTTTTCACTGCTTCCTATCGTTTCTATTATATCTAGATAAATAACAACATAGAAATCACCCATTGTAATTTTCAGATATATATATTAAGAATGTATTCAATTTTCGAAAAACTATCAAAATAGTGTACAACAAAGTGTATATAGTTGAGATGATAACCATTTGGGTAGTGTTTTATTAATATTCCTATAAATAACAATTGCTATAACGTTTACCATATTATTATAGTAATTCATGTAATAGAGGTTTTATTTGACTTAGTATTCTTTAATTTCTATAATATTTGCGTATACTTAAACCTTATTTTTATATAATATACATATTTTCGAGAATTATTGTTTCTAATTATTGTTATCCATTTTTAAAACTAAAATAAAGCAGTTCATATTCTCACAAAGCTACCAAGTTCTAAAAAACTCTATACCGTGTGTCCCAATTTCGATGCTCACCATTGGTATCTCGGTTATTAGAAGATATAGAACAACGGTTAAATGGGGAATGTTTTGCAGAATTCAATACTCGCGGTAAATCTCATTTCAAATTTGATCTAACTTTTTAAATTTTTAAAATATTTTGAAAAATCAAAAATTTGCCGATTTCGTTATTCCTCAATAACTCGATAACGCTTAGTCGGACCTCTTTTAAAGTTTTACATTTACACTTTTTTAAAACAAATTATTTGATACAAACAGAAACCCCCGATTGTCATTTGTTTTTAAGTTATTACCACTATCTTTTGTTTTTCATATGGCGGCCATATTGGATTTTGGGTTTGTTAGGTAGTCCTCAAAATGTGCTTTTCAACGATGTATAACATGCCTGAAAAATTTTTATTTATAAGGAAAATATTAATAAGAACGTAAATTAATCTTTAATATGAAATTAGTAGGCTGAAAAATTAAACACCAATGTCAAATGAAAGTGAAAAGATATTCTAAGTATAGCAAACGCCAATTAAGTTGGCGCGAGGAGGGGTAAGTTCGCGCAGGATTAAAAGTAGTGGGGAGATTTGTATTTGGTTTTACATCAAATGTCAGATAATTCTAACCTCTGAGCGTGTATCACTAGCAAAGACATTATGTTCCGTCAAACGTCAATGACAAATGTATTCTGACAATGAAACAAAACGATAACCTGTCAAAGTACAATTAGTGCTGCAGAGATAAGTTAATTAAAACTACTTGTAGTTAGTGATAAGTAATTATTGTCAAGTATTAACATTTATAAGTATTGATAATGGCACATACATATTCAAACGAAGAAAAAGTTGATATGTTGGAAGTGTATTTCAAAGCAAATAGAAACACTAAAAATGCGTGCACGAGTTATGCAGAGCGTTTTCCAGAAAGACAACAGCCACACAGGACAATTTTTAGAAGACTAGTTAGCAAATTAAAAAACTTTGGAAGCTTCGAACAAAAACGAGCTAACTATGAAGTTAATGATGCTGATACACGTCGAAATAATATTTTGCAGAACGTTAGGAACAATCCCAGCACATCAGTTCGTCGTGTGACACGAGAAACAGGGATTTCAAAATCTACTGTTCACAGAACCTTGACGAAAAACAAGTATCACCCTTACAAACCAACAATTGTACAAGGTTTAAGTGATAATGACAATCTCCGACGATTACAGTTTAGCAGGTGGTACCTTCAAAAATGTGAATATGACGCTAATTTTCCTAGGAAAATACTATGGACAGATGAAACACGATTTACCAATTGTGGAGTGTTCAATAGGAATAACTATCATCATTGGTCTACTGAAAATCCACATTTGGTAAATCAAAGAAGATTTCAAGTTCGATTTGGTTTTAATGTCTGGTGCGGTTTAATTGGTATGACATTTTGTTTACTTTTTTTTTGTTTTTTAAACTCTTTTCTTCGTTTTAGATAATCAGTTAATAGGTCCTTTCATCTTTGATTACAATTTAACTGGTAACAGATATTTGTAGCTACTAACAAACTAGATAATGCCTGCTTTGATACAAATTATTAATCCCGAGAACATGCAAAACATCTGGTTCCAGCAAGATGGTTGCCCGGCCCATAACACTCGTAACGTGCAACATTTTTTGAGAGAAAACTTTAATGAGAGAGTGATTTCAAATAATGGACCCGTGCAATGGCCTGCGAGATCACCCGACCTTACCCCGCTTGACTTTTATTTATGGGGTACCACTAAAAACGAAGTATTTGATTTTGAACCGCCAGAAACTCGGGAAATTTTAGAACAAAGAGTACTAGATGTGCTACGATCAGGAAACGGAAACACGCTACGTAGGTTTGTAACTCTACTCGAACAAGGTGTCAAAATTGTGTGGAACAGAATGGTCGTCATATTGAACAATTTCTTTAAGTGAATGTGAACTTTAAGTTCTGTATCTTTACCTTTTATTTCTATAATTTTTTTATCGTTTCGTTTGTTTACAGTATTACTTAGAATATCTTTTCACTTTCATTTGACATTGGTGTTTAATTTTTCAGTCTACTAATTTCATATTAAAGATTAATTTGCGTTTTTATTAATATTTTCCTTATAAATAAAAATTTTTCAGGCATGTTATACATCGTTGAAAAGCACATTTTGAGGACTACCTAACAAACCCAAAATCCAATATGGCCGCCATATGAAAAACAAAAGATAGTGGTAATAACTGTTTGTATCAAATAATTTACTTTAAAAAAGTGTCTGAACAATGTAAAACTTTAAAAGAGGTCAGACTACGCGTTATCGAGTAATTGAGGAATAACGAAATCGGCAAATTTTTGATTTTTCAAAATATTTTAAAAATTTAAAAAGTTAGGTCAAATTTGAAATGAGATTTGCCGCAAGTATTGAATTCTGCAAAACATTCCCCATTTAACCGTTGTTCTATATCTTCTAATAACCGAGATACCAATGGTGAGTATCGAAATTGGGACACACGGTATAATGATATTATTTATTTATTTTCAGTCACTACCATCTATTAATTAGTACGTTTTAAATAAAATGATCATGTATTGGGTTCATTAAATCGTATTATACACTCAATGCTTACATTGGTTTATAATTTATTCTACTGTACAGAGCTATATATCAATGTTAAGGTGTCAAGACCACAATGAGAAAGGACTAATTTCATCTATCCGTACTATGATGATTATTGAAATCTTTAAGAATGTTGAAACTAGTGCAGTAGACGTGAAAAAAAAGAGTTTAGTGGATTACCATCTTTCGTAAAACTAAATTATTACTTAACAGGTGTATTTTTGTGTCAAGATGATATATTGCAATAATATCAATGCCTTTTCAAGTATATTAAATTCTAAATTTACTTGACCTGATGGTGAACGTAATGGAGATAGGTTTTGTATCTATAATTGAGAATATGGAACAAATTCATTAGCTATAAATACAAGATTTAGAACCAGTAATAATTTATATTCATGTAGGTATGTATGTCTGTAATGGACGCAAGAAGTCATGATCTACTCATAGAGTTGTATTACATAACTAGATTATTGTCGTCTATGTATGGAGGGAATATTACTGTGACATGTGTTATTAAATTTTAGAATTTTAGTTACAATCTACAAAGTGTTAACAATTGATTTCAATAATTGAGAAAATTAAATTAGTTTTTTTCTTTAGATCATAAGCAGTTTTTAAAGATTCTCTCACGTTTTTAGTAATATAGGATAACAAGGTTTAGGTTTTTAGAATAAGTTCCATAAAAAGTTTTTTCGAAAGACTTTCAAGCACAAGTTAAAAAAATATCAAATGAAAGTTAAAGAAGGACGTTGTGCATAAATGCAGTAATAATTAAAACTATCGACTATTGGACTCATATACAAAAAAGGAAATCCAACAGAACTGAAAATTACAGAAATAAATAAAACACACATAAGATGTTTTAGATTTACACTTTATTAATTAAATAATGACAGCTGTTTCGCTAACACAGTAGCTTCTTCAAATTCAACTTAAGACTAAAGATACATACAAGATACAGCGTTAATCAGGTAGTTGACCCAAGTTAAAATTCGACACCATACATGTAGAAAATAAAGGTAGAAAACTAAATTGTTTAGAGTCTTTAGAAATTAATAAACTTAGAAACTCAGAAATGTTACTAAACGATAAATTAGACTTGATTTCATCCGCACTGTTAAATCTGTTCACCCATTGAAATATTGTTTCTTAGTTGCTTATACTATATTGTTATACTTAAATCTCACACAAGTAGGTCATGGTATAGTTTTCAAAAAGCAAAATATAAATGTAATAGTTCCTAGAATTTGAACTTGGGTCAACTACCTGATTAACGCTGTATCTTGTATGTATCTTTAGTCTTAAGTTGAATTTGAAGAAGCTACTGTGTTAGCGAAACAGCTGTCATTATTTTATTAATAAAATGTAAATCTAAAACATCTTATGTGTGTTTTATTTATTTGTGAATGGATTTACATCAAGCAAAGGTCGAAACAATTAAAGAATTGAAAATTACAGACCAATTAGTTTACATTAAGTTTCACCAAGGTGTTTGAATTGATAAGGAGTAAGAGATTAATGAAATTTATTAAGATGTCTAATATTTTGAGTAGTTCTCAGCATGGATATGTCAAGGGTAGGTCGACTATAACTGCTTTACATGAATTTATTTAGGTCATTGTAACGAATTTTGAAAATGATAATGTGGTACCAGAAACGTTTCAAAATCTTTCAAACGTATATGATTTGTTAGATCGTCAGATACTACTTACTAAACTCCAAGAATATGTAAATATTGCTTCCTACATTTTACCACGCTAATTATTTGAATTTTCTAATAGAAAAAATTCGCCCTTAAGCAGGAATCAAACCCACGTCCATAGTTTGCCGGACCATTGCTTTAATCACTAAGCTATTAAGGACTATAATTTCAAATCAATGTGGGAAGGCCTTAAGTCGCATTAAGGAAACAAATGTAATATTTTGCGCGTAGTCCAAAAATATGGTCCGCGCAACGACAAAGGTTTGAAAGCTATTTAACGAACAGGCGACAAAAAATAGTTATTGAACAGAATGATAGGGCATTTGAATCTAAGACAACGTCTTGTACGATGGGTGTTCCCCAGGAAAGTATATTGTGTCCCATCCTCTTCTATACGAGGGATGTTTCCAAAGTTCTGGAAATTTAGCTATAATTTTTTTTATTTTGTCAATTTATATCAATATTACGATGTAGTTTTCCAACATAATCTCATTTAATTAAATATATTTATCCCAATGATAAATTTTTTAAACCGTCGTCGAAGAACTTTTTCGGCGTCTCCTCAATCCACCTATTTATGGTACGTTTTACGTCAATTTAAACTCTCAAAACGAACACCACGTAAAGGTTTTTTCAAATCTGGGAACAGATGAAAATTACTCAGTGCGAGATATAGTGAATAAGGTGGATGCGGAAGCAATTCCCATTGTAAATCGTTCAAAACATTTTTTTGCGGTGTGTGGTCTTGCATTATCCTGTTGCAATAACGGACGCTTATGTAACTTTCCAGGCCGTTTTCTGACAAGTGCCTGCTGCAGTGGTCCGGATAATAAGTTCGAATAATATTTTGCGTTAATTGTAGTACCTTTTGCTAGATAACCTCATAAAAATAATCTATTCGTAATCCCTGAATACAGTAAACATTGCCTTTTCAATAGACGGAACTGCACGCGCCTTGAGTGGAGGCCCTTCTTCGGGTTTACACCATTCTTTGGATTGACTTTTGGTCTAAAGATTAAAATAAGAAATCCACGTTTCGTCGGTGCTTATTATCCGTTGCCAAAATTCATCCTTGGCATCCAGCGGGTTGCAATCTTAGCTGTGTATAGCAACAAAGAAAAAAAAGGGGAAAGATATATATGAATAATGCTTTCATATAAAAAATCGCAGTCCAATGTTTATGTAGTAACGAGAAAATGATTTTTTTTATTCGAATCCGGTCTTGTCGCAGTTAAATATACGGGCGGCAATACGGGTTTCCACCTCTAATTCAGCAGTAATTCTCCTTACGGACGAATTACATTGTTCTATCGGTATTTGTTAGTACCAACACAAATAAAAAAAATATACGTAAATAATTTCATACAAATAATTAAAAATCTATCTATCCCAATGGACGCGCCATGGACACGCTACATAGAGCTTTTTGTTTAATTACGATTTCTGTTTTATTCTAAACATACTAATTTTATTTTAAAAGAAGTTTAACTTCAAACTAGTAAACTATAATTTCATTAATTAAAATGCGGCATAGACTTGTCGGCATATTCAAGGTAAAGGTTTATTATTGATATCCACAAAAAAATACATTGCAATAGAAACACCATATATGCGGGCATAAATGTTTTGATATGAAAATAATAACATTCATTATTCTTATAAATAGGAACTTATGTTAAACATGTCGTCTAACCAATGTCTAGGAATTTATTCAATTTTTTTGCAGGCCAATGAACTTGTATTACAGTTGTATTTTTTTAAATGTAGAATAAACAAAGATACGGACCGATTTTAACTACATTTTGGCCCGAATTTGAAAATTTTCGATGACTCACAAATAAATTTCTTTTTTGATCTCCAGCTAAACATCTATAGGTACGTATTCTTAAGATACGCTTAGCTTTTTTACTATTCAGCGGTAACCCTGTATATTAAAATTACGGAACCGGAGGTATTAAAAACTCCAGCAATAATAGTTTTCACAGTGTAATTAGTATTTTTAGCGTTATTAAATGAAAAAAATTTCCGTATCTAAGTCAAATGTTTTCATATGATAATCTTTAAACTTTCATTGGGCCAACGAGAAATTTCTTGACTGACTGTTATAACATTTCTAAATGTAACAGGATATAAAAAATTGGTTTCCTAGGTAATAATTGTACAATTTCATAATTATATTATACTTGCAATACACCTTAGAGGTAAGTATTTTATGCGTTTTATTACCACTATGTAGCAAGCGGAGTAATGTATTTTATGCATTTGCGTAGGTATTAACAGTATGTTTTAAGCTTCAAAAATGTTGGCACAATAGAACTTTCGCAATAAAAATCCTTTTAACATCAACTTTAGTCTTTAACAAAAATATTTTCTAAATGTGTTTCGTTATGACATAATTATACCTTATACAGCATTTCTTTACCGTTCTTGGCACTTCCTTTCGTGTACTAATTTCAGCAATTTTAAGTTGCAATGTAGTTGTCAAGGTTACATCCTTTTCCAAATTGATTTGAATAATACGTATCTGCTCTGAATTTTTAAATTTGAACAGCTTCTGATAATTTAAAATTATACCGGGTGTATTTTTTAACTTGAAACTTTCAAATATCTTGAAAAATAAATAGTACACGAAAAAATGTCCAGATTTAAAATTTAATAATTCAATGGAGGATATACATTAGTACTAGAATTAGTCACTCTCTATCCCATCTATCCCTCCATGTAGGTTGGGCGAGGGCAACTTTGAAGTCTTAAGTAGGAACCCGTATATTTTATTACAGATTCTAATTCTACTGGAAAAGTACGTAGGATTTATCACAAACATTTTTTCAATTCATGATAGATGGCGTTGTAATCGATGAAATTATTTTTTTTTCAATTTCTTCCACTGAGAAACTATGCATGCGATTCTGCAATATGTGTGGAATAGAAAATACGTTTTATTTGTAAATAATCAAAATTATTCTTAGAAAAACTTTATTCATTTTACAAATTTCGAATAACAGGGAAAATGTCACTTGCAGAAATGTAAATTGCTGGTGAATAATTACTTTTAGCGTAACCCAACAACAACGACGTATACGTAGTACCACTCTGGGGTGCTTAATTAACCTGAGTCTCCTCGCCTCTTACGTAGTGCTTCATTTATGTAAGTCCCTTCCCCTCTCACTTATCAGAGTGCTAGATTTCCCCTCGCTTCATCATTTTTCATTAAAGTAACTGCTCGAAATGATGGCCTTCGACTTCAATGCACTTATTAATACGGCCTTTGAAATGAGTGTAAACAACTAAGTGTATCTTCTTGAATTTGAGCCCAAGCATTTCTGATTGGCTCATTCATATTTTCACGTGTTGTTGGTAGTTAATTGTATACTTTACATTTAAGATAACAACATAAAAAGAAATCTGGCGAAGTAAGATCAATTTATTGAACCAGCTCTACCGATCCAGCGACCATTGAAATTTCGATCAAGTACTTCACGCGCTACCACCGAATAGTTTGCTGGACAACCATAATTTTGAAACCGCATATTCAGTCGCACTTCTAAGTTAACGTCTTCAAGTAGCGCTGGTAGTTAATTATACAAAACGTCTCGATACATTTCACCATTCAAGTGGCCTTCAACAATGTGGGGGCCGATATCCTTGTTCCCAATTATTCCACACCACACGTTGACAGTCCAAGGGCGTTGGTGTTCAACTTGGGGAAGGCAGTGCGGATTTTCAACACTCGAGTAATGTGTACTGTGTCGAATGATCTTTCCGTGGTGTTTGAAAGACGCCCCCTCGAAAAACAACGCGTAACAAAAAGAATTGGGTTTCGTTGTAATTGTTCACATGCTCAATGACAAAAAGTTACCCGATTTTGGAAATCAACACCATGAAGATCTTGATGTAAAGACACATGATATGGACTATATTTAAAACGTTTTAAAATTTTCCAAGCTCTGGTGTGGGACAATCCAAAATCGCGAGCTATTCCTTTTATGCTAACACGAGGCCATTGCCATTAAAGCCATTGCAGCTAATAGAGCGACTTAATTATTTTCTCTGGTAACTGTTGCTCGACAGGTCCTTTTTTCGGTTGAAAACTTCCATCAGTAGTATATTGTTTGATAGTACGGTAAAATGAAGCACGGGACCGAATCCTGTCCGGCAAACGCTGAGCGTAAAGATTGAAAGCATTATCAAAACTTCTTCCAGCTTATTCATATACCAGAACCATTTAAATTTTCCTTTGTACAATTAAATACTCCATACTGCAGTAGGTACTATTAACAGCGTAAGAGAAGCAGGTCTTTTACTTTTCGAACTGAGTAAAATAAGTTGTTTCTTAAAGTTATTTCTTTCTTTTGCACGTTAATTTTGTGTTTTTGGATTTGGGAAAAATACGAATGGAAGAAATAACACAAACGTTAAATACATATATTTTACATACGAAAGCATTTTTCTAAAAATTGTTTTCAACATAAGAAATGGTATTACAAGAAAAATACAATTTTTTTTTATTTGAAGGCCCTCCGATAAGTTATGAGCGATGGAAATCGCGTTGACCAAGTATGTGAAGAAGGACGCCCGTTCCTGGTTTAGATAATAGTAATTTCTTGATAAGTAATTTTTCGTGATATTCTTTTTATTGAAAAAGAATTGCAGAATCATATGCATAGGTTCTCAACAGACTGGGGCTCTTACAAGGAAGGCCTGTTAGCTGCAACCCGAAACATCCCTGTTAGAATAGGGAATGTGAAAGAGCTGGAGTTGGCTGTTGCATGGTTGCAATGGACAATTCTTTCCTGCTATGAAAATAACTGTCCCCTTAAGGAGCGCTGTATAGCTAGATGGGCTGCCTGGTGGAATACAGAGTTAACCAATTCAAGGAAAGAAACTCGCCGGTCATTTAATAGGGCGAAGAAAACAGGTAACTGGGAAGCCTACAAGGCTCTCCTCAATAAATACAATGATGAAATCAGAGAGGAAAAGGAAGGCCTGGAGAAAATTCTGTGAGGACATCGAAGGTGTTCCTGACATAGCCAGAATTCTCAAAAAGATCCTTTCAACGCAATTAGCTCTATACAAAAATCGGACGGGAGGTGTACCAGTACCGTGGAACAGACTTTAGAGCATCTTCCGGGGGTACACTTTCCAGGTTTGGAGCGTATGGATGATTTGTGATACCAATCAAGTTGTCACCTTTTGGAGGGCGACTAGGAATGATTGGGAGATATCAAACGAGATCTTCAAGCCCCATTTAATTAGATGGGCGATAGGATCGTTTGAACCATATAAATCCGGAGGACCAGACGGAGTGTTTCCCAAGCTCCTTCAAGAGGGAATTGGTGAAATTATGGGTCCTCTATGAGATATTCAGGTCTAGCCATGCTATGGGTTATATCCCTAGGGCATGGAGAGAAACTAGGGTAGTGTTCATTCCGAAGCCCGGAAAAGTAACATATACCCACTCTAAATCATTTAGACCAATTAGTCTTACCTTTTTTATGTTGAAGACTTATGGAAAAAATGATATATTTAAATATTAAAGAAGGGGCTCTGGATAGATCTCCTCTACACCCACTGCAATGGGCATACCAGATGGGAAAATCAGGTGAGGGTGCCCTGCATAGCCTGGTGAGAGGGCTCGAAAGGAGCCTACACTACAAGGAAATTGCACTTGCAGTTTTCTTAGACATAGAAGGAGCTTTCGATAACACCTCGATGTCTTCTATTATTCGATCTTTAAGAGATCGAAAAATCAAGAACACCACACAACTGGGTTTATAACATGCTGCGTAGCAGAGTATTTCATGCCCAAATGCAAAACAAAACGATCTCCATGAGAACAACAAAAGGGTGTCCTCAAGGAGGCGTATTGTCACCGCTAATATGGAGTCTAGTAGTGGATAATCTCCTCAGGACATTAAATGAGCAGGGAATATGGACGCAGGGGTCCGCCGATGACATTGTCATAGAGTCCGAGAGGAAATTCCCGGGGACAGGGGCGAGCATCATGCGAAATGCTCTGCGAATTGTAGAAAGATGGTGCCTTGAGGAGGAATTAACTGTCAATCCTCAAAAAATCAAGTTGGTAGCCTTTACCAACATGAGAAAACTAAATGATCTGGGCAGCGTAAAGCTGTTTGGGCAAAAGTTAGAACTAACCAATGAAGTGAAGTATCTAGGAATAGCACTTAATGCGAAACTGAATTGGAGCAGACACCTAGTCAATGTGGCAAACAGGGCGACGCAGCTGTTCTGGATATGCAGGAGAGCTGCTGGAAAGACCTGGGGACTAAAACTAAATGTGGTACACTGGTTTTACACAGCAATAGTAAGACCAACGATTACCTATGGAGCAGTTGTCTAGTGGAGGAGGACGGGGCGGACATCGTCGGTGGGGCTTCTCACGACACTCCAGCGACAGGCTCTGTTGGGAATCACGGGAGCTATGAGCAGCACGGAAACCGCCTCCATGGAGGCCATCGTGGGTCTCCCTCCGCTGGAACTACTTGTAAAGGCGGAGGCAATGCCTGCGATTCTGAGGCTGAAGGGCAATGACGTCTGAGGTCCTAATAAGGTTGTAGGGAGCCATACAGATATCACAGGAACTATACTGGAGGAGCCGATATTTCAATTGCCGGCGGACAGTAAGGCACCTTAGATCATGTTTACAGCTAACCTGAACATATTTATAGCGACCAGGGAACAAGAGACAAAAAGTCCCTCGAGCGATTGTGGTGCCGGCACCTGGTACACTGATGGATCACAATCTAGTCAGGGGCAGGTGCAGGCATATGCGTAATGTGCCCTAGAAGAAAGATATCGATATGTCTAGAGAAACATACAACGATTTTCCAGGCCGAATTCGTAGTAACAAAAAAGAAATTAAAATAATTACCGGGCTAATAACCAGACATTGTCCTTTAAGGAAGCATCTGTACAGCATGGGCTTGGTTAGCGAGCCCTGGTGTAGAAGATGTGAAAAACAGGAGGGAACTAGCCTTCATGTAATATGCACGTGTGAGGAACTGAAGGCACTTAGACAGAAATATTTCGGGAGAGATCTATTGGATCCTTCGAGTGTACTAAAACTTCCCCTGAGGGGGATAGCGGCTTTTATCGAGGATACAAGACTAACAGAGTGAAACTGAGAGATCTATTGGATAGTGCAAAGAGCAGTGTGCTCAAGTGCCTGGACGTGCTGGCGGCCAACCCAAAACTGAACAAGAAGAAGAAGAAGCATAGGTTCTCATTGCGAGAAATTAAAAAAACCATTAAAAAAGTCATCTATCATGAATTTAAAAAATGTTTCAGACAAATCCTACGTACTTTTTCCAGTAGAATTCGAATCTGTAATAAAATATACATGTTCCTATTTAAAATTTCAAAGTTACCTCCGCCCCATCTACATAGAGGGTGAGAGAGGGATTAATTCTAACACTATGTATTTCGTAATGCATTTCCTTCATTAAATTATTAAATTTTAAATCTGGACATTTTTTCGTGAACTGCTTATTTTTCGAGATATTTGAAAGTTTCAAGTTAAAAATACATCTGGTATATAACACACAAACTAATGTCTTACTTAATGTAGTTACATAAGAAGTAGATATAAAAAAATAATAACATGTCAGAATGTCAATATTGGCAACGTACTAAAAAAGTGAAATAATATTGTATAATAATGTACACTAGTATTAATACTAAATTACTACGATTGTTGCCGGAATACGGTTCAATTAATTTCCAGCTATATCGGTGAAATCGCTCAGTAGGATACTTTTTACAATTTGAAAGACGTGAAACTATCGAATTATAATACTAGTATTAACAGGGAGAATAATTAGTTAATTACATTTAAGTACTTTCATTGTATAATGCAAAGTGTGATAGATATTTATCAAAATCAATTTAGTGCGTAAAGATAATAATTAGTATAATTACATAACACTTTCACATGTACCCTT
The DNA here is from genome assembly GCA_935421215.2 of Melolontha melolontha. Taxonomy (NCBI): domain Eukaryota; kingdom Metazoa; phylum Arthropoda; class Insecta; order Coleoptera; family Scarabaeidae; genus Melolontha; species Melolontha melolontha. Next base: position 103,423,260 of record OW285238.1, read on the forward strand.
CTATTCGAAAGAAAAGCGTATAGATATTATTTCATCTTGTAAAAGGGATTTAGACTGTTTCTATAGTAACTATTTCATATTTTAGATTTTATGTGTCACTGTCAAAGTCTTTGCATAAGTCTTTTATTCATTGAATAATGTCTCTGCAGACAACAGACTTGATAAGAGCTCGCATTATCGCAAAACTAGAAGTAGGTTGGTTAATTAGGGTAGTTGCACGCGAATTTAATCTGAATAAGAGTTCTGTTCTTAAAATTAACCGTCGTTGGGAGCAGGAAGCTACATTAGAGACCTACTTCTAGCACAAGCACTTCTAAACAAGCACGGATGCAAATTTTTCAGGATGGCAAACAACGCCGGAGAATTAAAAATTAAGATTTATTTAATTATGCTGCTACAAAATAAATAGCCTTTTCAAACGAAGACAAGCAATCTCGACTGTTGTATGCTTTAAATTATAGTCATAGAGATCGACAGTTTTGGGAAAACATTGTATTTACAAATCAAAAGGTTTTCCAAAATACAAATGATGGACACGTTCGTGTTTATAGACCTTAGAGAAAACGATTTGATGAGAGATACATTAGTAGAGCTGAGAATGTTTGCGGTACAGCAGGACCGTATGTAGTGCATCCCCACATTTAACTATTTATCTAAATATTCTCTGAAATGATTTGCCGGATCTCATAAATTAATAGAGTGATATTTTAGTATGCACTGGATATTGTTATTATACAAAATCATAATAGCCATTTGTATTTATGGATCATAAATAATAATACGCATGTATTTGTATTTGGTTGTGAATTCAATTTAAACTTAAAACGAATCGTAATATTTTAACGACAAGCCGTCCTTACAATACATGCACTAGAGACAAAGTGTGCAACTCTACGAATAACTTCCATAATTGATCGAAAATGGACATTTTGGAGCTGAAGTAAAGCCACTATTCTTAGAAAATTTTATTACTGTCGTTAAGAACTATTATTATAAACAACAAAGGCCTTTTATTAGTGTTGAAGTTTTAGTTTCATTGAATTTCCATGTTGTAAGTAGTCAATTGTAAAGTGTTCATTCACAATATTCTAAAACAAGGTGTAAATTTAACTAAAATCCAGAAAAACACATTCTGATAATATATTACTAGATTAGAAGCTGTGTTTATTACTATTTATTATATTATTTTTATAACCAAATGCAATAAAAGCTACGAAAACAAAAGAAACCTCGATTTATTAAAATCTTGTCACACAGCCTTTCAAAGCCTGGCAGCACATATTTTGCATATATTTTATATATACTACCTACTTGAACTAGGTGAATGAAGTTAGAAGTTATAACTTATAACGACGAAGATTAATTCAACCACTTTTCCAACAAGACAACGCACGTCTTCATACACCAAGTGTTACTATAAGGTTCTTACAAGAAAACCATGGCCTTCTCGCTCCCCAGACTTGTCACGAATCCAACATGGGTCGGATATGATTGGTATTCGACTGGGTAATTTAGCCCAACCACCAAATAACCTTCTTGACCTTCGTTACCGAATTCAAGAATCCAGGGATGACATTCCCCAAGATACTTTAAATCATTTAATTTCAAGCATGCCTCTAAGAGTTATCGAATGCATAAAAAACCGCAGCGAACCCACGCATTATTAAACAAATTGTTATTTTTTAATATTTTAGTTTGAAAATGTAATCATTGTAATCATTTCTTAAGTTTGATTAAACAAACATTATGTATAAATTTTATTAAAACAAATCAACTCCTACTGACTGTTCGGATTTTTTTTGAAAGTCAGTATATTATAGTATTACAGATTATCGTCATTGTAATTGTAATTGTAATCAGTTATTATGACCAAAGCTAATATTTAAATTTTCAAATCAGATTAAAATGTATATCAAGTAATTATGTGAAACTTACTTAACTAAAAGATATATTCATAATCGTCTTTTCGCGTGTCTGTTTTACGGTAATATATTTTATGTATTGATGCATACTATTTTAGTAAATTTACACGAAAAGAAAGTATTATTGCGATCTTGAATTATACAAAGGTTTTTTTATTTTCATATATGCAATAGAAATAAAAAATAATAAGGAACTTAAATTTATTTTATTGATTAAAAATTAATCCTATAATAAATATTGAAAATGTTTTCATTCTTGGTCGATGCATCTTAAATGTCTCTGTTCAAAATTTCTGATGATACCCTCTTGAATCTTTCCTCTTTCCTGGAGCTGAATGTTTGTCCTTGAGCCTCTTCGTTCTCTTTAAAGCCCCTGATGTCTTGGGCTGTTGAGAAATGTATCTATTTACGGGTAGGTGGATGAAGTGGGACGTGATTTTATTTTGTTCGACATAAGTCAATCGAATAGGTAGTCTCGGGTGGTTGAGGTACCGTAATCATATTGTTC